>OY811974.1:3997270-4576800 GCA_963681505.1 Eunapius fragilis | reverse complement strand
TCACCTCGATATAGGAGTCAGCGGAATGTATTTTTTGGGATGTGCAAACTACATGCAACTAGAAAATGCTATTATAAGAGATTACAGTATATACAGAGCCTGTGCAAGAACTGAGCTCTAGAGCTCTACACAAGGGAATGTATGTTGGTATAAGCCTTTTATGAAATTATTATACCTTTATCGGTACAGATTGTGGGTGGCCAGTGGTTTACATAGACAAGCAAGCATGGTAGAATGGTACATGGTAGAATGGTACCTTGTACATGCTCTACATGGAAGTTAGAACAAGTAGTTTTGAACTACATGCGTGCATGTCATAGCACTAAGGTCTTTCCAAAAACAAAGTACACTATAAGTAAGGAGAGGGGGGGGGGGGGGGGGGGGAAATGGAGGGGGGGAGGGACATCTGATGTCCCTGACTAATTGTTGGCAGTGCCTACTAGGTTGTTGCATCGTCACCTTTTTAGTTGTAAAATAACCCATGAGAGGTTATATTGCTAGAACATTATATATGCTGAAGTGCCAAAATGATTCCGGGTGCTTGCAAATTTACAACACATTGACTTACAATACCAATAGTTTAAAGCTGGATAAGTAAGGAATTGTATCTTCCGACACATGTCTCTTATCATTTATTTATGCAATGGAAAGGAAGGTACAAAGAGGAGGAGGAGGAGGCGGAGGAGGGGGGAGGGTGGATGCAATGGGAAGAAAGGTAGAAGGAGGAGGAGGAGGGTAGGAGGAGGAGAAGAAGGAGGTAGAGGAGGGGGAGGAGAAGGTGGGGGTGGATGCAACTGGAAGAATGGAAGGAGGAGGGGGAGGAGGGGAGGATGCAACGGGTAGGAAGGTAGAAGTAGGAGGATGAGGAGGAGGAGGGGGAGGTGTGGAAGCAATGAAACGAAAGGAGGAGGGGGAGGGGTAGGTGTAATAGGAAGGAAGGTAGGAGGGAAAATGAGAGGGAGTAAGAGGAGGAGGAGGGGGAGGGGAGGAGGAGGGAGGAGGAGGAGAGGAGGGGAGGGGAGGAGGAGGGAGGAGGAGGAGAGGAGGGGAAGGGGAGGAGGAGGAGGATGGGTGGATGGAGGGGGAGGAGGGGGAGGTGTGAATGCAATCAAAAGAAAGGAGGAGGGGGAGGGGGAGGTGTAATAGGAGGGAAGGTAGGAGGAAAAATGAGAGGGAGTAAGAGGAGGAGGAGGCAGGAGGAGGAGGAGGGGGAGGAGGAGGATGGGTGGATGAAGGAAGATGGGAAGAGGAGGAGGGAGAGGAGGGGAAGGAGAAGGTAGGGGGTGGATGCAACAGAAAGAATGGAAGGAGGAGGGGAGGATGCAACCGGTAAGAAGGTAGAAGTAGGGGAGGGGAGGAGGAGGGAAGGAGGAGAGGAGGAGAAGAGGCGGAGGAGAGGAGGAGGGGAGGGGAGGAGGAGAGGAGGAGGGGAGGGGAGGAGGAGAGGAGGAGGGGAGGGGAGGAGGAGAGGAGGAGGGAGGTAGAGGGGAGGAGGAGGAGGGGAGGAGGAGGGAGGAGGAGGAGGGGAGGAGGAGGAGGAGGGGAGGAGGAGGAGGAGGAGGGGAGGAGGAGGAGGGGTGGAGGAGGGGAGGAGGAGGGGAGGAGGAGGGGAGGAGGAGGGGAGGAGGAGGGGAGGAGGAGGGTGGAGGAGGGGAGGAGGAGGGAGGCGGAGGATGGTGGATGAAGGAAGATAGGACGAGGAGGAGGGAGAGGAGGAGAAGGAGGTAGAGGAGCTAGAGGAGAAAGTGGGGGTGGATGCAATGGGAAAAATAAAAGGAGGAGGGAAGGATGCAACAGGTAGAAAGGTAGAAGTAGAAGAATGAGGAGGAGGAGGGGGAGGTGTGGATGCAATCAAGAGAAAGGAGGAGGAGGGGGTGTTAGGTGTAATCGGAAGGAAGTAGGATGGAAAATGAGAGGGAGTAAAAGAAGGAGGAGGGGAGGAGGAGGAGGGAGGAGGAGAGGAGGAGGAGGGAAGAGGAGGGGAGAAGGAGGATGGGTGGATGAAGGAAGATAGGAAGAGGTGGAGGAAGGAGGAGGGAGGAGGAGGGGAGATGGAGAGGAGGAGGAGGGAGGAGGATGGGTGGATGAAGATAGGAGGAGAAGGAGGGGAGGGGAGGGAGGTGGAGTGGAGGAGAGAAGGAGAGGAGGAGGGAGGAGGATGGGTGGATGAAGGAAGATAGGAAGAGGAGAAGGAGGTAGAGGAGGGGGAGGAGAAGGTGGGGAGTGGATGCAACGGGAAGAATGGAAGGAGGAGGGGAAGGAGGGAAGGATACAACGGGTAGGAAGATAGAAGTAGGAGGATGAGGAGGAGGAGGGGAGGTTTGGATGCTATCAAAAGAAATGAAGGGGGAGGGGTAGGTGAAATAGGAAGGAAGGTAGGAGGGAAAATGAGAGGGAGTAAGAGGAGGAGAAGGGGAGGTGAGGAGGAGGGAGGAGAAGGAGGAGGGGAGGAGGAGGAGGGTAGGAGGAGGATGGGTAGATGAAGGAAGATAGGAAGAGGAGGGGGAGGAGGAGAAGGAGGTAGAGGAGGGGAGGAGAAGGTGGGGTGGATGCAACGGGAAAGGAAGGTAGGAGGGAAAATGAGAGGGAGTAAAAGGAGGAAGAGGAGGGGAGGAGGAGGAGGGAGGAGGAGGAGGGAGGAGGAGAGGAGTAGGAGGGAAGAGGAGGGGAGGAGGAGGATGGGTGGATGAAGGAAGATAGGAAGAGGTGGAGGGAGAGGAGGAGAAGGAGGAGGAGGTCAGATAGAAAGAAAGGCAGTGAATATGAATGGTCTAGAGAGATATGCCATACTAAAGGTACTGCAGTTTGTGTACCAGATAACTGACTGTCGCAAGCAAGTCATCTGGTCCCCAGACTAGTGTAGAGGGTGTAGAGGGTGAAGAAGGTGGCCCCATGATTACAAGGCATGGTACATGCATGCTTACATGTACATGCCATAAACTGAGCAGATATAGAAAAAGGGTGCACAATATAAACTACCATGAACATTCACAGCATCCATCATAAGCGATTCATGTGAACGTACGATACTGTTTTATGTTGAAACATAGCGTACGAGGTACGATCGCTTATGTACCACGTAAAACGTTCAAAGCGGAGTTCATTAACTAACTTCAAATTAAAGGGCGTGGCCATTACATAATGGCATATTGCAATAGGGTGAGTGGCGCGAAATGTCGAATTACTTTGAAAATCCATATCTCCGTAACGGATAAGAAAAAACTTAACGATCTGCAGAAATCAATAGCTACAGGACCCTTCTATGTACACTCCAAATTTGACGTGTTATCGTCACTCGTATCTGGAGAAATGTGGAATCTTAACCCATTGGGTTAGAGACCTTTGTAACCATGGCACGGAAAATATCTAGAGCACCAAAATAGGTTTGCCCAGAGAGAACTGATGTGTGAACAAGTGTACGAAATTTGAAAAGAAAATATAAAACCGTTGTGAAGATATGTTGCTTTTTGTAACGTACAATTTTTATAGTGATAAAATAAAAACTCCAGAAGGGTGATTTTGCTGGACACCGTCCCATATAATGGTCATATGTTTTATTCAAGTAAATAAAATCGGTCTGTAAAAGACGAGATCAGCAGTACTGTATCTACATGTAGGATTGGATGGCAAAAGTGGTTTAAACAAAGGTGGTAGCAAGATATCAAAGTACTAGAGCTGTATTGAGCACACCAAGTTAATAGTTGTATTTCAATTTCTTTATCAGGCAATATGATCGCTGTACACGTAGTTAGTATAGAAAATTATATATCAACCACGTGTATCGCTATTGCATAGCTTATATCTTTGACAGTGACTTGGGACCAAAGAAAATTGTACCTTGGCAATTTAAAGCCAATCTCCAAAGCACCTGTGCAACGAGCATGCACTGTCAAATGTAAAAGGGATGTTAAACTGACAGAGCATGAATGATTTTATTTTCTGTGCATGGGGAAGAAGGATTAGGGGCACCAGGCCCTTCTACCAGGCTAACGATGTTAACCTTTCAAATGGATAAAAGGACAAACCATTTTAAAGAGGAAGAGGTATTGGCATTAGGCCCTTATATGGGCTTCAATGCCTAATGTACTGGGTGTCCTCCAGGCAGGTACATTTATCTACCACGATGTCCATGAAGGGCTTAGAGAAACCTGTCCCCAATGTGTTCTCCCCTTTGTACAGATTAGTGGGAAGGGGGTGGTTTTCGAAAGTACAGGTTTGGACATCTTGTCATCATACAAAAGGAACTATTCCACACATGTATCTCTCCACACCCTTACAGGAGTCCAGTGATGTCATCATTTCAGGACTGAGGAGTGAGTTGAGCAGTCTGAACCAGAAGCTGGAGGAGATGACATCATATCATCAGGTGACTATGCAATGGATGGCCTTGGTACCAGTAGTAGATTATAAGTGGATGGTATTGGTACTTTTAACCTGTGGGGAGTTGAGGGAGAGGTTGATGTGACTGTGGTTAACTGGATTTCATCTCGAAGGAAGGAAGAACTAGACTATAAAATATTGTCTGAGTATTAGACGTAGCAACGAGCATTTTTGTTCTCTAGTTATTACGACATGGAACCTATGCATAACTGTTTTTGTTTTTAATCTTTCGATAGCAAGTACTGTATAAATAAAGTTAATTATGAATAATAACTTAAATTAAACAATAACTTGTAAAACGTATTCGTATTTTTTTATAACATATCAACGTAAATTAATATATAATTCGTATTTTTTAATGCTTGACGATCAATAAGTACGTAATTTTTTCACCTTACATGACGGGTACCTCGCTACCAAAACAGTCCTAAGAAGTGATTATTTATAAAAACTGAGGTCTAGGTATGAGCTAATTGTAGCACTTGCTGACCACTAATTACAGCTAGTGACCGCTATCGCAATACTTTCCTGGTGCATGAATGTCAATATGCTTGATTGCTTCAACATTTTGCACTAACGCTAGCGTCCTCCTTCGTAAACACTCACTTCTCACACAGTCAGCATGCTCTATTTTAAATCCAATTAACAAAGAATACGAGCTGAACTCGTATTTATTAATGATTAAAATAAATTCGTAATTATAATCGTAAAAATAAATGCCAGGCTTATTTTAATAATTCGAATTCGTTTATTTATACAGTAAGAGGGAAATGATCCGATCAATAATCGTCCTCTAGACGCAAGTTATGGTTTAGAAATAATATTCACTGTAATGTATCAATCTTTCCAACCTGCTTCAGCAGGTTCCTATTTATGTACTGTATACTGCACATAATCATGTATCAACTGTGAGGGACTGCAGGAGGTGTGGAAGATGAGAGATAGGAGGAGGTGGTGTTCCATTATAAATAATGCCATCATTCATTAGGACCTCAATGCAGTATCGTACCTTTGGTTGGTGGTTTTGTTGGTCCTTTCGGTACCACGCTTGACATGCACTCGTTTGGCAGATCTGGCAGCATCTGGATCTTTCCACTTTTAGATGCTCAAATTGTCCTTGAGATTGCATGGTATAACCATTGAATTTGATTACGCTGGTTATTTTATACCGGTGCATCATGAACATGGTGATAGCTGATGTAATGTGCTATGTGTAGATCAGCACCAAATAAGGTACAACTAGCTTCAGCTAATTGCCTGATCGGTTAGGCGTCTAACAGACACCTCAAGATAACCTGCAGACGCATCCTGAAGCGATTGATACACTTGGTGTGCTTTACAAACGTTCCTGTCGTGAGTTAGTTATACTATCGCGAAGGAAGAAGAAGATGACGACGGAGGAGAAATTTTAGGTGGGACTGGGTACGGACGATGGGGACGAGTATTTTTGTTCTCCAAAAGTACACCGTCTTATGACACAGATACAACGCAGAACTGTTCTCTATTTTGATATCGCTCGATTGCCACTAAGAGTGAAGTGACCCGACTCTTGGCTGTCCCACTAGACGTGAGTGATGTTTTAATGACATTCATGATACTGCAGGATTCCTATATGGAACCTACTCGTAGGTTCCGATATTAGCACACACTGTTAAATATGACAACATGTTTCTATATAGGTCTATTTCATTTTTCCTTTTCAATCAAAACTTCGACCAAAACAGATATGGACTTGTACACCGTGGAAAAACTATTAAACGTCACCGACTGACTAATCACAAAAGAATTTGTTTTCTGTACCCTTTGGTGGACAAACATGCTCCTCGTGGGGGACGCCCAGGACAATAGACATTGCCCTTCTACATCCATTATTGCCTATGTATATATATTTGAGCACAGTAAACCTGCAATTTTTAGTGGAAGGGAGTCCCACTCCAGCACAGTATAAAATGCCAATGATTGATTGCATATTACTGGTATTGGTAATGGATCTGTAAGAGCAAACTTGGATGCACTATAAAGTGTGATTGCTGTCATTCAAGTTTGCTTTTACATTCCCATTACGAATACCTCTAGGATCATGCATTTGAATCATCACCATTGTCCACTCCCCCTCAATCCAGATAAAGCTGCAATGGTGGTCCAGCCAGGACCTTGAAGATCTAGGATTGCAAACTTTACCATTAAAACAGTACTGGCTTAGCTATGGTGGTTGTAGTCTACAGACATGCATGTACATGTGGAGTACCTATTTACTGTTACCCATCTCAAATGATTGCAGTGCATCATTCCTTATAATGTTTGCTTCTCCAGATATCTATAAGTATGTGGACAAAGAAATGCATGGCAATCTCTTTGGTGTGCCAGCTTATGTTCCTTCCAATGCCCATCATCAGTAAGTACATGTACCATGTAGTTGTAATGGCTATTCACCTGATACCTGTACTGTTGCTACTATGCTGTATTTTGAATGAATTTGTTCCATGTTTTTCATGTGCATTCGGATACCTATTGTATGGCATTATTTGCAGTGTTTGTACCACATTCGGGTACTTGTTAGCTTAGTGGTGTGCTGTAACAAATGTCCAATTTGCTCTGATTTCTATTGTTCATCAAACTATGTGATTTTTGATACTACCATTTGTTACACACACTAGGTGCTGGTAGTGTTGTCATCTCACCATCTAATGACTATACAACATTTGAGAACAATACATCAACATTTACCTTCAATTGTTCTGGAAATGGGACAATATTGGTCTGGGAAGTGGATGGGTACTCACCTGGTACACTATATGTACTCAGTAAAGGAATACAGTCTACACACTACATTGTGTCACCAGATGGACTTACTGTATCCTCTCAGCTCATTGTTCCCACCACCAAAGCTAACAGAAACATTACAGTGGTCTGCGCAGTGGTGGATACATCACATCTGTATCGCCAAAGTAATCCAGTGAGGCTCATTCTTCAAGGTACTGTGTACCACTTATTTTTACATGTAATGGTATTGATGTTATATAGTAACATCGGATCCGTGAAAATCGAATACCTTTTGTCGAACCAACTTTTGTGAAAATTAGTCGGAAATGCATCAATTGCTGCGTAAAGTGTATTGTCAGATAGTTCTATCATCGCCAAGAAGCTTGGCGTTGTTTCCTCGTATCTGTACTGGACCCTAAGTTGTATGCATTCTAAGTTACGCGTTTCTAACTTTATCGATTTCGAAGCGTGGCCGGGTACACTTTTTTCCTAGGCCACTTTGACCAAGTTTTAATTAATTTCAATACGGACGACTATAGGACCACAATAAGAGTTATGCTCCCAGTAGACTTTGTTCATGTTCAGCTGTTTTTGCCTCGTGCGCAGATGAGAAGCTAGTGACTGTAATTGATTTCAGCCTGGGGACTATCATTTTGGGGTACGAGACTAATGGTTCTCAAGTAGCATGTGAAGGCTAACACACTTTGTTTAAACGCTAAATCAGTATTAAGTTCTGCATCGGATTTATAACATCTTTACAGGATATATAATGGCCTTGGTTGAATACATTTTTTCCCCCAAACTTTATACCAAAATTTGTCTGCAACTGCAAAACTAAGCTAGCACTAGGTAGTCCACTATTTGGATTCACTGCTTTATTATGTTAGTGTTAACACTATAAAGTTCCTACATTGTGTATTTTTGTTACCTCATATTACATGTACACAATATCTCTGTGCTAAAATATAATTTGCTTCATTTCACAAGCACTGTATTGATGCTACAAGATCTGATGCATCATGGGGTTCTAATCCGCATGCTAGTGTTCAAATTGCACCATATTCAATGTGTACATGAGAGGTCAGCCCCATTGATAAAGTCCTTGTACTACCATACATGTACATGTAGACCCTGATGTCAAATATACAAATGCACATTGCAGTAATAGCCACTGCTTATAACAATAAGATGTGGTAGTGCCCCTTTGCCATCAGTGGAAAGGTACATATGCATTTTACTATAACTCTGGGATTTGAGCATGTACATGTACATGTACAATTAATGGATCTGAATGTAAACCGTTTTGATATTTTTAGAAATAGGGTTTAGTGGTGAAGGAGATTACTGTTACAGAATCAAAATACCTCATGCACAATGTATACATGTGGAGCAAGTAGAAAAAGACCAACATTGCTTGTTAGGTAAATGCATACATACAGCACACAAATGATTTTTATTATACATATGTGGATTAGGGGAATAGGTAAGGAGTGGTTGTGTGTGTTTGCTAGGGATTAATTGTAGTATAATAGTTTGTATGTATTCTAAAGGAAGAAGTTGTACATGAAAGGTACAGTGTAAAGCACACGTGTGTGTGTGTGTGTGTGTGTGTGTGTGTGAATCTGAAAGTGCACAATACAGGATAATCGTCCATCCTCAACTGTTCCTGTACTTGCACTAACTATTTTTTAGCTGTGATTAAACATACCACAATAACCACATGCACAGCAACACACTTGTTACATGTATCAAGCTTCCACTACACGTAAATGGTTGGAAGACGAGGGGGCGATATCAAAACCACATCCATCCAGGAAGTAGTGCAAGAAGGCTTTGCTGCAGAGCTTCAGCAATGGTAGTGATGAGTGGAGTATCCTTGGTGATGACCAGCATACACATATGCAGATCTTGTTGCTACAGTTTATCATTGAAGTGATTGGTGAATGACTGGACAGTTGTTTGCATGTGTGTGTGTGATGCCTAAATTTACATACAAAGGTGCATGCCTAAGGCCTTACATGTATGTGAGCACATGTGTGTATGAGTATGTTGCTCTAATAGACCACATACATGTACATGTACATGACAACACAAGACAATTGTAAAAAACAGTAGCAAACAGTGTGCAGAGGCAGATCCAGGATTCAGGAAAGGGGGAGGGGTTTTATTCACTAATGGGGGAAGGGTGGCGTGCCCTCTTTTGTGATATGGAGGGGTCTGGGGCCAAGTCCCAGCTGTTTTTTTTACAAACCACACACATAACTTTGACAGTATCATCCCACAACAACTTTACATGTACATAGATATTTTAACAGCTAGAGAAAAAAAGGCCATTGCTGTTGTCTTTTGGTCCTCTCCAGTTATATGATGTGGCCACCTCTGCTGTGGACCTAGCTATGATCTTGTAATTATTGATTTGGCTCGGCCAGGGGGACCCCCCCCCCCCCCACCACCACCACTATAATCCACCCCTGGTGTGGCATTCAGATACAATGACAAAGCTGTTGCAATGACAGGCATTTTTTTTTAAATAGTGTTTAAACAGATACCCTACACATGTACAAATAAATGTAATCAATTACATATACAAGATATACTAACATACACAAACATTAGGGCAAACAAACAAGACAGTAATCATTTCTGCCTGCTGAGCAGGACAGAGAGTCTAGTGGGGAGCATGTGCCTCAATGGTATGCCGATCTAGAGCCACAGAGACACATGATTGCGGAACGTAGCAACGAAAAGCTCAATTGGCACGAATGACAGGCATACATGTATATCAAATGACAAAGCAGTAATCCCTCTATGTTCAAGCACATAGTGGTATAAATGTCTCGTGATATTAGTATTGGTATGCACTGCTATAAGATTGTGTGCGTATGAATGGGTAGGAGTGGACAAAGTAGTTATCGATTTCTATACATGTATATTATATCTTGTGGCATAGTGGGTACATACATGTCCTTGTATCTTGTGTACTGAAAAAAAAATAGACAGAACTTGTCAATGTACATGTGCACACCAAATTTGTAGCAATTTGAATGCTCCAGCCTTAAGTGTATGGTGGTTATCTAACCTCTTAACATCAGCACTGTGCTTGTGAGAATATTCAACAGTGTGTCAAGAATTGTTGAAAATATAGTCAATTGCTCTATCTTTCCGTTAGTTATAGTGATTCTGATAATTTAATCTACTATCCCATGTACAATGTATAATGTTAAGTACAATGGACCGTTGACTTCCTATTTTACATATAGTACAACTCAGACGATTAATCGTTAATTCTAAGGGTGTTAGGTGCCTAAATCATTGACTTAATTCCGCACGGGGGACATGTACAGAACCAGAGCAGTCAAAACTACAACACCTACATTGATTGCCAACCTTTTGTGGGTATCATGGTTATGCCTCTCATGTGTACGGAGCCAGGGGGCAGTGAGAGTTGTGTGAGGATCCGCCCCTAACAGGTCACCAGACAGGGGATCCCCTGCCCCCAACTGTACCACATCACCCAAAGCGCATGGAGATCTAAACTGGATGTCTGGACAGGAAGGCAGGCAAAAATAATGGTTCAGTACTGTTGTGTAAACATGTGACTCAGCTGCCCGACGCCACATTAATATGTCACTTACCGCCTCACCACACCGGCGCACATGTAAGGTACACATAAGGTACATGATACCGGTGCCATTATGGTCAGGAGAGCAATTAACTGCAGTTAACTACTTTAACCTTCATATGATCCTCTATGGGGGAGGTGTGACGGACATGTACAGAACCAGACACCACCCCTGCCCCGTATGGAGTGAGAGGCGGTGAGGATACGTAATAGTAAAATAGACGTTGAGGAACAGCCAACATACAATTGGCACATGTAATACTTACCAAACTACTCTACCAATTTTGAAGCTCCAATAGAAAGATACAAGGCCTACATGTACATGTATATAGAAGTATGGGCATATCCCTTTATTGTGTGTACCCCATGCTATGTATCTGGCACTAAATAACCCAGAGCATGCAGGTAAATCTAATTGAAGGTACACATACACACATATTACCTTTCTATAGTTTGTACTGCATGTGTTTTGAATTCTTTATATTTTCCCTATCTAGGCATCCTTCCTCCTCCACTGCTGTTCAATGTTAGTTCAACTAACACAGCCTTAGTCCAGGTCTGCTGGGTTGCACCACCATCTCTTGACGTTTCAACCCCTCCCACTATATCTCATTATGTACTTGGTAACAATGTCACCAACATTACAAAGACCATCAGTAATCCACCAGGATGCAGGCCTAATGTGTCTTGTAATTCATCACTTGGTCTTAGTGATCCTTTATTAGTGATACATAATGGATCCTATGGAGAGCAAAATACAACCATCTTGGACTATAATGGTACAATTCTGTTTACATTTTTTGCTGTCAATGGAGCTGGAAATGGAAATTCAACATCATATATCTACATAACTCCGAAGAGGGAGTTTACATGTTAGTTTATATTTCATTATTCAGGAGGGTGGAAAACGTTTTGAATAAATATTCATCCCATCACATGCTTACATAATACATGCACCTAATGTACATTGTACTTTAATGTACTTGTATTTTGGGGCACCTACATGTATGTGTACATGTTTAATATGAGAAAAAGGTGAAATAGTATTTTCTCTCTCCTTTTGCAATAGTAAATATCCCTCCTCCAAGCCCAACAGTACTGACAGCAGGAAATACATCTAACTTTTTGGATAACCCCAGTGCACCTACTCACAAACATTTTACTAATGGTTAGCATTTATTATTATGTGTTTGGTATTTAATTGATTTTGTCTTTTTTTCAGAGATGATTGCATTCATAACCCTGGCAGTTACAGTAGTGATGGTAGCTGCAGTTGTCATGGTGATACCTATACTGGTCATATATATCAGGAGGAGGAAAGGTAAGTCATAGCTAATGTAGCATATATGCCATCACATGTGTACTTATCATCATGTAGCTTCTGGGATGATTACATCTCATGATACTCCACCTGCAAATAACATGTATATTATTCAGTCATCTGATGTCATGAGGTAAGTCATTTCTGTTACACTGCATGTCATTTATTCCATTCAAAATCCCATCATATCAAGATTGGATGAAGATCCATATTTTGTTCCTGTGCTGCACCTTCAAAGAAACAATGATCAGAGTAACCAAAATGGCTCACTGCCGTATCAAAATAAGGTTAGTTATTCTATGTAAATGTGTATGCACATGTGCAGTACTTTGTATGGGCTCAAAAAGGGAGTAGCACATATTTTCCAAGTTTTCTAATTATTTCATATTCTAAGAGGCACCATAACTTCTTTCATAAGTACTGGAAATTGGCCTGTCCATCATGGAGTTAACATGGCCTGGATTCATTTACGTGTACATTTCAATTGCATGCATCCACTCCTTCCGGAAAATACTAGTTCCCCTGACTCGATATAATTGTACACCTTCATTAAAACATGTATTCAAATGGTCACAGTCTACAAGAGAATAGCATCATTAATTGCAGCTAAGTGACAAGAACCCTATTCTACCATATCTTTTGGTTGCAGTTTTTCTTTAACTAATTCTATTCCATTTTCATGCTTAGCTTTCGTATAAATAAACCACCTTTCATTTCAACACATGGGTCTCTGCATGCAATCTCTCAAATGTACACTTCCTCTTCAACAGGAAGCTGAAAGTGAACTTCATGGAGGTTCAAGTACATATCCACCCCCACCACCCTCACCTCCTAAACTGTCGCCCTCACCTCCCATGACTGCTGATGACACAGGAGGGGAATGATGGACATAATGGAGACATGATATGCTGCTGCAGTATGCTAATTAAACTGTATAGATGTGTCATATTGGTGGTTTAGCTCTTTAAACTCTTCATGTACGCTCGTTGAATATACTGTACTAATTGTGCTTTGAATTGAAAAACTACTTGAGTATTAAGCACAAAGTCTTGTTTTCGCAACACCAACCTAGCAACATGAATTACCTCTACATATCCTTCTTACCTCTCCTCCCCATTCTTACCCCTTCTTCCTGTAATGTACCTTTTTTCATCATAGAATTTGAACTTGTTGTTGTCCTTGGAGAGGTACTCTGTGTGTTTGTTGGTGTGTTGTTCCAGGATAGTTCACCAGGGCAATTAAGTCACTGCATTGGTTGCTATGGAGATGAAGTACTTGAAAGTATATGTCACTGCTAATCAGAAACGCACTACATGTTTGCACAGAACATTTGCTTGTTAACAGGCTATACCATGATTAAATAACTATACATGTATCCAATTGCAATACCATCCATGAGTACAAGCAGTTTGTGCTCATACACATATCACCATGGTGTTTGAGTGGTACGAACTCCTACCCCTGGGATGTGCATGTGGACACCCTGAACCCCTGGGGGTGTGTGAACACCCTGATCCCCTGCGAGGTGTGGACACCCTGTACCCCTTGAAGGTGTGGACACCCTGTACCTCTAGGAGGTGTTGACACCCTGTACCCCTGGGAGGTGTGGACACCCTGTACCCCTGGGAGGTGTGGACACCCTGTATATACCCCAGGGAGGTGTGAACACCCTAGCCTGTACCCCTGGGAGGTGTTGGACACCCTGTTGTACCCCTGGGATTTGTGGTCACAGCAAGTGGAACATGCAGCTTGGGTCACATAATAGGCTTCCTCTGTCCAAATCCACCATGCAGGATATACCTCCTCACTCTGGTGCAATAATTAATGTCACATTAACAGAACACTTGGGATCTACCAAGGGTTTCTTACATTACAGCTGAATTACTAGCTACTGTCTCTGGTGCATTGTCCAAGGCAAGGCTTTTATCTGGCTCATAAAAGGAATCTCATCCTGCTTGCATAAACCTGTACCATCCCTGGACCTTTGCATGGACGACAGCACTATTCGCATAGCCATTGGTCTTGCATCCCTCACTCTGGAACAAATGTGGACAACCTTGGCATGACTCCCTCCCATGACTCCTGATGGCAGAGGAGGAGAATGATGGACATCATGGAGACATGATATGATATGTTAACTTTATAGTAGTGGTTTTGCTGCCTTTGAACTGTGCACATTGAATATATATAGCTAAATAAATTTGCAGCAGTTTTGAATTGAAAAACTCTACTTTGCAATGCATATTAAATGTCTTATTTCTAGCGTGACACCAACCTACAGTAGCAACATGAGTTACATGTTTCCCCCACATCCTTTATCCCACCCTTACCCCTCCTCCTTACCCCTTTCCCCTCCTCCCCACCCCTTACTCCTCCCACCCCTTACCCTCCTCCCCACCTCTTACTCCTCCCCACCCCTTACCCCTCCTCCCCACCCCTTATCCTTCCTTCCCACGAACCATGTACCTTTTTTCATCATACTTCTTGTTGTCCTTGGAGAGGTATGCTGTACTTGTTGGATCCATGTGTTGTTCCAGGAAAGGTAATCACCAGTTAGGGCAATTCTGCCAAGCAACAACACTGGTTGCTGTTCAGTTGTACATGAAAGTATGTCACTTCTAATCAAAAAAGCACTTCATGAATGGCCATGATTTACAGTAAATAGTTCCATGATGACAAGAACCTTTCTGGGAATCTGTATACAGTTTGAGGACCACACACATCACCCTAATGTTTGTGATCAGTGAGTGGCATTAACACCCTGTACCCCTGGGAGGTGTGGGCACCCTGTACCACTGGGAGGTGTGGACACCCTGTATCCCTGGAAGGTGTGGACACCTTGTACCCCTGGGAGGTGTGGACACCTTGTACCCCTGGGAGGTGTGGACACCCTGTACCCCTGGGAGGTGTGGACACCCTGTACCCTTGGGAGGTGTGGACACCCTGTACACCTGGGAGGTGTGGACACCCTGTTCCCTGGAAGGTGTGGACACCCTGTACCCCTGGGAGGTGTGGACACCCTGTACCCTTGGGAGGTGTGGACACTCTGTACCCCTGGGAGGTGTGGACACCCTGTACCCTTGCTCCCTTGGGAGGTGTGGACACCCTGTACCCTTGGGAGCCCATACCCATGGGAGGTGTGGACTCATGTACCCTTGTGGGAGGTGTGGACACACTGTACCCCTGCGTGGGAAGTGTGGACCCCTGTACCCCTCATAGGCGGCCCCAGCACTTACCAAAGGGAGGGGCCAACCCCACGAAGGGTGCCAAAGGGGGAGGGCATTATCGATTTTGCAATCTTAGTCATTTGTTAATCGCTATTTGTACACTCAGATGAGTGTTAGTAGCTTTTTTACACTTTGTTACATGCAGTAATCATATTGCAACGCTACAGTAAAAATTACTTATAGGGGTTGTGGGGGTGCCATAACCAGGGGAATGGGGGGGGGGGGGGGGAGGGGAGCAATGGCCCCCTGGGGTCGCCTATGCCCCTGGGGGGTGTGGACACCCTGTACCCTAATGCTTGTCCTTACATAATGAAATCTAAGAACAATGAGATGACCTGTGTGGTTTATGACATAGGAAGTACACATGATGAATCATAATTATTATCTCAGGCAATCTGCAGTCAAGTCCTTGTAAGGATGGCTCCCTGTAACGTCTGGAGGCCTTGGGATAAGGACCTTGCTCTGTCAGCACGCATATTTAGCTTCATCTGCAGGCTGTAAAGAACTCACCTTTACCATACTACCACCTTGTTTCCAGGAGTCTGCTATCACTGAATAGTACAAAGATCATAAAAAACCTGCTCCCTCTCCTGCAATGTCACCTCGACAGAAAACTTGGGTTCTACAGTACCAAGGGTTTTTTTCCATTGCAGCTGAATTACTGGCCACTGCCTTTGTCCAAGGTGAGGCTTTTATATCTGGGTCAAAAAAGGAATCTGTTGCCTGCATGGTTGCATATACTTTAATATCCCTGGGCTTTTTTGCATGGACGACAACATTGTCCACATAACCATTGGCTGCATCTCTCACCTTTGCCATCAGCTGTGGAACAAATGTGGACAACCTTGGCGTGCATGCATATGGGCTCAGTTGTTGTTTTAGAGCCAGTCATCACTTCCACCATATCATGCTATGACATATTGCCCTGGGCATTGTCTTCAGCCAATGTTCCATCTCAACTAGAATGTACTGGCCTTGATAGTGCAGATGGTGAGCATTTTGAACCACTACGTATGCATTAAAAAAATGGTGGAATACTACATATAGTTTGTACTTACAGTATACATGTATGTAAGTCTAAGTTTTTGTTCTTACATGACAACACACTCTTTTCAAATGCTATAAAAGCAAAATCCCCACCAAATTACTTCACGCAATATCCATGGTTACATTTTTAAAAACACACATGCTTAAAAGCAAACAACAGTACATGAACATGTTGCAAAGACAGTTAGGCAACACAATAGGTGGAGGTATGCATACAAATGAACTTCTCATCAAGTATCACTAGATATGCCATATAAGGAGCACCAGTTTGGCTGATATCTGAACACAAAAATAACACGTACACACAGTGAGTTCACACTTCAGTATCTTCCATCCAGAATGGCATGAAGCATTGGTCCCACCTGTTAGGAGACGGGAGAACATATGAAAGTGCACAATCATTTCATAGACATTTGAAGGGTTCACCAAAGCAAGACTTGCCTAACTAAAGGTAATAAGAATAGTATGAGTCATTAGCTTGCTAATCAATAATTTTTGGTTGACATGTGACAGTTGCTAGGGAGTTCAATTAAATCAACTGATTCATGCTCATTAACATAATTGTGATGTAACAAAGCTAACATAAGACAAGACTGAATTGCTGTGTGCAGTCATAGTGCACTCGTTATTTGTTGCTATGTTAAAAAGTAACTTTGTAGCTCAGTTGCCAGCAGTGCCAATGAGATTGTACAGAAACAGTCAGCTATGCAAGTGAACAATCAATCAGAGGAAGTTAAGATATATGCAGCTCGTTATCACACATTCATAATGAAGGTGAAAATGTAAGCTTAATGAGATGGGAGACACAAGTACAAGAAAGCTGAGTACATCATTCAATTTGTGAAAGAATGCACGAAGATGTATCAAACCCTGTACGAGATGGATAGCTTGAGTTGTTTAGTTTGCTATTGATGATGTATCATTCATGGTCAGTTTAGGTTGGGATTGACAGTGATCAATGTTATGACACTGATGGCTTGAAGGGAAATGATTTTGCGCACAATTCATATGTTGTTAAAAGCTCCAATGACAAAGTACTTAACTAAACCTACATGTACAATGAACATGAAGATTAAAGTTTGCTCAAGAAATCCATTTACACGTAATTAGTTACATGGGCTGATTTATATGCAGCAACCTGATTGGTGGCACTAGCTACCCGACTACTTCACTTAGGATGTACATGTACAGTATAGGTATACGACCATCACCACTATACATCATTTCCCCATAGACTATGCTCAATGCACAATTACTACATGTACTTGCATTGATTGATGAATAGATTGTACCTTTTACATTATATCACAATCACAATCCACCCAACATTATTGAGAGACTACTTTACATACTTGTACATGTAGAGTACATAATGCTTACATGTACACAGGTTAACAACTAATGTACCAGACGTTCTCCCGGGGGTATATTTGCCTACCACAGTGTACAGAAAATGAAATTATTCATGTTCTGTCAGTTTAACATCCCTTTTACATTTGATTATACTCATTGTACAGATCCTTTGAGCTAGGACTGAAATTGCCGAGGTCTAATTATTATTTTTTGGTCCAAATCCAGAGCTTCAAAGGGAAGCTATTTGATAGCGATGCGTGGTTACTACAATGTATATCATTTACTATGGTTATGAGATCGAATAGCTTCACTTTGACGCTTTGACGTCAGATCAGAGAAAGTTTGACAATTTTGAGCCAAGACCTGTACAACGAGCATGTACCGTCTAACGTAAAAGGAAAACTGGCAGAATGTAAATAAATGTATTCTCTGTACACCATGATAAACGAATATACCCCCTGGAGGACTGTACATTAAGTACACAATGAATGTGGTAGCGACATCACCTCCTTAGGATCCTTTAAGGCTTCAATCAACATCTTCTCAATGTTTCTCATAATGGCTGTCTTCTGCTGACCATTCAATGGGTACTCTATGGTGTTGGGTAGGGGGCCACTCTACAAGATGGACAGCAAGGGTGATTAACAGCTTACAAGCTAATAATTAATAGCACATAGCCTACTTGTTACACATGGCATTACTGCAAATAGTAATTCATTGGTGGCAGAGCACAACTACATGTACAGAACATAATCATTTAAGAATTGGAAAATTACAAATCCTTGTCAGTGACAGTATTATATTAACCATGCAGGATAACAGCCAACATTGTACATGTATGAAGTATGAAATCAGGTGAATAGAAATAGTCCTATCTCATGTAAATAATGGCCACTTATCATGTAACCTCTAAATCACAATGTTCGAGCATAGGAATAATACATTTTAGAACTCATGGATCATATGTGTCATTGAAAGCCCTGCGAGAATATATCTTCAGAACCATAAATCATCCCAAGAGGATTGTTCAAAATAACAGTATTTATCACCCAGGGTGACAAATACTGCTATTTCTATGCCCATGTGTAGCAATTATGCGATCTGATATTTGTGACAACATTATCTAAAGCTAGGGGTTGTTTCAGGTTCAGTTTGGAATACCTTCTGCCCCAGCCATTCTCCAGCAGACGATAGATAGCTAGTTGACGGGATTAGGCATCCTGGTGAATGGATGGATGGAGTCAGATCAACTGTGGAGCCTGGATGTGGTGCTCTTGAAGCACCAGGGATGATACTCCAAACAGAGGTAGAGCACTACCTAGTGTTTCCTACACAGAAGGTGAGGGCAGTCCAGACTGCAACAGCTCCCAAAAATGTGAAACAGCTATGTTGTTGGGTATCATCAAAATACTAAACTAGGCATCAATAAAAGAGTTGCTTACAAAATGTAAGTGGTGGTCTTGAATGAAGGAGCATAAATCAGGATGTGTTCAGGGTATGCAGCTGCAAGGAAGTGCTCCTCTCCTGTGATGCATCACCACATGGTACGAGTCGTGTCTTATTAGCACAGAAAAATTGCACACACAACTTGATAAAGAAGGGTTAGCAATAATCTTTAGTGTGAAATGTTTCACAATCATCCACAAGGAAGGGAATTCACTATTACTAATGACCACAAGCCAATCAAGCAGCTTTTTGGGAGGACTAGCCCATATCCTGCAAGACTACATCATTGGGTGCCGATCTGTGAGAACATGTTGGGTATAAGGCTGGCCAAAATAACGTGGACATGTTGAGCTGGCTGGAATGTCCATCAGTAACACCAATTCCGGGGGGAGACGGTGCTGTTGATGGACACCCTCCAAGCCAAGAAGTGGACTGTGTTTTGAAGTAGGTCAAGGAACTGTTGACTACTTGGTGGATATTCTCCACCCATATCAGAAAAAGAAGGATGCACAGATATGCGTTTCTGTCAGTTGAGCATGGTGACTTAGACACAAACTATGCTAGTTGTCCACCGCTGGGAATCTGCCCCATTTTAGCCCCAATGGCAATGAGTGGGCTTTATTTGAGGTGGGTGAGGTGATACTAAGGGCTGATCAGGCCTGGCAGAATGGGTTCTGCACTGTTTGGAGGGAAATTTCCCAATGAGGTGATAGCACTGAGAGTAGAATTTTACAAAGTGCTGTGTGTTGATCATGGAGTAACAACTATTGTTGTAGCCACTTGGCTGTGTTGATCATGGTATCGAAATTTGCCATTGATTTTCTGGCTGAACAACAGTTAGTGACTCACTAATCAAAATAATAACAAATTTGTATCAAAATTTCACTATACATCAGTTGTATCTTCCAAAGGGCATCAGTTCTAAAAGAGCACGAACAGGAGAAATAGAGCCAGATTGATCTACCCTACTTAACAGATGAGAGTGATGCCGAACACAAACACAAATCAGTTAAGAAGACACACACACCACACAGAAGATCAGCCGGTGGGCTATTCAAACGTATATGTTGTCACATTGATAGCATGTATGTATTTACTTCCAGAAGCTTTGAACCGACTAGTTGCCAAGTTAGATATGTGCCTTGCTGAAAAATAAGGAAGAAAATATCATAAAGGGTTCAAAAGAAAGGAAAGAATTGCATGACTTCCTTCCATATCTCAAGAACTTATCTGTTTTGCAAGGGCCTACAGTAAATTTCATAGCTCAGAATTGGTATGCACACAAGCAGATGATCACAATTCTGATGAAGACGATATCGAACAAGACCACAATGAATGGGATGCAAATGACAAAGCTACATAGACTATATTGAGGTAAGTGATGGTTTAAAGGAGCAGTGTGATGGACATTTCTAAATAAGAACGCCACTCATGGATCAACTTTTACTGGGGCATTGCATATTCTGTGCAATGAAATGTATCATCTTAAAGATGCGTTTCCGGAGTTGTGTCTAGTGTATGGCATTATTTCTGCCATACTGATCAGTTCCCGTACTGCCGAGTGTAGCTTTTCCGCGCTAAAGCGTGTGAAAACACGATTGAGGTCCATGATGGTGCAGGAGAGACTTGGCTTGAAGGATTATTGCTCTTGTTAGTAGATCGCAAAACACTGTAACACTGACGAAACAATCAATCACGTTCATCCTCTCACCTCTCAAGTGCATTATTGTGGTTTCATTGTATGTAGTAGTCTGTGTGTGCACACCATTCTTTGTCAGTTGCATGTAAAAATGACTGTGACAATTTGCGGTAAATTACATGCAATGGATGGACGTGTACACGCATATATGTGCTGCTAACGTGTATTAGCTTTGTGTGTATGTGTGTGTGTGTGTGTGTGGGGGGGGGGGCGCCTTCATACATGTATATATCTGCCCCCCCAGCAGTGGGTGCACCACAATGCCACTGTCAAGGAGCCATCATGTAAGTTTCTCCACTTGCATGATATAACCAATATCACACGACAAACATAACCAAGTCAACGTGTACATCTACATCTACATGTATTGGGAATGAAAATTTGCTACTTTGCTTATTATTTTACTTATATATTTTAATGCAGGAAATGATGACTACTGGGCAGTGTCAGTGTCGTCCTCGTCTGATGATGACTTCTCAAGTGATTAATGCTAAATGTCTGAACATTCGTTCAGCCCAGATTGCTTTTCAGGTGATTCATCCCTAAATGTACATGTATGGACCATTTTACCTTAACGTTTCAACCCAATCACACTTGTATCCATTCCTACGTATATTCTATATGAACTACTCACCAATATTGTATGATTGATACAAGTACGATATGAAATAAAGCTGTATAAAGCTGGTCGTCACGATGACTACAAATTTCACTTGTTGTAGGTGTGTTAACACTTAACCTTTAATTGGAGCACACCCATACAAATTGTTGAGTTGGGCATTCCCGAAGCCGATGATTTGGTGGATAACTCCGACGATGAGATGAGAGAGGGCAGAAAGGGTGGCAGAACGGAAGGTGGTCACAAAGAGGAGGAAGTTGGACACTGTGCGAGGACACAGTGTCCTATCTGGAGGGCCCACCAGCACCAAGCATCAAAATCCACAATGATAAAACCGATGGTGAGCCGGAGTAAGAGTAAAATAATGAGCGTCTTTAGCCAGTTGTGCATAGGACCAAGTCCTTTAACCATCCTGGTTTATGTCCGTTAAGAAATGGCAAGCGGTCCCCCTAGCAGGCGTAACAACTCCTTGTAACACCCCTATAACAAGTGCACATCTACGGTAGCTTAAGGCATCGAGGCACCAGCCTGTTCATAAAGCATCATAGCGTAGGGCTGTTAGTAAGGCATTATGGCCTCGACCTGCCCGTCAATAATCATCGTAACGTCAGCCTGCTCATAAGGCATCTTAGCAAGTTGAATATAATTGAATGCAACATGCTGCATCCACCATGTGTGCCACGATTTGACACCTCCCTTACTATTACTCCCTCGTCATTCAGCGGTCTCCTCACCAACGTTCGACCCATCAAGGCCGGGAAACGGCCAATCACCAATAGTGTCATTCATGTCATTCACTGGGCATGACACCGAGGTATCCCTAAACGAGGGGATCGATACATCATACAGCCTGGCCGTGGGGCTGCCATCGAAGTTGTCCTGCCACATATTTGATCTCAAATTGGTCGAGATGTCAGACCAACTCTTGGCAGGAAGACCCCCAAACCGGCCAACTCATTCCTTGCCAGCTGGGGTGCAAAACAATTATCCACAACATCTAACAATGGATCCGAGTGTTTCTCAAGAATGGCCACCATTCTGTCAACAAGATACCCGAGGAAGTCTCTCGAGCTACATATATGGGCACACCAGGCTTCAATCGTTCGAGCAGCATGCAACTTCTAAGGCATGGTCTGGGTTGCTTACGATAGGCAGTACAGGCGTGATGCGCTCATGTGCTGAGACCTGAACTGGTCACAGCCCAACTCCAGGCTGTACAACGAAGCCATCACTGGCCGTACCAAAGCAATCCCCCATTGCTGCCACTGCTTCAGTGACACCCACTCATCCTCAGCGTGCACACTGGAGCCCACACTCAGGTCCTAACAACAGTGCATCAAGGCGACCTAACCAGCCAAGCCAGGAAGTGTGCAGGCTGTACAACGCTGTACAGTGCCACCACCCACGTTGCCGGTACTGGCCACATTTGCCAAGAGTGCACATACCAGCATCTGTGGACGCAATGCCCAAAGAACCGGCAAAGTTCCCCACTCTGGCAAGGTGGAAGTTGTTCATAGCTTGTCTAGAGGATCTGTATTTAAGCAATTAGGCTGCGTACCACGTTTTGTTTCTGCCCACCCATTTCCATGACAACGTGCATGGGCGGCATGGAAATGGCCTTGCATACATGTACTCATACATGTGATCGCCTGCTGGCAGCTTATGGCATACATGTTCTGTATGCTGAGTTCACTTGTGATGGCACATCGCCCTCCCCCAGTATGCAGAACTTATTGTAGGCTAAAGGCTGTCAGTTATCGCATGCGATAACATGCATTCCTTCTTTTCAATGGTTCCAACAGCAAGCAGGGACCCAGCCCGAATGCCAGAGGGGGCAGTCGACCTGGAAGGGGACTGAACCTCACCAGCTTGGACACACTGCTTCAACAGTATCTTCACGACGGTCTAGCCCCATCGACCAACAAGTCGTATGACTCATGACTCAGTCATTTTTGCGTAGACTATAACGTGTTCTCCCCATTCCCATTCACTGAAAACTAGCTGTGTTACTTCGCAATAGCTCTGGCTAACGATGGCTTAGCCCCCCAGACCATCAAGTCATACTTGACAGTGGTGAGTAGCATGTAGCTTTCCCTGGGACTGCCGTCACTATAAGACTAGCAGCCATATTGGTTGCTTCCCTAAAATGTTCTGTAAGGTGTTAATGAACAGAGAATCCACAATGTTTACAAATGCCATTATATACATATAGGTGTACTGCACTTGTAAACCTTGTGGGTTTCCTGATCACTAAACCTTACATGTACATGTACAAGAACTAAACAACATTTTAAGGAGGCAACCAAAATGGCTGCTAGCCTTCAAAGAGGTATCCCAGTCCAATGAATCATTTTCCCAGACAGTTTAAAACAGAAAAAAGCATAAGGTTATTATCTTCAAAAAAGTTTGGTGTGATTTGGACTATGTTATTTTTTGCTACTTTACAATCTCATTAAAATTCATGATGTATGTTAACCTCATATGCACACTTCAAATCCAATGGTACATCCATCTAATACCCATTGTTTGGTACAAAAAGATGGACCCATGCTTTAGCACATATAAGCAATGCTCTTTCAAACTCACAAAGGTGATCAAAATAATTAATTATGCGAGTGGCCATATTTCATAAATGGAACAATATACATGTAGGGTATACAGATATATTGCAATTTGAGTTGGGAGAATATATATGGGAAATGGTATCTCAATGTGAGAAGGTAAGGTATTTAGGGTGGTACAATTTACCCATCAGGGTATATAAGTCCCATTGCTATCGATTTGACATTTTCATTAATTTTTTGTCTACCCATTTCGAAGATCCTGGTTAATTCCCGCCAATGATTTAGGCAAACTGCGCCCCGTCAAATGTACATGTACAGGTATGAGAGGCAGGTGGGTAAATCATTGGCACAAATCAATTGGGAAAATGTGCACACACGTTTCACAGGTATACTTATGCAACGGTTAGAGAGAATAGGGCAAATCAATAGATAAAGGACTCTTCTACGTATATTTTGAAGGACTAGGACTTGAATTTTGTTAACATATTCTACATCATTAAACCATTAGGGACATACCTTGTACCAGAATGTGACAGACACGGTCTCTTGTCCTTTTGGGATTGACTCGAAATAATGCCACCTTAGTTGGAAGAAAGGAGCTTTAATAACATGGAATATACACAGGCTTTAATTAAAGCCCACCTACCAGTACATAGGTATGTACAGGACCTCTCCAGCCTTGATTGTGCACTCATACCCTTCCACTTCAGGGAAGCCGGGGAAATTTGCGAGGTCTGGCTCATCAAAGTCAACCTAAATAGTATTGAATACGTGCATACATGTACACATAAATGCACACGTACAATGCACATACCTGGCTCTGTCGGTCACAGGGATGTGACACAGGGTACGGATATAACCGGTGAAAGTTCTCTGGTGCAAATAGGATACAACGTTTCTCTCCATACACCTAGAGGTGCAGACATCATGGTCATAGAATACCATTGAACACGACATGCCAAGAAAGCACACCGCACACTGCTAAAAATCATTTCAATTGACCAACACATGTATATCATACATGCATACATGGACACATGTAAGTGCGAATGGGTGTACTACTTAATGAAACAACACACAGTTCACTTGCACAAACACCCACACTACAAACACACACCACACACACTCCCTTACTCACACACCTGGTTAAAGAAGTTGTGCTGCTCATCAAAGTGGCATGGTGTGATGTTCCCAGCCTGACCAATCAGCAGGAGGTTTGAGGTCAGCTGTCCCCAGTTGTACCTCTTCTTCCTCTCATTCAGCCACTGCCAGTTGAAGTGCACAAAGTCATGTTTGATCTGCTCCCCTGCGGCATCAGTGAGGGCATCCTGGTAGTAGACAGCCTCACTGTCATTGCTGGCCATCCTCTTCCTCAGCTCATCAGCAAACGTTGCAAACGTCCACTCTCTTTTTCGCATTGGTTGTTGGAAGCCTGAGTTTGGAACCACCTGAGGAGAGAAGCAATGTGAGGGCTGCTGCCATGGTACAAAACAGAAAACATGCCTGGTTAGAAGAGCTTTGATTAAAATGATCAGAGTGGGGGAACACACACAACATAATCAACTTCTTCATGATAAAGTAGCCACGTTTTGGATGCATTGCATAGCCCATCAACAATTTGCTGAACATGAGTCAGTTTTTCCCATTGTACATTAATGAACTATTCTTTAATACTGCAGTCATTGTGGTACTGCATGCTGGAGACTATATTGTTATGTCTCATAGATCTCTTACGAAACAACCTCATTATTATGAGGTATAAGCATTTAAAGCTAAACCCGTGTGCCCAGCATGAATGTGTTGGATGTGATATATCAATACAAAAAGGTATACGTAGGTCTAGTAAGCTCCCTTTTTGCTGGATTGGCATGCAGTTGTAAACGGTTCCTGCATTCTTTGTCGTCACCTGAAATGTTTTGTAATCTTATTGCAACCGCAAGTACTAGTACATACAAAAGACAAGGCGCATGTTGATAATTACATAAATTTCACGCTCGATTCTATCGCTCTTACTCGAGACGAAATAACTAGGTTGTACTTTACTCCAATCCCCAATCGATTTAAAATCCACCTAATTCTATCGATGGAAAGATTAAAGTAACGATGTATAATATTCCTCACCTGTTTCCATCGTGATAACAACGCCTAATTAAGAAGCACGTGACCTCCAACAAGTATTAACCGCAATTAATTTTTTCGTCTATTGCGCGTGCGAAACGAACTGCGTTTCACTTTTAATTCTCTTGCATTGGTTCCACTCCAATAAACTATCCTCCCGCCTTCCAAACGTAAACAGGTACGGTTGTAACGTTAATCCAGCTATGATCGAGTACCGGTAGGCGCCTACATAATTCTGTTGTAGCGTAGATTCCCGTAATAGTAGTACGGAGACAGCCCGTGCTCAGAGAGGAAGCTGCGTATGCTATCTGGGCTTAGCCTTCGGGTTAGGTTGAGGAAGGGCAGTGGGAAATTAACCTTAAGCTTGTGTGATTTTTTAGCTATGTGACCATACCAGAGATAATATATAGAGGGATTGGAAGCTGGATAATTAACACCTAATTAACACGGGCAATGCTGGCTAGGGTATAGAATCCATACAAGTGTACATAAGAACACAACACAAATCTAAGTATTGAGATTTTTTCTTAGTGCCTTGGCCTTCTGCAAGTTCTTCTTCTGGGCTTCTTTGAATCTTTCGATCCATGCAGTGGCTTGTGAAAACCCTCGAATACAAACCCACATGTCAACAACCATGCCCAAGAGGTGAGTGCAGTACTCTTCTTCCCAGCCTGCACCAATCATTGACCATAAGAAGAGAACATATCTTCGCTCTGCTTCAAGTTCATTTTAATCTCACTGCCAGTAAACTCAGTCTCAGGATTACTGCTTAGATGACAACGAAGTTCTCTCTCCATGGTAAGCAAGAACTCAAATGTCATGTTATTGACACATAAGAGTCCTCCACGGTTGATAGCTTGCAGCCAGTCAGTCGATTCATTTTGTTCTTCCCTTCCATCATCCAGTAGGTCAGGACTGAATTTTTTCTTCAAGATGGTTGCAAACCAGTCACACTGAATGTTGACATTCATAGTCACTACTACTCTGGGTTCATGGCCATCCTGAATCATCATGTAGCATAACGTAAGTGGGTTGATGGAAGCTAAACCCATGGTGAAGGGAGAGTTATCTTCAACAGACGAGCACCAAGATGCTGAGAAGTTAACAACGTGCTACATGCATGTGAAAGCAGAAAGGGGATAGGAAACAATTGCATTCAACAATCCTGAAGAGTTGCAATCAGTAGTCCTGGAAGTGCTGGGACAGGCCGTCGGGGACACCACTGAAAGTCCTGAAGACGCATGAATTACCAGCCCTTGCCGCGGAAGAGACACCACAAGACTAACAGCACCACCCTTGCTGGTATATTTACGATGGAGACCAAGGCGAAATTTTCTTCCCATAGCGCAACTTTGGAAGAGCATGGAAACCGCAAATACGACGATTTAGTAGTCAAAATACGCCTAATTAGCAATACAATCCCCTTCGCTCTTTCGTATTCCCTACTTTTTAAGTGCTTGATATCTCCACAACTCCCGCAAAAGGTACAGCCAAAGAGGAACCTCAAAATGCTATAACTGTTCATCCGCTCAAGCGGTGACGCTCAAACTATCACTAAGCAACATAGAATAGAGTATGTAATGTACTAACAGAACAATGAAATACATAGGTAGTGGCGGAAAGCTAAAAAAGGTACAGGGAAAAATTTTATTGCTAAAATGCCATTACAAATGCTAAATGCGAAGCAAATTAGATAGGACAATCGCTCAAAATGTTTTATCCAACTAGTACAAGTGTCAAGCAATACAGAAAAGGTATAAAACGTGGAGGAAGTATATATCTACTATGGAAAAGAAACGCTTCTTTCTGCCTTGGTCGACGCAAACCGCCCCTTTTGACAAGTTCGGAGGTGTGATTCGCACTAGTACGCATAGTCCGCAGGCATTCCTATAGCATTGAATGGCGCACGTGATGAGTTTCCAATCCCTCTATATATTATCTCTGACCATACGAATCGCCTAAGCGATTCGTAGGTTATATATGTACCATTAGCGACAAGGTGGTCTCTGTCACAACCCGTACAGATATTTTGTTCGGGTTATAAACTGTTCGGGATAATCGCCGTTGTGTCATGATCGGTTGACTTAATTATTACATGGACTGGAAACCACCGCGTAACGTAATACAATAAATTGTCGCAATCCTCGTTGCCAACCTTTTCAGACAAAAAAAGGCTTTTGTGAAGTTGTCTTAGCTTTGGAGTGGCTAACAGTTACAGAAAGCTGTTCTTTTGTTGAGGTAAACCCGTTATAAGTCTTAAAGATAACGTTAACATACGGGTCTAGCTTCTACGTGCATATTTGCCTCGCTACGCTACTTCGGTTAGGCTCCTGGACACACCGATGAGTAGACATTTGTTATGAAAGGTGTTTCCAGCGCTTAATGGTATGATACAAGTCCTATGTTAGTTTGTATTGAAAAGGATGTTTCTTAAAGTAAGGGCAAACGATTTTAATCGAACGATGCGCATGTTTTGTTGTCAGGCCACTGCAAATATGGTAATAGTTATGGCCTTTTTTAACGTTTCACAGTATACCAGGATGGTTTCTCTAAGTCCAGATTATATTTACATGATGAATGAACCTATGTTTATTTCTATACATTGCCTTGAACTGATGTTTATTAATTATTGGTTCATTGCATTAGCGATGCCAAAATGCAGAAAGGGAAGCGAAGAATGGTTTATACATAACAAAAATCAACGTCGCAGCACCCCAGTCAAGTCCCAGTCTTCTGATGCACTATAACAGTCACATCGTCGTGTACATGTACTAACTCATTAATACTAACTCATTAATAATTCATGAGCAACGAGGATAGCGACATGAATTTATTGTGGTTTCCAGTCCATGGAATAATTAAGTGTCCTTGGTTGTTCTTATAGGTAGGCCTAATCAAGCGCGCGTGTGTAGGCCTACCAGACAAGTTGTGAGACAGTGAACAGCGTGTGTGTGTGTGTGTGTGTGTGTGTATGTGTGTGTATGTGTGTATGTGTGTGTGTTATATGGGTGTAGGGCAGCGGCCTATTTATGCGGGAGCTAGACAAGTGCTTACTAATACGAAACTAAAGTGCACTGTATCTAGTTACCACAGGACTAGCTTAATCTGAAACGCAACCCTTCCATTGTGACTTCTGCACACGAACAGATATATCAAACATGCACCCCCTTGTAGCTACATGTATGTAGCAACATGCAGTACTCTCATTGGCCTACTAAAACCTCCTTGTTTAATTTATTTTCATTGGTGAACCTTTTATATGTGGTTCTACAAAATACACAATCCATACACATGCATTGATATGCACACACACACACATGCACATACACTCATATACACACAACCCAGATCAGAGCAATTGATGTCATTTTGCTGTTGGAATGCTCCCACATGCTCTTAGCTTGTGGTTGGTGTAGTTCCCATTGTGCTTGGCACAGATACATGTAATTGTTTGTCTAAAAGGGGTCAGGCAACAGCCAGCCAGTCAGGTGTGCTGACCCCCTACCCTGAACATGACCCAAGGTTAGCCCACACCTTGAAGCTGGTTATTAGGTCAGGGTAGAAGGTAGAAGCCATGTAAGCTTTATACTGGAACCCCCTCCCCCCCCCCCCCCCCCCCATCTCATACCCAGATCCCATGTACAATTTTTGTTGTTAATAAAAAGCATTGAAATTCCATATGATTCTGAAAAGCAGTAACGATAACTTGCAAGGCTTCTTACAGCACTCCCCCGCACCCTCTAGCTGAAATGTACTGGTGAACCCCCCCCCCCCCCCCCCCCTCCCTCCATATCTACTGGATCCGCCACTGCTATGTCATGTGTACATGTATGTACAGGTCAGTGTGTCTGCCATCATTATTGATGGCAATATGGTGTACAGCAAGTGATTAACATGTGATACTATCTTGGTTGGCAGAACACTTGTGGGCACAACAACCCTGAGGTCACATTCGTGTAACTTTTGCATCGTGGTACAGTTTGTGCAAATGCAGATTTTCTTATGTACATGGTAACACTTAACACGCTGAGAGTCAGTAATGACCTCTAGGTTGGTGTGCCCACAGTAGAAAAGTCTACTGCCTACTACAGGTGTATGCACATTATCACTTGCTGTACAGATGGATGGTATACAGCAGGCTCAACACACAGACCGGCAGATACACATGACATGATTCAGGGCATTGTACCAAGGATTACCACTACATGTTCATGATCAAGCATCCACACATGAGCTACACTTACATGTATGATATACATTGGAAATGTGTGCAAAATGTGCAAGTCTTTCAGGTACACTACACCAACTAGTGCAAAGAAAGGGCATTGCTAGAAAGCTGCCTCTTAAAATTAAATTGCAAGCTTTTAAAAAAAATAAACTCAATTGCAAGGTAAGTTTGTTCGCTACACCACATTGGCACAGGGAATGTAAATATGAAGTTATTAGTTGTTGTACATGTATGTACTAGACTGCTATTTTTTAAATACATATACATGTATATTTCTTACATGTAAATGTACATTGGTGGCTCATTCATAAGAAGGAGCTAGGAAATTTAAATTAAGATTTCTTTACCATAAGCTACTATTTTCCAATAATATATCATTATTTGTGAGGTGTAAGCATTTAAAGCTAAACCCGTGTTCCCAGCGTGAATGTGTTGGATGTGATATGTAGCCACATCTATATCAAAAGGTATACGGAGGTCTAGTAAGCTCCCTTTTGCTGGATTGGCATGCAGTTGTAAATGGTTCTTGCATTCTTTGTCGTCACCTGAAATGTTTTGTAATCTTATTGCAATCGCAAGTACATACAAAGACAAGGTGCATGTTGACAATTATATAAATTTCACGCTCGATTCTATCGCTTTTACTCGAGACGAAATAGCTAGGTACATGTAGTACTTTACTCCAATCCCAATCGATTTAAAACTATCGGTTCAAAAGATTTTATTCTTCAGTATCCCGGTCCCATCGTGCCTAATTAAGACAAGTAAAGAAAAGGCAAAGGTGGTGTAAAAAGGAAGGGAACAAGGTTTTGAGAAAAGGGTAATGAGACAAAAACCTATATTTAGCACTTCTTTTGGTTCTGTTACATCTACACGTGCTAAATATAGGATTTTTGTCTCATTACCCTTTTCTCAAAACCTTGTTCCCTTCCTTTTAACGCCTCCAATTCCTATATCCCACCAACTTTCTCGTTAGAGAATGTTTTTCTTTACTTGTTTCCTCTATTTTTAATTTTATTGTCGATGATTTCTGCGAATACTGGCAAGTGCTCACAAGTTATAGTTATGACGTAGCCTCTTTAATTACACTTATGCATCTTCCCCCCCTCCCCCCCCCCCCCCCCCACACTTCAATTACCGTCACGAGCAGACGCCCGCTGCTGAAGGGTCAGCATTGTACGGAAGCGGGAGGACTCTAACTCGTCGACCGTCTGGCGTCTCGTATTCCTCTCGTCATTTAGCTCTCCTCTTTTTTTGACGAAGGCATTTTGACAAAAACAACTTTGCTAGCCAAAAGTGGTGAAAACTGCGATCAAATGAAAAACTATACGATCAAATGAAATTCCCACCTGTTTTAACGCAGCACAATTCTAATTATACGTGAATGTTGCCATGGGAACGCTTCAATTCAACACTCCGCATTACGTAATGATGACGTATTCAGTTGATACCTAGAGATGTCCTTCCGGGAGATTCTAAAGCGATTGGTGTAACTTGCGCTCTTTAAAACCGTTCCTATCCTGAGTTATGCTCACCCAAGAATTAGAAGAAGAAGGAGGAGGAGGAGGAGGGGGAGGGGGAGGGGGAGGGGGAGGGGGAGGGAGAGGGGGGAGGGGGAGGGGGGAGGGAGAGGGGGAGGGGGAGGGGAGGGGAGGGGAGGGGAGGGGGGGGAGGGGGAGGGGGAGGGGGGAGGGGGAGGGGGAGGAGGAGGAGGAGGAGGAGGAGGAGGAAGAAGAAGAAGACGACGACGACAGAGATAAATTGGCCATCATACTTAAATGTGATATAATCCTGTACTATCACTTTCTCACCCCCTCTTCTGCCTGCACATGAGTTGCTGCAGTAGACCATACAGTCCAGCCTTAAAGGGGCCACTCCCATAATTTGACACTCTTTTCCTTTAAGTACAGAGTCAACTGTGCCAATTAGTCCATCCACTCTTTGAATCTTAATATTGGACAAGTAAATAAAACCTTCTCTAACGAGAAAGTTGGTGGGCATATAGGATTGACAATGTTGGTGTAAAAAGCACGGAAACAAGTGTGACAGAAATGTTACTGGAAAATTGAAATAGGCCTATATTTAGCCCAGTCACATTTAGGCAGCGCACGCCTGAGAAAATGGGCTAAATATAGGACTATTTCAATTTTCCAGTAACATTTCTGTCACACTTGTTTCCGTGCTTTTTACACCAACATTGTCAATCCTATATGCCCACCAACTTTCTCGTTAGAGAAGGTTTTATTTACTTGTTTCATAAGTTTTTTTTTCTCCGTGTCAACGAAGCTGACTAAAATTATCCATACTCCTGTATTTAGAACAAAGTAATATACCCATACCGTATATAGTACTTTTTCGTTGTAGCTTCTTTATTACCTTAAGGGGCACCGCGCCGGTAAATTCTGAAGCGATTGGTACTATCGCCGTTCTTTAAAACCATTCCTAGCGTGAGTTATACGTGACGGAGAAGAAGAAGACGACGACGACCAACAATTTTTTTGGGCATGGGCACGAGAAACAGGTTCTTAGTTGGTCCAAGGATTATTAGTGGGTTGGTCTAGAAGCGCATAGTTTTATGACATGAAACTAGCACCAAAACGTAGATCTTGGTGTTGTCGTTCGATTGCTGCGAAGAGAAAAGCTATCCGTTTCTTCGTTGTCCCTCGCGACGCAACTGAAAATTTTTAATGACTTCATGACTCCTCAATCAATCCTATATTGAACCTGCTGACGCAGGTTCAGATAACATTGTACTTGTCTGGTTAGTGTACATGTGTGTACAGAAGAAAAGTGCCTTTATTATTTCATGAATATACATACCTTCTTTATGCTAAAGTTTGGTTTTGTCTGCTTTTCCCCACGATACATAAATTATTGCACTTCAGGTGATTCAAACAGCCTCAGTATATCACTGCTACACCTGCATGTAAAACAGTGCAACTAGGCTAAATATTATAGCAATGGTTGGGAATAACAATATACCTGTCATTATTTGGTCCATAGAGTCCACCAGATACAATGTGTTCAAACTGTTCACGTACAGCAAAACCAACTGCTAAATCATGGCTTGGTGAATGGCGGTGAGAGTGAATGTTCCTCTCTCTTACTAGAGAATTGAATGCCTCGCACCTGTACTGGTAGATTATTTATGGATAAGTGGATAGCTTTAAAAATTCATACCTCTCAGTATTGTAACTTGATGGTGGGCCATAATCACGAAGACATTGAGGTAGATGAAGCAGAAGGTGAATTTTGTACTTCCTCAAAAGAGGTGGGTTGTGTGTTTTTACAGCTTGTACAAAGGCATTGCAAGCCACTTCGTAATCACTTATGCAACTTTGCCTCACTACGTCGCAGTAAACAATCCTAAACACCTTTAAAAGCAGAAAACAGTGTTCAATTTAAGTTCATCGTTGAACAGCCTTACATTTATCAGTGTTGTCCACATCGCCATCTTTCCGATTGTTAAATATGGTTGGAGAGCGAACAGTGACATCTGAGCAAAAGCTTTCAGATCTCTGCCAACCAGGGAACCCGAATATCGGCATATTCACTTTGCCCTTGGCTTCACATGAAATCCAGAGTAATTGAAGGCCTCCATAAAAGCCTGAAGCCTCAGTTTGTCTTTGCTCTTAAATTTACCCAGAAGGGTGCGAACAAAGTATTTGAGTGGTCCCAGCAAAAGTGTGTGCAATACCTCAAGAGGAATACACCTGTATGTTAAAAAAATGAGATCAAAATTATATATTTTACATTGGAAACTTACCGAAAAGCATCAATCGATACGTCCAATATTGCTGTTTGCTGATCACACAGCCCAGATGCAGTCTTCAGCTCAGTTCGTCGTTCCCCGCGTGCTGAAGCGATGTTTCTGAAATTCAGAGATGCTTGCATCCTTACTTCGCATAATCCCTATCACATCAGGTGAGTCGTTTACATTGGCCTATAAGGTTGAATTAACAGCACAGCAGGTTGGAATTAACCCTCGAACAGCGGAGGGCCACTATAGTGGCCGTACGCGAGCGCTTGCGCATTGCGGAAGGCCACTATAGTGGCCAAGCGGGATGGCATAATATAAACGCGTAGCGCGGGCGTGTGTAAGCAATTGCAGCTGCGCGAGGTTTGTTTACACAACTAAAATTGAATTCTATGCATAGTGTGGCTTCTATCTTGGGTGTAAAGTAGCGCGATTATCAGATGCAGGTCCCTTCCTGGGTCTCCTCCAATACATGGAGGTCATAGATAGTGACTGTAGCGATGACGAATTTGATGGCTTTTTTGATGATGAAGTCATCAAGGCGCTACCTGGAGAGATGAATAAGGCAATGCAAATGATGGATATGATAATGAATGGATGTTACATAGTTGCTGTAGAGGATGTCGTAACTGCTATAGAGGATGTAGTAATGGAAAAGAGGTGGTTGTGTGTGCAATGGAGCAGGTAATTTGCTAAAAGTGCTGGTGGTAGAATCCCTGAGTTCACTCTGCACAATTGTGTGGCACAAGGGGGAACATGTTTGTGACGTAAGATGGGAACATGGTTGTGGCACAAGGGGAGAACATGGTTGTGACGTAAGGGGGGAACATGGTTGTGACGTAAGGGGGGAACATGGTTGTGACGTAAGGGGGGAACATGGTTGTGACGTAAGGGAGGAACATGGTTGTGGGACAAGGGGAGAACATGTTTGTGGCACAAGGGAGGAACATGGTTGTGGCACAAGGGAGGAACATGGTTGTGGCACAAGAGGGGAACATGGTTGTGACGTACGGTGGGAACATGGTTGTGACGTAAGGGGGGAACATGGTTGTGGGACAAGGGGAGAACATGGTTGTGGCACAAGGGAGGAACATGGTTGTGGCACAAGGGGAGAACATGGTTGTGGCACAAGGGAGAAACATGGTTGTGGCACAAGGGGGGAACATGGTTGTGACGTAAGGGGGGAACATCGTTGTGACGTAAGGGGGGAACATGGTTGTGACGTAAGGGGGGAACATGGTTGTGGCACAAGGGGGGAACATGGTTGTGGCACAAGGGGGGAACATGGTTGTGACGTAAGGGGGGAACATTGTTGTGACGTAAGGGGGGAACATGGTTGTGACGTAAGGGGGGAACAGGGTTGTGACGTAAGGGAGGAACATGGTTGTGGGACAAGGGGAGAACATGTTTGTGGCACAAGGGAGGAACATGGTTGTGGCACAAGGGGGGAACATGGTTGTGACGTAAGGGGGGAACATGGTTGTGACGTAAGGGGGGAACATGGTTGTGGGACAAGGGGAGAACATGGTTGTGGCACAAGGGAGGAACATGGTTGTGGCACAAGGGGAGAACATGGTTGTGGCACAAGGGAGAAACATGGTTGTGGCACAAGGGGGGAACATGGTTGTGACGTAAGGGGGGAACATCGTTGTGACGTAAGGGGGGAACATGGTTGTGACGTAAGGGGGGAACATGGTTGTGGCACAAGGGGGGAACATGGTTGTGGCACAAGGGGAGAACATGGTTGTGGCACAAGGGGGGAACATGGTTGTGGCACAAGGGGGGAACATGGTTGTGACGTAAGGGGGGAACATTGTTGTGACGTAAGGGGGGAACATGGTTGTGACGTAAGGGGGGAACAGGGTTGTGACGTAAGGGAGGAACATGGTTGTGGGACAAGGGGAGAACATGTTTGTGGCACAAGGGAGGAACATGGTTGTGGCACAAGGGGGGAACATGGTTGTGACGTAAGGGGGGAACATTGTTGTGACGTAAGGGGGGAACATCATTGTGACGTAAGGGGGGAACATGGTTGTGACGTAAGGGGGGAACATGGTTGTGGCACAAGGGGGGAACATGGTTGTGGCACAAGGGGAGAACATGGTTGTGGCACAAGGGGGGAACATGGTTGTGGCACAAGGGGGGAACATGGTTGTGACGTAAGGGGGGAACATTGTTGTGACGTAAGGGGGGAACATGGTTGTGACGTAAGGGGGGAACAGGGTTGTGACGTAAGGGAGGAACATGGTTGTGGGACAAGGGGAGAACATGTTTGTGGCACAAGGGAGGAACATGGTTGTGGCACAAGGGGGGAACATGGTTGTGACGTAAGGGGGGAACATTGTTGTGACGTAAGGGGGGAACATGGTTGTGACATAAGGGGGGAACATGGTTGTGACGTAAGGGAGGAACATGGTTGTGGGACAAGGGGAGAACATGTTTGTGGCACAAGGGAGGAACATGGTTGTGGCACAAGGGGGGAACATGGTTGTGACGTACGGTGGGAACATGGTTGTGACGTAAGGGGGGAACATGGTTGTGGGACAAGGGGAGAACATGGTTGGGCACAAGGGAGGAACATGGTTGTGGCACAAGGGAGGAACATGGTTGTGACGTAAGGGGGGAACATGGTTGTGGGACAAGGGGAGAACATGGTTGTGGCACAAGGGAGGAACATGGTTGTGGCACAAGGGGGGAACATGGTTGTGACGTAAGGGGGGAACATGGTTGTGACGTAAGGGGGGAACATGGTTGTGACGTAAGGGGGGAACATGGTTGTGACGTAAGGGGGGAACATGGTTGTGACGTAAGGGGGGAACATGGTTGGGGTGCGAGGAGGGAACATAGTTGTAGCATGGTTGCACCATTGTGCAACGGAAGTACATACATTACATCCCTTTCTCTTACCTGTAATAGCGATGCTTATTTGAGTCACCAGTTCTAATTAGCAGCTGGATGTACGAGGAACCTTCTAGCTTTCCAGCTGCCTATACAATCAACGGGGTTGAGAAAAAACTAAAAGTAAATGCTTGTAATTACACACGAAAGCTAGTGTGAACACTTACCGTACATATCTGCGGTATGATGGCTCCTTTGAGAGTGAGCATCGCTTCACTATTCCAAACACGCTCACTCAAAGTTCGTCAGCGATGCGTAACTACATCCCTAGCGCTCAAATTCCACAAATCGTTTAGAAAAAACACTTCTCGACTCACGCCAGAAAAAAAAGCACCATCGGAAGCATCGCGTAGGAGAAACGCCCGCAAGCGTCTGTACACTCGAATTTGAACAATTCTATTTAAAAACCCTCCGCGTAACGTCATGCGTCATGAATATTAATTAGCGCTGGTCGAGGGTTAAATGACTGTACATACCTTACACACTCTGCAAAACATTATTGGTCCTCCAGTCATGTGGCCAAGAATTTGTGATGCTCTTGGATTGTCACAGAGTATTGCAAGCACTGGAGCAATAACAAATACATTCTGGTTGGACTTGGCATCAAACATCTCCACTCCCTTTTCCACCGTGCAAAGATCTTTGACAACAGCACTCATCATGTCAACAGTTGTTGCGGTATTAGATGCACACAACAGATGAATGTGACAGAGTTGATGGTTTAGCTTTTTTGGAAGACCAGCCAAAAGCAAGCACCATACGTCTAACAGATTCCATTGTTTGCTGCGGTTTCCACTGAGATCATCAGAGTACAGCAATGATGGAGCAACAACCACAGCCATTCCTTTGGCTTTCTCCTTTATAGGATGTGGAGAGGTGAAGCATTTTGTTTCCTATTTGCAGAGAAGGATAATAGTAAATCACTGTATTTCAATGCTATGAAGATGAACCTCTGAATCCATCTGATACCAGATATAAGATCTCTGTACCAGAATTGCAACAGAATTGGGTACAGGCAGTACTCTGACAATCAGATTTTCCTTTATAGTGACTTCATCACCAAGGAAAAGAATATCATCTTCTGCTGTTAAAGTAAGTGATGCACTGGGAAACAGCTTGGAATACTGCCACATATTGTACAGGGGGAGAACGACACATGAGTCTCTTTATCATGTGCCTAGAATTACATTTAAATGTATACAAATGTACAATGTCATGTTTTAGATGAGTTTACATCAATCCAATATCACTGTACTTTAGCTACCACCGGTTCAGATCCAAGGTAATCATTATTAAATTCGATGAAGTCATTGACATATATGACCTCGCCCTTGTACAGAATTGTAACAGCTTGATAGGCTTCCTCCTTGTTCCATTTATCAGCCTCCCACATCTCACTATGAATAATACACTTGTAAAGTAAATATTTCACTGAACTACACAATCGGCAATACGACTTACGATACAACATCCGTGTGTGATACTGGCAACCTTTGTATAGAGCTGCTGATATCAGGATTTCTAAAACAACGCCGCACAACATCAATGGGCCCATTTAGATAAAAGGGTTCTCCAGCCTCAGTATGCATCTAAATGGAATGTTGGCAGTCTGTATAGGATATATACTTTGTGTGCTAAAACAACATGCATATACTTACATATAACAGTGACGGTGCTGCATAGCCAGGCAAGTTAAATTTCTTTAACTGATACAATGATGGTGACGAAGGATTGTCCATTTTGAAAATGTGGTAAATAAACTTCACATTTCTTTCCCCCTAACGGTATGTATGCAAATCCAATTACTGTTGATTCATCACTTCCAAAGCACAACATACTGGAGGACGAGTACTGTGAAGAAATGCATATAGAAGTGCAAATCATTCAGAAGGAAATGGTTCTGTATCACGATCTGAACCACTTTCCAGATGCTGCAATACACCTGAATACAAGAAGATTTAACTATATAATTTCCAGCAGCAAGTTTTAACCTACTTGTCATTGCCACGGTAGAGTCTACACATTCAGATTCAGACTGAATATCTGATTCAGAGTCAGAACGCCCTGATGCAATGCTTTCACATGCTGATTCCTCTGCAGTTGGTACTTCAGGGCAGCGGGGCACTTCAGGGCACATGGAATCAAAATTGACATCATAGTCTACTCCATCGAAACTGCATAGGTGAAATAGTGTGGATATTTATATTGTACTTGCACATCACTTACCTCATTTGTCTCATGAGACTCAAGAGCTGTAGCAAACTCTCTGTGACTGCTGGATAGTTGATGACGACGAAGTTCTGACGGATATTCAAATTGAATCTTGCAAATTCTGCAATATCTATCAACACCTGTGGGGCATAATTTGTATCAATTGCTACATAAAATACTGGACATGGAGCTCCGTTATTAAAAATAAACGAAATGCTTGAGCTTATAGAATAAAAACATCCAGTGTAACAGATACGCCCACTCCCGTACAGACAGGTTCATATTGAAAGGCCTTTGTATACAGCCAGAGACATAGAAGTCGAAGATAGCTTATAGACGTCCGATTAGCAACCCCCCCGCGAAATCATCTTTCGCGCCCGACTTTTAAAGCTCCTTATATAGAGGCAAACGTAAAAAAATATGCAGCTAGATGGCATAAAACGCAACGGCCTCAGTGGAACGTAATAAGTCTGTACACTGGTACATGTTACCTGTTGCACTATTATTCATGACGTCAAAGAAGATCACGTGATTAAGTGTGAATCGTGGGTGCATTTATAGCAGACACTTAAAGGTATTTGGAGGACTTATGTACACGCATAAGTGCAAGTACGTCTCTATAGCCGATCGCGAGCATCGTAGAAACTCTATAGAGCCCGGTGAATCTCATAGCCCTGTTAACAGGTTGTATTATAGTGGACTCGTATACTGGCGCCATTTTGTTAGTGCCAATATGGGCGTCATATGTTTCACACATTTGTAACGTATATGTGGCTGATATGTGCTCCATATATGCGTTGCAATATTTGGTACCGATATATTGCTAAATGTATGTTCCAGATAGCATATGTGTATCATATATGTGCCCATATATGTACTACCGTGGTTCCTGAAACACGTCACTTCCCGCCTATAATCGCATGCAGTTAATCTACAAAACAAACTGCTCTTGGTTACACTTTCTCTTGGTTTCAATCCAACGAACTATCCGCCTGCCAAACGTAGTAAACAGGTAAGTTAGTAAAGTTAATCCAGCTATGATCGACTACCGCGGTACCGGTAGGCCTACATAATTCGGTTGTGTAGATCCCGTAATACTAGTACGGAGACAGCCCCTGGACTTAGCCTTAGGGTTAGATTTAAGAAGTGCAGTGGGAATCCTAAGCCATACGCTAACAGCTTGTGTGATTTGGCATAGTACTATGCATGTACAAACTTACGAATCGCCTAAGCGATTCGTATAAGTTAGAGTGTACATATCTCTGCCACAACCCGTATAGGCTAATTAGGTCTTTTGTGTAAACTGTTTAGGAGAATCGCCGTTGTGTCATGATGGGTTGGTTGTTCTTGGGTAATTGAGCGCGCGCGTGTACTCGGGCAACGTATGTGGGACAGTGAACAGTGTGTGTGTGTGTGTGTGTGTGTGTGTGTGTGTGTGTGTGTGTGTGTGTGTGTGTGTGTGTGTGTGTGTGTGTGAGTGTGTGTGTGTGTGCGTGCGTGCGTGCCTGTATGTGTGTGCCTGTGTGTGTGTGTGTGTGTGTGTGTGTGTGTGTCATATGGGTGTAAGGGGACATAATCTGAACGGCAGGAGCTAGACAAGTGCATTGATGAAGCTTATTAACACGAAACTAAAAGCCTGCATAGTGTTCTAGAATTTAAGATTTGCTTATGCATTGCAGGCAACTATATATATAGTAGGTAGCACATGTATTGTTTGTAGCTATGGAATAGCCCAATGTACATCAGTAACACAAGCAAGTAAAGGGTCTAACTGAGTCTACCTTACACATACATATGTAGTTGCCTGGAACCATGTCTGGGTAGTTATGTTGGTTTTAAGATTGCCCTTTAGAGGTCAAAGGGTATCTGCATTTGGTTCTATGCAGGTGTGTGCCCAATATGTTACTGCCCATCTATACAAGTATGGCTCTGGCAAACATCTGGTTCTGTTCCCCTTCTTGGCTTCTTCAATATAGCAAACAGAAGCTAAAGATTCGTATTATGTGGATTCAGCTGCCATCAGCATACTCAACACAGTACATGGGCGTACTAATATGCGCACGTAGAAATCGAGCGTGTTGGCTCAGTCAAACTGCTTGAGTTCCAATCCTTGCCCATTTATGCGTGCACAACACTATAGCAGCACTATTTAGTTAATACCATAGGGCAAGCTTAATCTGAAATGCAACATGTCTTTTGTGACTTCTGCACAAACATGCACCCCCTTGTAGCTACATGTATTTACCATCATGCTGCACTTTCACTAAAACCTCCTTGTTTAATTTACCTACATTGGTGAACCTTTTATATTTGGTTCTACAAAATACAATCTATACACATGTAGGTGTCTGGATTTGCACACACACACACCCACACACACACACAACACACTCACTAAGATCAGAGCAATTGGTGTCATTTAATTCTTTCAGAATGCTCCCTCATGCTTAGCTTGTGGTTTGTGTAAGCTCCCATTGTGCTTGGCACAAATAATTGTTTGCCCAAAAAGGGTCAGGCAACAGCCTTCCAGTTGGGTGTGCTGACCCCCTACCCTGAACCTGACTGGAGCCAAGGTTACCTTTGGTTAGCTCACACCTTGAGCTGGTCATTAGGTCAGGGTAGAAGGTACATGTAGAAGCCCTGTACTGGATGGAAGCCTTGATAGTGGCAGTGAAATTACTTTAACCCCTGCTCATTTATATGGAAAGGTAAAAGTATCAGCTGATTGTATGGAAGATAAGCCCTATTCATCTGGAGCTAGGAAAACTGTCTATCTATACCACTAACGACTTCATATTTACCATTAAATTACTTCTCCATGCCAATGTGGTGTAGCAAACAAACTAAGCTATGCAATTTAATTTTAAGAGACAGCTTTCTAGCAATGCCCTTTCTTTGCGCTAGTTGGTGTGGTGTACCTGAAAGACTTGCACATTTCGCACGTGTACATGTAGCTCATGTATGCATGCATGCTTGCTTGATCTCATATGAACAATAGATTTAATCCTTGGTACAATGTCATGTGTATCTGCCGGTCTGTGTGTTGAGCCTGCTGTATACCATCCATCTGTACAGCCTGTGGTTAACATGTGATACTTGCTAACCTGTGCTTGGTACACTTTTCTACTGTGGGCACACCAACCCTGAGGTCATTACTGACTCTCAGCGTGTTAATTCCAAAGTGTTACCAAAAGAAAATCTGCTATCACGCAAACACTGTACATGATGCATCATGAAGTTGACCTCAGGGTTGGTGTGCTAACAATAGAAAAGTGTACCCCCAACCAAGCTAGTATCACAATGTTAATCACTTGTCATACATCAATATTGCCATCAATAATGATAGCAGACTCAACACTCTGACCTGCACATACACATGACATGATTCAGGGCAGGGCATTGTACCAAGTATTTGATCAAGCTTGCATACATGCACACATGAGCTACATGTATGAAATACATTGTAAATGTGTAAGTACTACACCAACTAGCTCAAAGAAAGGGCGTTGCTGGATTGCTTAGTTTGCTAAACCACATTGGCATCTGGAATGTAATTAGTGGTAAATATGAAGTTATTTGTGGATAGATAGTTTATGGCAAAGAACACTGACAGTTTTCCTAGCACCTTCTTATGTATTTTCCATATACATGTAATACTTTTCCATATAAACTAGCGGGCATGAAATATATACATTTATGTATTTTAAAATACCAGTCCTGTACATGTACATACAACACACCAATCCAATGCCATACAACACACCATTTCAATACAACACACCAGTCCAGTACATACAACACACCAGTCCAGTACATACAACACACCAGTCCAGTACATACAACACACCAGTCTAGTACATACAACACACCAGTCCTGTACATACAACACACCAGTCCAGTACATACAACACACCAGTCCAGTACATACAACACACCAGTCCAGTACATGCAACACACCAGTCCAGTACATGCAACACACCTGTCCAGTACATACAACACACCAGTCCAGTACATACACCACACCAGTCCAGTACATGCAACACACCAGTCCTGTACATACAACACACCAGTCCAGTACATACAACACACCAGTCCAGTACATGCAACACACCTGTCCAGTACATACAACACACCTGTCCAGTACATACAACACACCAGTCCAGTACATGCAACACACCAGTCCTGTACATACAACACACCAGTCCAGTACATACAACACACCAGTCCAGTACATACAACACACCTGTCCAGTACATACAACACACCAGTCCAGTACATGCAACACACCAGTCCAGTACATACAACACACCAGTCCAGTACATACAACACACCAGTCCAGTACATACAACACACCAGTCCAGTACATACAACACACCAGTCCAGTACATACAACACACCAGTCCAGTACATACAACACACCAGTCCAGTACATACAACACACCTGTCCAGTACATACAACACACCAGTCCAGTACATGCAACACACCAGTCCAGTACATACAACACACCAGTCCAGTACATACAACACACCAGTCCAGTACATACAACACACCAGTCCAGTACATACAACACACCAGTCCAGTACATACAACACACCAGTCCAGTACATACAACACTCCAGTCCAGGACGTGCAATGTTGTGCAAGAAGGCAGTAAGACATAGTGCATGTTAAATCATACTTGTACCCTAACAGTGAGTATATATAGAAGCAGCCAAGTCTTCGATATCTTTATCTAGCTCAGGCCACCAAATATAGCTCCTGGCTAGTGCTTTCATTCTGCTGATACCTACATAACCTTGATGTAATTCTTCAAGCTGTGTATGGTGCAACGATGTGGGTATAATCACCTGTTGACCTCACAGCAAACAATCATCCTGACAGCTCAACTCAGTCTGTCTCCAGTGATATGGTTTGTAATATTCTGCTAGAGACAAAGCCATTTACCATGTCAAACAAATTGGAGTACAGTTGACAAATCTTAGTCTGTTCTTGTGCCCTTAGAAATATCTGTAGCAGTCACTGGTAAAGAAGACATATTCATTATAGCTAAGATGTCATTGTCACCACATACATTTTCTGACCCTGGGATATACTCAATTTTATAATGATATGCCCCCAATATTATCACCCATCTCTGCATTCATGCTGCGGCTAGTGTTTGAATACCTTTATCATGCCCAGAAATGGTACACAATGGTTTATAGTCTTTAACCAACACAAACTCTCTGCCATATACATGCTGATGGAATTTTTTTACAGCAAAAATTATGGCCAAGGCCTCCCGTTCTATTTGAGCGTACTTCATTTCTGCCTGTGACAAAGTTCTAGAAGCGTAAGCAGTCGGTTTTTCTTGACCTCCAATAACATGCATTCAACAAGCCCCAACACCATAAGATGAAGCGTTACAGTAGACCCTTACAGGTTTGTCAACATCGTAATGGACTAAAGTAACAACCTCACACACCAACCTCTTAGCGTCTTGAAAGGATTTCTCATGACAAGAAGTCTGTGCCAACTATTATAAGGGGTAAAGCACACTAGCTAACGTCGCTGGCAAGAACCTTGCAATATCTGTCATCAACCCCAAGAAGGACTTTAATTCTGACTTGTTTCGTGGGACTGCAGCATTCTGAATTCCTTCTACTCTCTCCTTGGTTGGTCTAATTCCTTGATGAGATGCCGTGGCCCAGAATTTACACTTTGGCAGATTCACGCGTAACCCATACTGCTAAAGACATTGAAAGACAGCATGCAAATTCTGTCATGCTGTTGCCTTGTTTTCCCTGTCACTAGTATGTCGTCTTTGTAATAGATGACCTTCTTGCAGCCTTGCAACACTAATGCCATTGCCTTCTGCCACATGGCAGGAGCTGTAGCTACTCCAAAAGGTAACCGGCATGTGTGTTGATCATGAGAAATGGTCTATGACTTTCAAGCACTTCCATCTGTTTATATGCACGAGCCAGATCTATCTTTGAGGATTCTCCTCCTGCTAAGATGGAGAACATTTCATCCACAGTAGGCAAGGGAAAAGTCTTAGAGATATGGATTAATAGTCATTTCAGCACATATTCGAATATTGCCATCCTTCCTCTTTGCAATGACAATCGGGGCTGCCCAGTCGCTCCGCTCCACTGGCTCCAGTTCTCCTTCCTTGTCTTGTTGCCTTATCATCTCTTCCACTTGTTCTCTTAATGCGAAGGGCACTGGTCTGTACTTGCACAACACCAGCACTGTGCCCTCTTTCGGCTGAATTTCAGCCTTGGTTCCTTTAAGTAATCCCAACTTTTCATCCATCACATCCGGGAACTCGTTCAATAAGTTTACACTGTGGATGGCATGTATCCTGGGATCATCTGTAGTATTGCTCCTTAGCTTTTTAGACCAGTCCAAACAAAGCTTACACATCAAGTCACGGCCCAGCAAGGGAAGTTGCTTGTTCGCATTCTCCACAACTATGAAGCAACCTTCTGCTGACTGGTGTTTCATCAAAACCTTTACTCTTAACTTCCCAGGGTGGTTCCATCGCATTGACGGAGCACTACCAACGTTGTTTGCAGGGTAATTTGCTTTGAACAGCATGTTTATGCTGGAATTGTAGATACCTCTGCTCCTGTATCGACCTCGAATTTTACTACACTACCATAGATGTTCACTTTAGCAGTTAGCTTGGGATATCTATTCCTATTACATGTAGCTACCTTATGTACACATACTGGTGCCTTCTCATCACTGCTTCGGCTGTCACTAAGGTCCTCATCTGGTTCCACTAAATATGCTTTTCGAGTTGGGTGATGAGCATCTCCCTTGTGACGTCCTGCTGACAACTTGCCCCTACACACTTGGGATAAGTGACCCAGTTTTCCACAGTTTAATCCTTATGAAAGCATGTAGATGCCAAGTGGCCCATCTCCCCACATCTGTAACAGCTGCTCTTCTTGGAGGTGAACACTCTATGGGCAGCTGCATCCTCAGGTTTACCTTCTGCTGTCGGATTTTCTAGCTCCCGTATACATAGCAGCTTCTGTTGAATGCGTTGGTCCTTCAGACCACAGACAATTTGATCTCTGAACGCCGTATCCAAATATGAGTCAAACTTACAGGTCTTCTCCAGCTGAGACATGTACTCTACTGCACTTTTGCCGTCTCTTTGGAGGCGCTTAAAGAAACGATATCGCTCTGCTATTTCAACCGTTTGAACACTGGTCTGACTTTTAAGTTGGACCACTATCTCGTCAAGGGAGAGTTCAGAAAGCTCCTCTGGGCTCACCCAGGTCTTTAGCTTCAAATACACTCTCACAACGACGCCATGACTAGTACGAAAGTGCGTAATCTGAGTCATGCACATGCTCTTATAAGTATATCCATATAGCTAGATACTACAGGGTTCATAGTGTGCAAATTAGAATTAAAGACAGAACTGATGTAAGTAGGTCATTATAAATTGATGCTATTTAATAATCGTTTTATTTTAAAACCCTTAAACCTAGTTTTGTCATAAAATATCACATGTACATACTGTAATCTTGTTATATAAAATGGCCCACCTGAGAACTGCAATCACTTACTCCCAACTGCTTGGTAACAGGCTTAGCTCAGTTTAACGTGCAGTGTTTTAGGACTTGTTTGCCAACCATTCACCTACATGTACATGTACAGCCTAAAGTTCTTGTCTTTGTCAGCCAACTGCATGTGAACATTCACCTCTCACCAACATGTTGTGTTCTTATTTGGCACAGACTATACACCAGTGGTGACTGCTACAGAGGGAAACAGTGTGGAGATGGAGACAGACTGTAAGCATGAGTGGAATCCTCCCATCATTAGGTAAGACCACTGCTATCACACGTACTGTACATGCACATGTATACATGTATATTTATCACACTACACGTGTAGCTCAGCATGAGCCAAATTTCCTGTTTATGGATACTACTGTACATGTGTAAGTGTACATCCCCAGAGCCTATAATTAAAGCTACAGTAAGCATTTGAATACAGTATGTGTACACTCAATTTAAAGGTACTGTACAATGTATGTGTGGTGCATACATGTAGATAGAGTATACATCATTATTTCTTACTTAAATGAGTCTCATGTATACCTGTAGTACATCATCAGAAATATACCTACCTGATGTTAGTGGGGAAAAAATAGAGGATGATCCATTGACTGGGATGAACACAGTGATAATGCAAATGGTCAAGATGTTGGGGAAAGGCTCTGAACATGTACATGTAATGGACGATATTATACAAATCCCTTCTTCTAAACATGAAAGCAAAATAATACAACCTTATGAGGTAGGTGTAATGGTAATTCTTGGTCACCTGTCCTACATTCTATGATGACAAAACGTCATATCCCCCCCCACCCCCAACCTGTGTACATATTCAGTAGGCAGCACATCCATACCATACCATCAATGTGTTAATGGTTTAACCGCGAACACCACATATAAGCAGCACAATCAGCAGGATCTTAACATGGTGCTTCCATCTGCACACCACACCTGCTCCCTCTATGTACACATGTCCGTGCACCACACATCTATCCCACATTTTGAGAGAGGGGGGTCACACTCCCGCATAACCCAATTGGACAAAACCCTCTGTTAGGGGGAAAAACATGTGTGCATTACCCCATACCAAAGTTGATTGCTTTGGCTTCATGATGCCCTGGGAGTGGTCAAGGATAATCAGATAACACAAATACTGACAATTAAATTAATATCCAAATCAAAACCAAGATGCTCCAATGCCTATCCATGGGTCACACAAAACTATGCCTGCACCAGCCATCAGTGGCTATGCATGTGTGCCAAGTTGTGTGGATTACATGAGAAACTCATGACCCTCCTATCAATACAGAAGGTGAAAGTCTTCTACTGTATATGGTACACCAGTATGCATAGCAATGTAGATTGACACTTTCTTACAACCTCATAGACCCACCACCAAGTGGCACCTCACATGAATTTAATAACCAATCAAATTAGTTTCTGTCTAATTTATTACCTTCAAACAACAGAAACGTACATCACCCAGCCATTGCATGTACATCTATGGAGGCCATGGTGTGTTGATGTGTAAGGATATAAGCTTAATTACACATAGTGCACTCACACACACACACACACACACACACACACACACACACACACACACACACACTAGACCATATAATGTATGTGTTACATTCAATGGTGATGTAAATACATGTGTACATTATGTATACAGCTGTTCAATAGTGGTGTCAGTTACTATCACGATCACAGCAATATACCATCATACCCAATCAATGGTAAGCCCAATGCTCTCAGTGATAGAGATAGGAACACACTGACATGTAATGACGTTGCAGGTGAATTGGACCACTTACTCTTTACTCTGAAGAATGAACTTGGAGACCATAAGAAGCATCCAAAGAGAGATGGACATGTAAGCATATGGCCCCACTGTCTGCTGATGGCTAGATTAAGCAGTACAATTTATAAGAACAAAGTAGATTTGGTAATGTTACCCAGCCCACTGTAAGTGAGGGCTATGTACTATGCTGGCTGTCACTCTGCTGCTTTGGTATATACATGTTACAGTATGTCATCTCATTCATTATCATTCCAATTCTGTTTCCTTTATAAGGAGCTGTACAAGAGGCTGTTGGATCAATATGGGGTCAGTTGGTGGTTTAGTTTGGTCATCTCCTAATGATGTCCTCATATGTTAGCTCACACTGATGGAAGCCATGGTGATGTCTTTATGTACAGAGCTGCAGGATGCAAGGAGGAAGGGGGAGGAGGCCATGCAAGCTAAGGTATCTCCTCCCCATGCCCCCTGTCAGTCATCAGGTAGCCATTTGGGAGGGGGATTAGCAAAACTATTAATTGCTGTAATGATACAAATACATGTACATATTGATGGATGCTAGGATACAAATGAATACATTAATATACCTACATGTAGCACTACATGTACTTATGCATGATCCTCATATCCCATTCATTTGGTTTTGTGTGAGTGTGTGTGTGTGTGTGTGTGTGTGTGTGTGTGTGTGTGTGTGTGTGTGTGTGTGCATTCGTGTCTCTGGTGTTTATTATCATATCTTACAGGAGTCCAATGATGTCATCATTTCAGGACTGAGGAGTGAGTTGAGCAGTCTTCAGGTGACTTTGTATGGATGGGCTGGGTACCCGTAGTCAGTCCATAATGCAGTAATGCAGTGAGGGTACCAGTAGCCTCTTATCCATTTGATTGATTTTGGGGAGAGGGACATACTACTGGTACATACATGCGTATAGCTAAAGGCCTGGTGTACATGTTTGATTCCATGTCATGACCCAAGAGACAAGGACATGGCACACTCTCAAATGTGCACAATAGAGCAAACATATACATAAGCATTTTGGCCACATCATCAAATGGGACCATATACATGTAGCAGAGTACCCCACTTTGTGTACAACAGTATACACTGTAATTACAACATTTAGTTAAGTCCTCCGGACATTTGTACCACATTTGATCTGTAAATCCAAACTATCACGCAGTGATACCCTTACAATATTAGTTCAGTACTGCTACATTAGTACTGTCCTCCCTACCTTCATGACCAGGCTGAGAAGGACAGAGCTGCGACATTGCAACATCAACTGGAGAGAGAAAGGGCCATCAATGAGGTAAATTTAGATTTAGGTAGATTTCAATAACAGTTGCTAAATCCACCATACATGTACATGTATGTATTCCCGTAGGAAAATAATTTAAGCGTACCGCGATAAATCACGTTCGAACCGCTTAACTGCGTTATCGCGCGACGCGGTTTATTTAATCACGATTTATCGCTGTTATTGGGACTCAACGCGTTTAATTTGATGAAGTCACAGTTGGACGAAGTAAAGCGGTTAACAAATTCAGCTGATGCAGACTCCATGAACTAAGAAATTCTACTCAGCTCATGAGCAAGTAAGAATCAGAACCTGAGAACATGTATAGTTCGATACCTCTGCCGACCTCATAAGTTTCAGTGCGCTATATTTGGAGCGCACTCGTATACACACTACAGAACATTTATAGTGACAACTTTGTCGTACCTTCAGTTCGATTTTATGTATTTTTAGCACGCAATGATGTGTCTTTACGCTTCAGTGTTTTTTTTTTACGTCATATGCATGTCTTACACGTGTTGAATGCATACACATTCTGCAGCTAATGAGTTATGGGGGCTCTATCCATTATTATCACTTTGGACAGGTTTCCATATTGAGAGTAGGACATGTTCCAGTTCCGTCAGGTGAGTCATATATGTTAATATAGCAAGTTGTAAATATATATTTCATCACCCTTTGTAACTTGACATGATAGTCTTTGTAACTTTGTACAGGATCAGGTCAGGACACTCCAACTACACCTCATGACAGCAGTCTACCCCATAGAAAGCCGTGTCATATGGGCGTGGTTCCGTCACGTGAGTCATGTGTTTCTGCAAAAGTTCAAATTTCTATTTCTATTACCCTCTGTAACTTTGGACAGGATGGTCTGGACACTCTTAGCTTCACTACACCTCACGACAGCAGTCTACCCCATAGAAAGGCGTGTCATATGGGCGTGGTTCCGTCACGTGAGTCATGTGTTTCTGCAAAAGTTCAAATTTCTATTTCTATTGCCCTCTGTAACTTTGGACAGGATGGTCTGGACACTCTTAGCTTCACTACACCTCACGACAGCAGTCTACCCCATAGAAAGGCGTGTCATATGGGCGTGGTTCCGTCACGTGAGTCATGTGTTTCTGCAAAAGTTCAAATTTCTATTTCTATTACCCTCTGTAACTTTGGACAGGATGGTCTGGACACTCTTAGCTTCACTACACCTCACGACAGCAGTCTACCCCATAGAAAGGCGTGTCATATGGGCGTGGTTCCGTCACGTGAGTCATGTGTTTCTGCAAAAGTTCAAATTTCTATTTCTATTACCCTCTGTAACTTTGGACAGGATGGTCTGGACACTCTTAGCTTCACTACACCTCACGACAGCAGTCTACCCCATAGAAAGGCGTGTCATATGGGCGTGGTTCCGTCACGTGAGTCATGTGTTTCTGCAAAAGTTCAAATTTCTATTTCTATTACCCTCTGTAACTTTGGACAGGATGGTCTGGACACTCTTAGCTTCACTACACCTCACGACAGCAGTCTACCCCATAGAAAGGCGTGTCATATGGGCGTGGTTCCGTCACGTGAGTCATGTGTTTTTGGAAAAGTTCAAATTTCTATTTCTATTGCCCTCTGTAACTTTGGACAGGATGGTCTGGACACTCTTAGATTCACTACACCTCACGACAGCAGTCTACCCCATAGAAAGGCGTGTCATATGGGCGTGGTTCCGTCACGTGAGTCATGTGTTTCTGCAAAAGTTCAAATTTCTATTTCTATTACCCTCTGTAACTTTGGACAGGATGGTCTGGACACTCTTAGCTTCACTACACCTCACGACAGCAGTCTACCCCATAGAAAGGCGTGTCATATGGGCGTGGTTCCGTCACGTGAGTCATGTGTTTTTGGAAAAGTTCAAATTTCTATTTCTATTGCCCTCTGTAACTTTGGACAGGATGGTCTGGACACTCTTAGCTTCACTACACCTCACGACAGCAGTCTACCCCATAGAAAGGCGTGTCATATGGGCGTGGCTTCGTCAGGTTACTCAACATCTAGCAACACGAGAACTTGGAACGTGCATTTTCCTTTGTTTGACATGTTCATGAATCCTGAGTTTTTGGAATTATGATTGTTATGTACGATTTAGCAACATACAGTACCAATCATTTGTATTCGGGTCTTGCAAGGTCTTTCCTCTTAAAAATTGATAAACTGAGTTGAACTGACTATTCTCCATACTTTAGAATGCAAAAGTGGCATTCTATTGGCCATAATAAACTGAACACTAAAACAAAAAATTTCTCCCATGCAGGCACTGATTCTGTTCTAATATTGCTTTGCTGCATATACACATAAATTAAATTACAAGAGGTCAATTAATAAACGCATAGCCATTTGGAGGTAGAACAACACATTGCTTCTCCTGCACTGTTATGGAGACACAAAGTGAGATCAGATGTTTTGCTTCAATATATATCAATTCATCTTTTTCACTGACGCACTTAAATGTTTTTAATAAGTATTCATTCACTTCCATTGATGATTTTGTAGCTGCTCTAGACTGATGTGGTCTTAATGGTTTGATTGCACAGAGTATCACCGGAGTTGTTTTTGATGCAATTCTTAGTGACCAAAATGATTGAATGGTCCCAAACTGTACGTGCTCATCCATTTCATATGCTACAGTATTGTTGTTTCGTTTTGTAGCCTTGCAATTGTACAAAGTAGAATGATACATCACACCATTCGCAATAACTCTGGAGTGTTGTGTGACAGTAGATATCTCTTTATCATAATCAACTTGTAGTTCAATGAGGCAATATTCTTTCATCCTATCAAGCTCATCAGTTGAAAGAGAAGCCTGTACATTTGCACCTATTACATACACAGGTGCTGCACTTCTGTTAACAAAACAAATTAACTATGAATACAAAAGTGAAGTATCAAAATAACTTACCTTGCTTTCATTGTTTTTGTCAGTTGCTTGTATTGTAATTGTGGTAGCAGATGTAGCATGGCAAAATTGTTAGCAAGCTGCAAAGAAAAATTGTGATTGACTTAAATTATTATCACAAAGATTTTGTTACCTGTAATGGTATTTCTCGGGTACCATGGAAATGTTTCCTAAGCACACCATTCATTCCTTCAAATGGGAAGCAAGATGTTGTCCACAGTGGCCCCCACGCTCTTGTATACATGACAAGATGACTCAGCAAATGGACATTCATTGTTGTTGACTCAATCCCTACTCACATGCCATGCAGTAACAAATAGTAGATGTTGTACACATTTATATTTTCTTACCATACAGCTCTGAATATTTTACATAGAACTGCTGCAGACAATGCTCTGCAAGATCCAATGATTGTTGTGTTATCTTGTCACCAAGAAGAATATGGAGCCCAACCACCAGCAAGCAGTAATGAGAGTAATAATTGATGTCCAGCACTCCTTTCAGGATAGGAATCGAATAGAACAGAAGCCATGAGAGTAATTCAGAAGCTAAATGTTTTTAAACAAATAAAGATTGTTAAGTCAGATGTGGATGGTTTAAAAAAAACCCGGACCTTTCCAATTTGAGAAATGAGTAAGTGATTGTGGTGTTCGCTTCACAAAACTGGGAACTTTTATTGACATCAAACGGTCATCACAAATAGCAATCTGGTGAAAAGAGCTATAGATTTCAGTGCAATTTCAATGAGCATGCAGTCAGCTCATTGTATTTACCTTATCATGGACACTATATTTCTCATGTTTCTTTGATGCAGAAAACCAGTGGACTAGCAGTGTCTTCACTACTCCAATCAACACACAGTGCATAAAATCAATCACCATCCCAAGTACCAAATCAAACTGAGGATGCAGAGCTAACACAGGAACACCTTTAATTCCATCTACCTATTTATACAGGTTATTGCATATAATTATTCATGTCATTATTACTTGAGACTTACACTACAGCCTTTCTCAACTGCTTCTTTGGCATGAGATATGATGGATGCATGGGTCCTTATTGTTGATCCAGGATCATAATCCCAGGTCATCACATGTTCTATGTAGATCCCAGGAATTGTACATGTATTACAACCACTGTATCCATTAAACTGGATACTGTTTGCAACTTTTGCCTTAGCTGGTAAGTCTGCAGTCACAGCCAAGAGAATGACATGGGAAACAATGGTTCCTTCCACACATGATACATCAATGCCTGTATTACATTTAATAAAGGGTTGGTCAACATAACAACATGCACACATGTATCTACCTTCATGGTACAGTGTATTTAGCTTATAAACAAAAGGCTTCATAAAAGTAGACATGGTTGGTTTCTCTTTAGAAAACCAAAGGCCTCCTAATATTATGTTCTTCTTTGAAAATCTATTTAACATTTGAAATTAATCAGTGCAAATGGATTAATAAATCTACCTTTGTTTTGGTGGAAGCTCATTAATAGCTATCCAAATTGGCCACACCTCTGACTTTGATGACTTAAAAACAGCCACACCATCTGTGCTGATGGTAAGAGATATGTTGTCAGGAAAATCAGGTGAAAGAAATCCACCAGGCTCTGTGTGTTTCTTGTACTGCTCTCCATCATATATGTCACACACAGACTCAGTGTCACTTGACCTGCTAAATCTTTTGTGCAATATTTGTCTCATTGCAGGATCTGCAAGGTAAACTGGCAAACGGTAGCACACTGCAAGTAATGATGTATCAGTCTTAGCTTACTGACCTGAGAGCGTATTTTTCAGTTGCTGTTCAATATCACACAACAGAAAGCATTCAATCTTACCAACACATTTATTTGGACACTCAACCTCTCCAAGATCAAGCAAATGATGGCAAGATGTACAATACTGGTACTTTTCTGTAGATGGTTTGTCAAAGAAATTGCCAAAAAATTTGTTTTGCTTGTAAATAGATGGAGACGCAAGATTGGGTTGTGGTAGCAGAGATGCGATTAATTTAAGCAGATCTTCAAAAGCGCATTTTGTTAGACAATGTTTTAGCGAGTATTCCAAAACGTTAGCGTGATATTCAAACGCATTTATTTCAGACGTTGAATACAAAGGCTGTGTGCATGAGGAATCAACTGTACCCCCCATGTCATGCTTTTCTACTGTAGCTGCAGTGGGTACATAACTGCTACTATTTTCCGAATCGTTCACTTCATGTGTAGCAGTTGCCAAACTCGGGTGAAGACTGACCGGGTCGTCGATGGTAGATGTAGTTTGCTCTTGGCTTTCAGTACATACTGATATTTGCCTTGATATAAGTGTCCTCGAGGCGTATCGTGATTTAGTCCTTGCTGGAATTGACGCATCTGTATTGTATAGATACTCTCTTCTTCGTTTTCCTGGCATTCGAATTTCAAATTTGTATTAATGATATACATTACATGCGCATGTGCAGGTCATGCATTTTACCAGCTGCTGCTTTCATTTCTGCCATTACTATCATTTCCACCAGCTGCTCTCTTTTCCCCCTGTCTATCCCTCTCTGTACGGTCTGTATACTATTTACCAGCAACTCTGAGACCCCGCTCCGACATGACTCTAAGGACAGTCAGCGCATCCTGGTCTGGTATGTATTGTGTGTCGAACATATATACATCTTTCATCTTTACTCGTACCGTAGCCGCCTCACACGCAGTTGTTCTGTTTAAAGCGGATGACAGCGTGTCTATTGTGCCGGTCAAGCGGATCATCGAAGAAAACGTACAAGTACAACAACCTTGCAGTGTAAGATGGACCGATGACGCAGTTTATGAAGGCACGCTACAGGCTATAGGTCCGTGAGAAACGTTGTATTTGTACGTTGAGATGCAAAGCGAAACTTGGTGATCAGGAACTCATGTGGAAATGAAGGAAATACTCGCCAGCATGGAAGAAGAGATAAGCGGTGACTCTGACAGCGAAGCGGATGGAGATAACAGTGATGCAGTTGGTCAGAAGAAGCGAAAGAAGATTACTGAAGGTATGCAAACACTAGCGAAACGTTAAACATTGCTCATCTTATAACATACAGTAGAACCAACCGATGCGGTCGTTGCAGTTGAGTCAGATGAAGATGAAGATCTTATTAAGGTTGTTGATATATTTTAATTAATTTTAACTTATATCCTTTAATTTACACAGGATGGAAAAAGAAAAAGAAAACCAGCTATTTCAGTTGCTTCTAAGAGCAAAGTGTCTAAATTGAAAGAGGCTAGACAAAGTGACAAAAAGCTTCTGGAGGTATACAGCTAGAATTATTAATTGTTGTTCAATATACATGCAGCATCTTAACTCATGGCTTGTACTTGTAGGAATTAACATCTGAAAGAAGTTCTCGTGAGCAACGTCCAGGGTACACAACATTTGAACAATCTGTTCTAGAGGTGAGATATACTTTCATGATGCAAAATTACAGATCACTATCTGCGGTATAGGCACTAAAGAACATTGAACGCCATCTATGTGACCTGAGCTCAGTGCGCTCTGTGCAAACGACTAGTAGTGATCAACAGGTGGGTTACAACAATTACTTTGAATAGCCCTGTTTATCAAATTTGATTTTTATACACAGCATAGATCTGCATCTAGTTCACCTTTAACTCGGACACCAAAGGAACCGCATCGAATCAGTGTACCATCATTTAAGTGTAGGTTATTTTTTCTTTCAGTACCTGCTCACAATCATTCTGTAACTTTACGCTTCCATAGACGAATCAATTGCAGAGTCACCCACAACTCCGCGCCCCCTGACAAACACTGTTGTTCAATCCACGGGAGATAAAGGTAAAAGGATTTGAACGATTAAAGTCCATGGCTGTTTAATGTGTGTGCTATTCATCCAGGGTGCTGGCTAGGTGACCCAAACTCACATGTCAATGAGGGGAAAAAGATTTGGGTAGTGGATGGGGATGAAAAGAAAGTAGCAATCGCAGAGTCAATTTCAGACACTCCGGCAAAACTGGCTGTTGCCCTTCTCAGTGCTCTGTTCTCTAAACAAGAGATAGCTGCAGGGAACTGCACCCCAGCCCCAAGCAGGCAAACACTGAATCCAATTATCATCAAAGGAATCAGAAGTAAGTTTCAGAAACTGAATGACAATATTTAATTATAATCAATAATTCATTTTTTAGTGCACCTCATGTACAAATTTCCTGTACCAAGTGGCACAGAGGAGGAGGCAAGGTGGAAGAAAATAGTCCACATTAACATGAACAGCAAATGCAGAAATGTTCGAGCCTCCTTAAAGGGAAACTCAACAAGTTCAGACAATGCAGGATGACTTTTATGTGTTGTTTGTAGTGCCTTGAAACTGAAGAACTGAATTTGCTGATGCTGCACCTGTACGGAATTTAAAAAAAAAGAAAAACATGAAATTAAAATTACTCTATAATGAATTAACTGACGAAGTTTACTAGATTCTACGAAGTAAACGGACAAGGTATGCGAGCACATTAATAGCGCGCTTGAACGCGGTTGTAGCGCACGGTATCACTTTTCATCTCTAGTCAGCGCGTCGCTAAATAGCGTGTTTCATCGTGATTAATCTTAAAACGCGTAGGATTCGGCCATAATACTGCGATAATCGTGATTAATCGCGCTGCACAATACACACCCTCGCTGGATTACGCAAATCAACGCCAACGCTTTGAACGCGTCATGGCGCGTTATAACACGTTACGACGCATGTTTTTTCCTACGGGTAGAGATACAATATTGGACATGTGTATGTGCAGTGTGTTGGTAGATGACATACATGTATAACGTATGAGACTACAGTGTATTTTACTTCACTTAATTTACTACATACTGACACACCATGCATTACACAACATGATCTAACACACACACAAACAAACACACATACACTGTATGTACATGTATATAAGGCACAAACACACAACCAAGTGCAAAGGATAATATGCATGTACACTGCCCATGTGTTAAACCTTGGTCATACTTGTAAAATTCCATACCTCCTACATGTTCATGTTGCATAAATGTATTCCTTCACTTGATGTGACCTGATGTGTGGATGATTTAGAAAGAAGGGGGCAGGGTGTGAACCACTAATGATCCATCATCATTATTAGGACCTCAAAGGAAAGCTTCACCAGAGGGAACTGGAGAACCAACAGATGAAGGAACAGATGAAGGAACAGCTTGCTCTGGTGAGGGGTGGTACATGTATGTGTAAGTGTAGTATGTGTGTGCATGTTTACTGCAACTTGATTGTCAAAAAAACACTTGGAATCATCTACAAATTAACGCTTCATTTGAGCATCCACATCCTGATACAGGTTGTATACATTCTGATACAGTGTATCAGAATGTAGGTACTTAGATAGTTGTAAAATCAATTTTTGACCCCTTTGTGTGTACATGTGAATATGTTTATAGTAAAACTGTCACTGGGAGTCATTATTAAAATTGCATGCGCAGGGAGAGAAGGGAACAGGAGGAGAGAAGGGAGCAGGAGGAGAGAAGGGAGCAGGAGACAAGAAGGGAGCTGGAGGAGAGAAGGGAGCAGGAGGAAAGAAGGGAGCAGGAGAAAAGAATGGAGGAGGAGAAAAGGGAACAGGAGGAGGAGAGAAGGGAGAAGGAGGAGAGAAGGGAGCAGGAGGAGAGAAGGGAGCAGGAGGAAAGGAGGGAGCACGAAGAGAGAAGGGAGAAGGAGGAGAGAAGGGAGCAGGAGGAGATAAGGGAGCAGGAGGAGAGAAGGGAGCAAGAGGAAAGGAGGGAGCACGAAGAGAGAAGGGAGAAGGAGGAGAGAAGGGAGCAGGAGGAGAGAAGGGAGCAGGAGGAGAGAAGGGAGCAGGAGGAGAGAAGGGAGCAGGAGGAGAGAAGGGAGCAGGAGGAGAGAAGGGAGCAGGAGGAGAGACGGGAGCAGGAGGAGAGAAGGGAGCAGGTGGAGTGAAGGGAGCAGGAGGAGAGAAGGGAGCAGGAGGAGAGAAGGGAGCAGGAGGAGAGAAGGGAGCAGGTGGAGTGAAGGGAGCAGGAGGAGAGAAGGGAGCAGGAGGAGAGAAGGGAGGAGGAGGAGAGAAGGGAGAAGGAGGAGAGAAGGGAGCAGGAAAAAATAAGGGAGCAGGAGGAGAGAAGGGAGCAGGTGGAGTGAAGGGAGCAGGAGGAGAGAAGGGAGCAGGAGGAGAGAAGGGAGCAGGAGGAGAGAAGGGAGCAGTAGGAGAGAAGGGAGCAGGAGGAGAGAAGGGAGCAGGAGGAGAGATGGGAGCAGGTGGAGTGAAGGGAGCAGGAGGAGAGAAGGGAGCAGGAGGAGAGAAGGGAGCAGGAGGAGAGAAGGGAGCAGGAGGAGAGAAGGGAACAGGAGGAGAGAAAGGATCTGCAATAGTTAGCAAAAGGAGAAGGTTTGTATAACCGCTTAGTGGATTATGTGTGAATATGCACACAGCTACATCTACTACAATGATAGTTCCACATGGTAATTGTACACATGTTGATAATGTATTCTCTTCGTCGGATTGCTCAGCCATTGCATGGTGTTATGAAAAAGTAAAATTACACATAGCACACAAAGTAATTTGAACACTATTATTTCTGTGCAGTCCTATTTTAATTGGGTTTCTTTCATTTTTATTTGCTTAATTCACTGATATTTTGGTTGAAATTCTATTTTGATTACTTAGACTGATACTCTATACAGTACCACTTTAGTCTTACCTTCTTATATACATGTATATACTATATATTTTGCTTCTCCAGATATACATGTAACAAACGTACAGCAGTCTCTTTGATGTGCCCAATTATGTTCATTCTAACACCATTCCCAATAATCAGTAAGTACAAATTATACAGTATTGAATACAGCTCTACCGGGCTGTATTCAATACTTTTTCCATTTTTCCTAGACACCTATTTTATAAACGTTGTTGATACATGATCATAATGATCAGTGTTTGTATCACATTCTGGTGCTTAGTAGTCTATTGTTATCTAATTGTATCTAATTACATCACTTAGGTACTGATGTTTTAAACCATTTGTTACCCACACCAGGTGCTGGTAGTGTTGTCATCTCACCATCAAATGACTATACAACATTTGAGAACAATACATCAAACTTTACCTTCAATTGTTCTGGAAATGGGACAATAGTGTTGTGGACAGTGGATGGGTACACAACTGGTTTCCCATATGTACTCAGTAAAGGAATACAGTACACACCCTACATTGTGTCACCAGATGGACCTACTGTATCCTCTCAGCTCATTGTTCCCACCACCAAAGCTAATGGAAATATTACAGTTGTCTGTACAACAACATGGCAGGTTCCACGATATAATCCTCAGTCAAGTAACCCAGTGAGGCTCATCCTTCAAGGTACTGCTTAGTTATATTCAGGGTAGGCAGATGACCATTAATGCTGATAGGGCTAATTAATTTCATTTCATCAGTTAGGGCTAATTAATTACAGCATATTAATTGTTGCAATGAAAATTAATCAGCAACTACTTATACACTTATAGGTAATTGAAATATTAATAGTTAAGTTATTTGTACTTAAATAAAAAGGTACGTTTGCAATAACCTGTTGTGATTAGCCCACCCCAGCCGAGAATTATATGTATGAGAACAGCCTCTCGGACTGCTGATCCTTTTCCATCTTGAAGTCCTATTCATTCTCCCTTACTCTTTAGTCACCCATTAGTATTAACTCCTCACCATAAGCTTCAATGGCGCATTGAAGGCATATTTCAAGGCATATACATTGTACATGTATTTATATATACAGGTGAATGTAATTGAAGGTAAGAGGGCTGTGATTGATCAGTATGTAATTCTATGGACACATGCAACTTTTAAATGAGTCATTGTGCAAGTCGCTGCTAGTTCTAGCATGCATGTACATGTAGATGCAACTGTTTTCATTACGTGCTTTGTACTGTACATGTATTTTTGTTAATGCAAGTGCTATTTTTGAATTCCTTTTATTTTCCCCATCTAGGCATCCTTTCTCCACCACAGCAGTTCTATGTTTATTCAACCAATACTACCTTAGTGGTCTCCTGGGTTGCACCACCATCTCTTGAAGTTTCAACCCCTCCCACTATATCTCATTACATACTTGGTAACAATGTCACCAACATTACAAAGACCATCAGTAATCCACCAGGATGTAGGCCTGCCATGCCTTGTAATTCATCACTTAATCTTTCTGATCCATCATTTCTAATCAACAATGAATCTAATGGAGAGCAAAATACAACCATCTTGGACTATAATGGTACAATTCAGTTTACATTCTTTGCTATCAATGGAGCTGGAAATGGAAACTCAACCACATGTATCTACATAACTCCAAAGAGGAAACTGACATGTTAGTTTGCCATTAGTTTATTCAAGAGGGTGGATCTGGTGTGGAATATATATCCACCCCATCACATGCTTATACATGCACCTAACGTGTTCATGTATTTTAGTACTCCTATGTGTCAATGAGAAATAGTATTTTCTCTCTCCTTTTGCAATAGCCAAGATCCCTCCTCCAAGCCCAACCGTGCAGCCAACAGGAAATTCGGATACCCCCAGTGCACCTATTCCCAAACTTTCTACTGATGATGGTTAGCATTGATTTTCATGGGTATTTCATTGATTTTAGTTTCCTTTTCAGCATTAATAATAGCACTCTCAATAACAGTAGTGATGATAGGTGCGGTTGTCATGGGGATTCCTATATTGGTCAAATATATCAGGAGGAGAAAAGGTAAGTCATAGCTAATGTAGCATATATGCCATCCCATGTGTACTTATCATCATGTAGCTTCTGGGATGATTACAACTCATGATACTCCTCCACCTGCAAATAACATATATGTTCGATCATCTGATTTCATGAGGTAATCATTGCTGTTTCACTGCATATCATTTATTCCATTCAAAATGTTCCCATCATATCAAGATTGGATGAAGATCCATATTTTGTTCCTGTGCTGCACCTTCAAAGAAACAATGATCAGAGTAACCAAAATGGCTCACTGCCAAATCAAAATAAGGTTTGTTATGTAACATATGCATATGTACTTAATTTATATTAGGTCGGGCACATATTTTATTTCAAGTTTATATTCAAAGAGACACCAATGTCCTCTACAACTTCTTTTGTATGCGTACATTGGAGATTTGTCTAATTAATTACATAGAGTTAAATTCATCTATTCTATGTAACACTGATATCTGTACAGAAACTGTAGCAGTTTCAATTCCACTTTCATGCTTAGCTTTCATAATTACTTTAGCAGAACAAAGACATATGGGCCTCTTGCATACACTCTCCCAAATGTACCCTTCCTCTTCCGTAATCAACAGGAAGCTGAAAGTGAACTTCGTGGACATTCAAGTTCGGATCAACAACCATCATCCTCACCTCCTGAGCAATTACCTTTACCCTGACCTCCCATGACTCCTGATGACACAGGAGGAGAATGGTGTACATAATGGAAACATGTTATGCTGCTGCAATATACTAGTTTAATGTTATAGATGAGTCATATTAGTGGTTTTGCTCTATATTTACCCCTTGAACTGTGCTCGTTGAATGTTCATAACTAATCGAATTGGAATTGGCTGTCATTCTGAATTGAAAAGCTCCACTTGCATATTAGGCGTATGGCCTTGTTGCTAGGGCAACACGTCTGATGATAACAATTACCTAGCAATTATGGGTTACCCCTCCCCCCCCCTTCCCTAAAAGCACACTGTGTACCTCTTCCAAGGATATCATAAGTTAAAATTCTATGATGAAAAAAAGGTACATGATGGGAAGGGTAAGGGATGGGGAGGAGGGGTAGGGGTGCTTCAGGAAGGAGGGGTGTTGGGACCCATGTACGTGCTGTTCCAGAGAAAGTAATGTCCACTTCATCACCAGGGCGATTATGTTGCTATCAAGCAACAACACTGGTTGCTATGGAGATGATGTACATTAAAGTATGTTTCCACAAATCATAAAGGGCACATGCAGAAGCTTGTTGAAGGCCATGATTAGTCAACTATATTAAATCCATTTAAAGATAAATACTTTCACAAGCACAAGATGCATATGGAAAGCATCAATCATATGCACATGCCCCTACTGGAATTTGAATAATGTGCATACAGTTTGTTTCCTACATGGGAAACACACATCTGTGGTTGGAAGGATATATAGTAAAATATGCTCTTGTGGGTAAGATGCCAGTAATGCTCATATGGATAGGGTATGATAGGTTCAGTCATGCAATGTGCACATGTATAGTGCTGCAGGATATGTGGTGTTCAGAAAGTGGTGCATATGTGAACTACAGCTGTTCTGGAATTGTCGATCCAAAGCAGTCATAGGTGTCAGTGCTCAGTCACTCTGGTGGTTGTGATCAGTAAGTGGTACAAACACCCTGCACCCCTGGGAGGTGTGGATACGTCCTGGGAGGTGTTGACACTCTGTACCCCCTGGGAGGTGTGGACACCCTGTACCCCTGGGAGGTGTGGACACCTTATACCAATGGGAGGTGTGGGCACCATGTACACCTGGGAGGTGTGGACACCCTGTACCCCTGGGAGGTGTGGACACCCTGTACACCTGGGAGGTAAGGATATGTACCTTAGCTGTACTCCTGGGAGGTATGCATGGACACGTACCCTGTACCCGAGGAGGTTTGGACACATGCACTCGCCCAGCTGACATCCTGGTGGATTAATACATTTGGACAGAGGAAGCCATTGGTGGCCATACAATAACCCAAAGTGCTCTGAGCTGGTGTCCCAGTTGCTATGGAGACATATGGTAACTAGGACAAGGAAGCTTCTGACACCTCACATCTTACACATAACATCCTGCCATAGGAGTCAACTGACTCTAGTCTTGGCATATACGGTAGGCTCAAAAGTTCAAGCCATTGCCAAGGAATGCTTATGTGAACAATGTTGTAGTGCTATTGCTGCTGAGAGTCTATAGCAAATCACTGTAATATCAAATTACAAGCAGACTGCAATACACGGTTTAAATTCATCCACCAGCGCATGCGTGGAGCTGGCCAAACACTATCACAGGAACTACGATAGTAGTTCCTATATAGGAATTGACCCGGGTCGTGAAATCATTTTTAAAAAACACGCCCCGCGTATAACTCGCGTACCGAGAAACGGATAGTGTTGCTCTTTGTTGCTATCGAACCAGAAGGCAAAGACGGTCATTTTAATGTTTTATTCCAGTCTTCGAACAGTTTTCTTTAAGAGAACAAAAAAAAAGTTGGTGTTTTACCTCGTCCCCAGGCCAAATCTTCTCGGTCGTCAACATCGTCGTCGTCTTCTCGGATGAGTATAACTCCGGATAGGAATGGTTTTAAAGAGCGCCAATTATACCAATCGCTTTAGAATCTCCTGGAAGTATCAGATGTATATAAAGCATAAAACTGACATACGTAATCATTACGTAATGCGTAGTGTTAAATAGAAGCGTTCCCATGGCGACATTTACGTGAATTGTGCAAGCAAACAAAAGAGGAAAGAGCTAAACAACGAAACGACGAGTTCGAATTTTCCCGCGTTTCTTACAGTGATCCCGAACAAAAGCGGGCGTCTGCTCGTGACGGTAATTGAAGCGGAGGGGGGGGGGTGGGGGGGGGGGGGGGGGTGGAGCACTTGCCAGTCTTAATACTAGTAATCGATAAAAAATGATAATAAAAAAATAGAGGAAACAAGTAAAGAAAAAATTCTCTAACGAGAAAGTTGGTGGGATATAGGAATTGGAGGCAATGGTGGTGTAAAAAGGAAGGGAACAAGGTTTTGAGAAAAGGGTAATGAGACAAAAATCCTATATTTAGCACCTGTAAATGTAACGGAAGCAAAAGAAGTGCTCAAAATAGTCTCATTACCCTTTTCTCAAAACCTTGTTCCCTTCCTTTTTACACCACCCTTGCCTCCAATTCCTATATCCCACCAACTTTCTCGTTAGAGAATGTTTTTCTTTACTTGTACATATAAGTACAGAAATAAATATTCAATAATATTGCTACACTACTCCTCTTTTCATGCAAAGAGGCGGATGATGCGGACGGAGTATTGACGTCACCAAACAGGATTCCAGCCATAACGGGAGAGAGCGTTACGTGTATGTTTGGGGTAACGAGATGCCGATTGTTCTGGTGGCGATTGACGTATTCTTTTCTGATCTGGACCTACCTGATTCGTCAGATCTCGACGCCGGGCTTACTGCTGCTTCTGACTCGAGAGCTGCGCCTTCAGAGTTGATACCAGGAACCAATTCTGGTGCGGTGTGTGAACGTTTTCTAGGGGTCGGCGGACGTTCAGCAAGGCCAGACGTATATGATCCCAAATCTAGTGCGAGCAAACATGTAGCAAATACATACGTAAATATATGCTGACTTTACTCGTATTGCGTAAATATGTATGTATAAATATGTTTGTACCTTTACGTACGCGATGCAAATATTAGCGTAAAAAAATAATGTTTAAATGCGAGCGTAAATATATGTTTCACTTACGCGGGTACTAGTACGGGCCCGTATCGTTAATTATTTTGGCTATGGGTCGGCACATCGTCACGTACGCAAATCAGTATGACTGCTAACGAAATCACTGTCGCCTGTACGTTTGAAAATGGACAGCAATTTGCTTCGTTCGAAGAACTTCGTGATCAAATAGCTGGATTTGAACAACAGTCTTACGTCCAGCTGTACATTAGAAGGTCACGTACTATTGAAGCAGCTATGAAGCGTGCGCCAAAAAGTCCTTTCTTCAAGAACTGAAATATTCGAAGGACAGGTGGATTATGCGTGTATTCATGGTGGAAAGAAATTTGCTTCCCGTTCAAAAGGGAAAAGAACGAACCATACGTAAGACTAGTGCATTGTGCCGAAACGTATTTTCACAAGTCGGACGTATATTGTTTTTAGGACGTTCCAAATGAGTGCCGTTTTATTATCAGATTGAAAACCACTGGTAACGGACAAATGCTTTTTGTTAAGTCAATGAATTAAGAACACAACCATGAAATTAACTAAGTAAGGCAATATTGTAATTCCCTTTGCCGCTAATATGTTGGTTTTCCAATGTCTATTTAGGTAGCATTTGAACATCTCCCAAAACAAAGAAAACTTGGTCATGAAGCAGCTAATGAAGCATTATCCATGCTGAAGATGAGGGCAAATAAAAAGTTGATACAACAGCACCTGTACAAAGAGTCTGGAAAGGTTGTAACTCTGAAAGATATTCATAATCTTGCCAGCACTCTAGCTCCTGATAATGATCTCAACACACTGGTAGAAGAAATAAAAAACATGAAGGTTTATGCTGCTATTTTTGTAATGTTGTAAATCAACATTGGGCTTTTATTAAGAACTTGTTATGTTAACTTAAGTGCTTTTAAATAAAGGCATCTAGTTAGGATAATCCTGTGATAAAAATATTGATTACTGACCTGAGAAATGATATGTGATTTGTATGAATTTAACTAATCTACTGAGTGATATTGATGTCAGTTATAGAGAGTATTATTTACATGGCATTATATAATAGTGTGAATTAATACTTTCATGCCATTTCATGAAAACAGGATAATAGGTGCAATACACTTTTACTCAGTCACAAATGAGAGTTAAATTAAAACTTAACTTATTAAGTGTTATAGTATTTTATTTGATATATATTCCATAGTTGATTCAATTGTTGAGATCGTACAAGAATGTTCTGCAAGGCATTTTTTATCAGAAAAAAATCATGCAAGAGATGTTTTCAAATTTTCCTGAGCTATTGTTGATAGATGCAACATACAAGCTGAATGACCTTCGAATGCCACTATACATTATGATGGTAGTAGATGGCAATGGTGAGAGTGAAATAGTTGCATTATGGATAGTTGCTTCTGAAGATCGAATCTCTATTAAGAACATGGTCCGTATCTTTAAACGCCACAATTCTACAGATAGAACAGCTGGTGTGCATTATGTCTAATAAGGATATGGGATGTACTTAGTGAAGAAATACCAAATGCAGTTCTACAGATATGTCTTTTTCATACTCTTAGGCCGTTCATAAATTACGTCACGCTATTTTAGACCATTATGGACCCCCCCCCCCCCCCCCCCTTCGTCACACATTCACATTATCCCATACTGATGTGTGTTTAATGTATACATCGTCACACTGGCTGATACCCCCCCTCCCCCCCCCCCCCCCCCCCTTCAGCGTGACGTAATTTATGAACGGCCCCTTAAAAGCTTTAAGCGGGAAATTTCCACGGAGAAATTGCATATTACTAGTGATCAAAGACAGATGACATTAGAAATAATAACAAAGTTAGAATGAGATTGAATATCAACAACACTATCAGGAGCTTATTGATACAAAACTGAAGCCAATTATTGACCATTTCAATAAAAATTGGCATGCTATAAGAGCAGAATGGGTTGAACGTCTCAAAAATAATGCATGTAATTTTCTGAATAAAACAAATAACCGGCTTGAAGCAATAAATCAAAAGATCAAGAGTGTTGTGCAAAAATATTCCTCATTAGTGAAATTCTTCCAAGATCTCCTGAAGTGCTTGGATTCTCTTGCACTTGAAAGAGATCACCATCCATCACAATATTTCAAAAGGCACCAGTACAGTTGTACACTTCAGAGTCAGCACTATATCATTGTCAGTTGCTTCTCACTCCTTACGCTTTTTCATTTCTCAAAGAACAATTTGATGTAGCCAAAAAAATAAGTGAAGATGCTGATACTGCAGAAAGCAATGTGTTGCAATCATCAGAAGGTCTTTTATCAGTTTCTGCACTTAGCTGCCAGTGCATTTTTTTTAAAGCCATGAAACTTCCATGCAGACATGTATTTTCACATCGCATTACACACAATATGGAACTATTTGACAAAAATATTTGTTCAGCGCGATGGACAAAAAAATTATTACCATGAAAGTCACAGAGTATTCTGTACAGAACATTGGCATACCAGTTCATATCTCTGACATTCATCAAGAATTTTATCACAGCACGAAAATTATAGAAAAGCTTTTGGAATAGCACAGAAGCTTGCTAGTCTGGCCTCACAGATCCCAATGAATGAGTATCATTACGCTTTGGAATGCCTGCAAAAAATTAAAATTGTTGAAATGTGGGAGAAAGGGAAGCATGTAACTGTTATGATGCAGACCAAAATGCTCATATAATACCACCATGCCAGTCACAGCCACCAGTCACAATGGACATGCCTTCAACCACCAATAACATCCCTCTTGATGCAGAACACCATGGTCATTCACTTCAGCTCCCACCATTACATTCACAGCCCCACAGTCATTGGGTTACCTGCACAGAAGCGCAGACAAAAAGAAACCTTGCCTACACCATTCATAAAGAAGAGCCCAGAAAAAAAGGAGAAATATATAGTTAGCTGGATCATTCCTACTTGTTTTGGAGAATCATTATTGGGGGAAAAAATTGGTGTTAAAGATTTACCTGAGCGTGCAAACCAGTTGTCACCAAAGCTTCATGATGTCAATGTTGAATTGCAAAGAGTTAAGAAGTACTTTGAAAGTAGTGCATGGGATGTTCTTGGAGCACATATTGCAGAAAAAGAACAATTTCCAAAATGGCTATGCTCAACTTGTGAAGAGGATCTTCATGAGTTTGAGTCAATTCAATGTGACTCTTGTCTGAATTGGCATCACCTGAAATGTGTTTGTCTGAAAACAGCTCCTAAACAAAAATGGTGGTATTGCTCACGATGCTACACTGTGGAAAATTGAACATAACAGTACTGTATAACGCATGTATTCTACACTCGTGTACGCATGTTATACACACAAGGTGCATGGATTCTATACACGCTGCATTTTGTATAACAATAGAATACACATGCAGTATAACATATGCATATAACATGAGTATGGTGCGTATTACAAGAGTACCCGGTTTATAACTATGAGTATTTTATTGCGGTTACATCTGTTATTTCAAGCACTCAGCAACATATCCAGCCCATATTTGTTTACACAATTTGTACTTATCCGGACATTGCAAGGGTAACGTTTCGCTGATATTAGTTTATTTCGTCCGGACTTTTGTATGAAAACCCATGCCGCATTTTTTCGTTCACATTCGCCAGGAATTTTGTACATTGTACAACTGAAAACAATTTACGCACAAATGTTCTATAAAAACTTCTATTCAGTATGCACGTCCACCATCCACGGCAGAAGCCCATCAGGAGTAGGCAGTGACACGGAGAGCCCAAAACACGCTGCTTCCTTGCTTGCTTCGATGAACTGTCCACTAGCTCTTTGGTCGAGATCCATCCATCAAGTCATTGAGCTCTAGTGATCTCCTACTTGGCCTCCTACGACAAATTGTGGTGGACCCTTCTTCTTCTTCTTCTTCTGACATTAGGGTAGGGTTTAATAAACTGCAAAACTCCTTTACTGCCTCGACTCTGATAGGTGTTTTGAGCGTCTCTCCCAAATCTGTGCAGTATATAAAATACGTGCATGGGTAATACTAGCCTCGTCCCCAGGCCGTCAATTAAAGTTTGGGAAAAAAGACGGCCTTACCAGAAAAAGTGGTAATCGTATATTGTAGTAATTTCGCTTGTAATCCTGTCCGTAAACTATTCTTCTCGAACAATGGCGAATACAGAGGAATTCCGTGAAGCGGTGGCTTATTCTCTTCTGTGTGTTAATCAACAGAACCTTGTATTGAAGGCTAAGCAAGAGGAAGCACTATTTCATTTGTACAGTGGTCGGGATGTGTTCGCTTGGTTTCCTACAGGGTACGGGAAGTCGATTTGCTACCAACTGATACCATTCATGTTTGACTTCAAACTGAAGCGAACCACTGTTCCACAAGCGGAACGAAGTGTAGTGCTAGTTATTTCACCACTCGTTTCCCTGATGGTTGACCAGGTGTCTGGGTTACAGACGAGGGGTGTACCTGCTGCAATTCTCTCTGGAAATACTGGTAAGTAGGTCCATCGATACCTGGAGCATTCTTAGCTAGTTGGCTATATAGATTTAAATGTTTGGTTGAGGTGCAATTTGCTCAATTTGTGTAGATGTGGACAAAGAACTACTTGCTACAGAGAGAGATGTGTTTCTTGGTCGTTTTCGTCTGCTGTACAGTGCTCCGGAGGCCATATTTGGTACAGACTACACATGGAGACAACTTTTTGTCTGCCCTCCTCTGTCTGATACTGTAGTGGCAGTTGCTGTTGATGAAGCACACTGTGTATTCAAGTGGTAAGTGGCATGAAATAAATTAGTATTCATAACAAGTGCTACTAATATTGACAGGAGCAAAGACTTTCGCCCTTCGTATGGTGCACTAAGGGAGCTAAGGTCTTTTGTGCCATGTTGTGCTCCAATGCTTGCTACCACAGCAACGGTGACTAGCTTGATGAGGGACGACATAATTGACAAGCTAGATATGGCTGGCTGTTGTGTAGTATCTGAGTCTCCTGACAAGCCAAACAGTTGCTATGAAGTGGTAAGAAAGAAGACCATTGAGGAGGACTTTGAATGTTTGGTCAAAGACGTAGCTGAAAATGGCATCAAAGCTCAGAGAGTTGTGGTGTACTGTCAATCTCTCGATATGTGTGCATCTTTATATGCTCACTTTCTCCATTCCCTACGAGATGGCAGCTACTACCCACCAGGAGCAGAACAGATCAGTGACAATCGCCTATTTGGAATGTTCCATTCCTGTACGGATGAGCACAATAAAAAGGTGATAATGACCAGTCTTAGTCACAGGGATGGTACTATTAGAGTGGTGTTTGCAACAATGGCTCTGGGAATGGGGGTGGACTTCAAGAACTTGGACTACATCATTCATTATGGTGCTCCTCGGTCTCTTGAAGACTACATGCAGGAGAGTGGCAGAGCTGGCAGAGATCACCAACAATCTATGTCCAGAATTTACTGGAAACCAGTTGAAGTTCCTCTGTATGCAGACCAGAGTGTTCACCGTAATGTGGAATTAAAAGCCGTGAGAGACTATCTTGAGAATACTGAGCTTTGTCGGAGATTCATCTTGCTCAGGTACTTTGATCCAGTTGTGGCGATGTCCCTGGGACCCCGTAACAGGGAACTGTGCTGTGACAATTGCCGAGGCAATTTTCAGTGAAGATACATCCCTCTATTACAACTGCACACCAACACCTCCATTTAGCACCTGTACACTAACATCTGCACACTAACACCTCCCTCTACTACTGACATCTCCCTCCATCACATGCACTCTGACACCTTCATCTACATGTGTCACCTGCGCACTGACATCTCCCTCTATCACCGATACACTGACATTTCCTTCTGACATCTGCATAACACACTCAGGTACTCTCACATCAACATCAACTTAGCATCGGAAAACCAGTGGGTGTATATATGTTGTACGTGTATGCATGAGGCCATCAGTAGTCTACCTCATCTACATCTATTGAATTATCTTCCTCATGATTCTCATTCTCACTATCCGAGTCTGGTCGTGTTTCAAGGATGTTACTATACTGTTTAGCCTTCTCTGCTATCCACTTTATCATTTTTTCTCTATCTATTGTATGTAAAGGATTTGGAGAAAATTCGGGAAACTTGGAGTGATATCTGTTTTCAATTGCCTCAAGCACTATGGCCTTTAGCACAACTTCAACAACCATCTTAACGTCTTTCTCATCTGCCCTCCTGCTGTGAGCTGTTGCGTCGGGATGGATGCCAGTTTGTTTGTCAAAGGCTAGAGCAAGTCTCTCAAGGGATGACACTGCCCTTGCTGCACGAGTGCTGGCTAACTCGGTGAAGTTAGCTCCCATGTTTGCAATGATTTCTTTGTACAGCTTGTTGATGTGCTCGTTGTGGAGGTCACAAGGTATGTTTTGCCCTTTGCCTCCATGTGTGTTGACAAACCTTCCCCACATCAGTTGGTGCACAAGGTATGGCTGGAGAGTGACCAGTTGAAACTGCAGCCTAAGAGCCTCAATTGCATATTTGGTCTTTTTCTCAGCATGGAAGTGTAGCATAAACAGCTTCCAACACCACACTACACGTTCACCATCTCCTTCTTTCCAAGCATCAATGAAAAGGTATACTAGAGCGGCAAAATGACATAGAACACGTGCATAGTTGTGCACTCCATCTCCAGTGTCTGCCACAGACTCATTTAAGAAGGCCTCTGGGATAACAGCTAACTTCTTTACCACCTTCACTGCCACGTCCTCCAACAAAGTCTGGTTGATCTCTACACCCTTAATGTCATTGTTTGGTCCTTCAATGCTTAACTCCTTACATGCAGCTGCCACTATGTGTCCCTTGAACACAGTGAATAATGCATCCTGACATGCATGCATCTCTTCCTTGGGCTTTCTTGCTTTAGGCAAGCGTCCAAGTCGGGTGAACAGTTGGTACAGTGAGCCATAGTCTCGTGGACTGATCTTGAAAAGTTTTTGCCATATCAGCTACAGATAGTAAAGGTACAGTCATTTAGACATATATGTTTACTGAAAGTATTACTTACCATCATGAAATTCATGACACAGTGCCAGTCTTCTACACATGGCTCAAGCTGTTCAAGTCGGCCCTCGCGTGTATTTGAGCACATCACATGACGTTTTGCACCCCGTTCTCTCTCACATGTGACATGGTCACCCCCTGTAAGAACAACATGGTTGTATGTTGGTCCTAGGTATGAAGCCATTACTCTCATTATGTGCACCATGTCACTGCTCTTCATCTCATTTTTGTGCAGCACATCCAACACAATCACCTCGGACTTGTCTGCCATATTGTCACTGTAGGTGTGCAGAATATGGGTGACAACAAACTTTTTCAGCTTGCTCATGTCCTTTATATAATCACATATGATTCTACCAACAAGCACTTCCATGTCATGCTGGACAACCTTCATGTCTTCAAGGGATGGAAGAAAACAGTCTACATTTACTGATGTGAGGCTTTGTGTGGAGAACACAGGCAGAGGAGCAGGAGGTGGGATGCGAGCCTTGATTACCAGTAGGCTGAACATGTGTCTAAGCTGCCCATGGTGGTCACTCCTGATGTCTCGTACATTGCACTGCTTGTCCACATTGTCACCAACATACTTAACAAAAGTAGCCATTTGTCCATCATTTTTGTATGCTGTTTGCTAATTTCGTCCACTCGCTTGAGGATGGCATTGTAGCTGAGGGTGACGTTGAGATGATTTAGCCTTGTCCAAGCCTGTAATAAAACATACGCTATCAGTAATGTTGTTGTGTATGAACTACATTATCAAGTTGCATTCACACACATACCTTCTTGTGAATTCTAGTGGAAAAGAGAGCACTGGATATGTAGGACTGCAATCCACACATCTGTCTGTTGCGCTCCTTCAGCAGAATTGCCACAGCTGTGCACAAGCTTGGGTAATGTGAATCCCTTTTCTTTTGCTTGTTCCTATGGTCTGAGCATGTGACAATGGAATCGTGTATGATGTGGAATAGTGTGGGTGCCTTGAAATTGAGCTCAGAAATGATCTCATTCCAGGAGAAGCTCTCAGCCTGCTCCAGGGACATATGGCGGAACAGTGACACTGGCTGTGCTTTCTTTTTGCACAACAAGGAACACTCTTTGTTGACCATACTGGACACTTTGGACACAGCCTCTTGTCTAAGTCGAGGATTGGCAAAAAGAGCCCTGCAAATAGACTTCACATTGCCGCCAGCCAGTGCCTTGGCAACCTTTTCAAACTCAGGACTCACAATTATCATCACTTCAGCAGCCTTTGTACGTGAGTACACTGAAATCTGTGACATTATGTGTGTTATGATTGTATCATGTTTATAACTTGCTTACTTTGATTGGTGTAGGAGCTGTAGCATCTGTCGTACTGTTGTGACATGTGTCTATCACTGTTGAGCTTGCATCACCTATATGTAAGGCTGTATGTGGCTCATGAATACTTCCATGCACAGTTCCTACCTTCTGCAGGATTCTGTGAAAGGTTTGAGACGCCTACCACATCTACCTCTTGTTCTCTGTGACCATCTGTAATGCCTACCACATCTATCTCTTGTTCTCTGGGACCATCTGTAATGCACTCTGTACCAGCTTGAGAATTACAACTGTCACTCAGTGGCATGGCAGTACAATCATCTGTATGTGCTGTTGTGGTAACATTACTGAATGAAACTATTAATAATTCATGTTTTGTCTTACAGTTGTCACAATTAGGATAAGTAAGCCTTCTTCCGGGGTGCTCAGGAGTCGGCCGCTTAGCCACAGGTCTGCACTGCCTAGTGTGAGGAGATGCCCCAGGGCCACTTGTATCCTTGGTTCTCTTATTTGTGACCTGGACTAGTGAACCCATGGCACTACCAGTGGCAATGAGAGTGTCTTTATTTTTTTCATAGCTAGCCTTGGCTGTTGTTCTAAAATACTCTGCTGACACAAGTTTGTTTTTGCAAGACCTGCACATGAATCTGGACAAACCATAGTCTGGAGCCACTGGGACATCGGCAAGCTTGCTGAGCCTGTCTGCAAGATCGGATGCCAAAGATTCCCTTGAAAAGAGTGCAACACAATGTGTAGGAGACACAACACTGCCACATATCCTGCAAGACTTTGACGTCGTCGCCATACTACGCGTAGCTATGTATTTTGTGCACGTGCGTGATATGATTTTAATTGAAAACGGAAAAACTTTAGACCGCTAGCGAGTTAGTTTACGGAAAGGTTTACAAGCAAAATATACGATTACCACTTTTTCTGGTAATGGCCAGCGCATGCGCACTAACAGAGTTGCAATGGATACCAGGCCGTCTTTTTTTCCCAAACTTTAATTGACGGCCTGGGGACGAGGCTAGGGTAATACATGCCCGCATGAACGAAAATGCATGTACTTACTCGTTGTTGCCTTGACCCAACAAGTCTTTTCTTCGTTTGGAGTTCCGTGCTCTCACGTCGAAGACTATTTTTGTATGTTGCGACACCAACTATTCAGAAAAGCAATGACATATACCAAGCAAGTTGCAATATTAGTATATTACAATCACACACCACTTATACCACTTTTGTCAAAATCAGTGCCGATTTCCGTGGATATTTTGTCCACAAACATACGGTTATGAGGACATGAAATACTACAAGAACCAAAGCAAACATAATTAAATCACGGTTTATACAAATTCACTCACGCGACGGCTCGGCTGTTTTCAAACGGCAGTCCTCTCCAAATGAAGCATGTACCCCTGATTTTTGCCTGTAAATGTAAATACTGTTATAAGCGCGCGAATGTATACGGCAGGGTTGACTGACCTGGAGAGCAACTGGTGTAAGCCTCCGTCGCTTAGATGTCTTTTTACCAGATGCAACACCGCGTCGCTTGTTCCCAAGCGATCGCAAACAAATTTCACAGTATCGTTGATTTTAGAAATTTCGCTAGCTAGAAGAGCTTTTACTTCATCCAATACTGACGGTATAGGGTGCTGGGGATCCTCTGCCTCACTTGGTAACCACGAAGCCGCATGCTCGCTACGTCTTCGCAAAGGTTCTTCTCGAGTTTGTCGATGTCCATAAAAATTTCTAACGTTGGTATAGGTGTTGTGCTGAGTTGCTGGTGTTGATTGCAGCTTGAAAATCTTAGTTCACTGCACAGATTGCGTGGAGAGACGTTGTCTAGACGAGACAGCGGAGACGATTGACTACCATTATTTCACCACGTGGATGCAGGGAGTCGCGCATGCGTTTTATAATAGTAATAGTAAATTGATGAGTGACAAAACAAGCGAGTATGTTTGTTCAGGATGCAATCAAAGTGTATCAAAAGCAACGAATTATAGACACAAAATTCCTGGTGTTTGTGTGTCTCGCATGACCGGTACCGCTACGTCAAATTTGCAGATGTCACGATCAATGATCCCGAGTTCTTCTGCGAAAATTCAGTCACTGAATGAAATGCGGAGTCATCGATATCGTCAGATGAAATAATGACTGGAATTGAAATTGTTTCTGAATTTGGGCCAGGACAATCTCAGTTTCCATGAGTGCATGTGTGTGTGTGTGTGTGTGTGTGTGTGTGTGTGTGTGTGTGTGTGTGCATGTGTGTATATGTGTGAATTGAGAACAATGCAATCCAGAATCTTAAGAAACCCAAGTTATTAAATAGCGCATTAAACTTTTAATGACCAATATCAATATTCAACTTATCAGGATAGAGTTACAATGCACATGTTAATATACTTCTAGTAGGGATCAGAATTTCATTGTTGCACCATTTCTCATTTGAACTATAGGGGATGGATGATGTAAAAGGTCTATATTGATGGGGAGCAAAAGTGAGGGTATATGAAATAGCACATACATAGACACTACAACTTACCTTGTCAATGGCTAGCAATGTCACAGCTAAATTTTTATGCACTGTGCAAAGAAGACTTGACATCAGAGACAACTGGTATGATAGTCAGCCCTCAGGTAACCTTTTAAGTTCAACTGCCATTCTGACAGCCACAAGGGGGATAGTGAGATTTTGACATGGCGGTGATAAGGATTTCCCTGTTCAGTGCTTTAATTCAGCTGTCAAATGAATAAGCATTTCAAGATTGGTCTAGACATACATGCCCAACTTATATGTTTGTCAAGCCTTATATGGTCTTGCCATTAAGCCTAGCCAGACATAAGGATCAGAGGTGCGCACTAAGATGAAAGGTACAAAGAGTTGGGTATTCTGATCAGAAATACACCGGGTGTTATGGGAAAGATAGTACAGTGCAAGGTCTTGTGGTGAATGTATTGAATGGAGAAAAGGGAAGAAGGGTAATATTGCAAGTCCAGTCAGTATAAAATCCAAGGGAATGTGCACAAAGTTCACTGCACAATGACCACACACCTACAGTTCAGCCAAAATTTTAGTTAACCATCAATCTGTCTTAGTCACTCCCAGTGAAATATATTCTAGATACCGACTCACAGTCAACCCAAGGTCCATCTTACACTCTGGGTGTCACTGTATATGATGAAAAAGTGTGAAGGGTTAAACAATTTGGCCGACACAATAAACCCTATGGGTGTGGTCTAGAATGTAAGAGTGAGGGGTTAAGCAGCTTGGCAGACACAATAAGCTCTCTGGGTGTGGTCTAGAATATAAGAGTGTGAGGGGTTAAGCAACTTAGACGACAACATACACCCTCTGGATGTGATCTAGAATGTAAGAGTGTGAGGATTAAGCAGCTTGGCAGACATAATAAGCCCTCTGGGTGTGGTCTAGAATGAAAGAGTGTGAGGGGTTAAGAAAGTTGGACGACACAATACACCCTCTGGATGTGGTCTAGAATGTAAGAGTGTGAGGGGTTAAGCAGCGTGGCGGACATAATAAGCCCTCTGGGTGTGGTCTAGAATGAAAGAGTGAGGGGTTTAGCAGCTTGGACAACACAATACACCCTCTGGATGTGGTCTAAAATGTAAGAGTGTGAGGGGTTAAGCAGCTTGGCGGACACAATACACCTCTGGGTGTGGTCTAGAATGTAAGAGTTTGAGGGGTTAAGCAGCTTAGACGAAAACATACACCCTCTGGTTGTGGTCTAGAATGTAAGAGTGTAAGGGGTTAAGCAGCTTGGACAACACAATGCACCCTCTGGATGTGGTCTAGAATGTAAGAGTGTGAGGGGTTAAGCAGCTTGGACGACCCTCTGGGTGTGGTCTAGAGTGTAAGAGTGTGAGGGGTTAATTAACTTGGATGATCGATACAATGAGCCCTCTGGGTGTGGTTTTACATTCAAGAACACACCCAGAGGGCTTATTGTCTTGGCCAAGTTGCATAGTAGACCACACCCACAGATTTTATCGTGTTTTCAAAGTTGCTTAACCCCTCACACTCTTTCATTGTAGACCACTCCCCTAGGGTTATTGTTTTTCTGCTTAACCCCACACTGTCTTCAACACATACTGTAATATATTTGCTCATACTTAGAGTACATGTATTGGAGGCCATAACACAGTCATTAAGAGAACGGGAAGTGCGGAAGTGAGCGTGTAAAGGAGAGCAAAAGGCTATTTAAGATGTTAATTCTAACAATATATTCATGCTCTTAACCCTCCCAGATACAGGGTTTCCCACTTACGTGATCTTAACCAAAACCTAGGGCATTAATGCACTTTCCCTCCCAGATACAGTTCGTACAATCACTTTACGTAGCGGTGAGCAATATCACCTGTCTCGCGCACGAAATTAAGTGTTTTTGAGAATTCGGATATTATTATACGGTATATGACGGTGTATATTATTGTACGGTATATGACAAACAAACGCCTCTCACACGCCATGCACGCACAATTACATGTAAGCCCGACAGTTATAATGACCACATGGATCGTAATGCTATAGCTAGCAAGAAGAAAAAAAAACCACCATCAATCTCTCCATTCTGGTCACGTGCATCACAAAGGTGGAATGCTGATACTAATTGCGTATATTGACAGACGTAATGAAAAAGATACTTTTAAAAAATTATAACATAAAACCTGCAATCAAAATCTTGTCGCACACTTACCGCAACGACGTATGCACGTGCGTATAACAGTGTTACACTTGTTATACGCTTGTAATACACATTTTGCATGGTGTATAACTCTGCGTATATAGTACAAATACACTCGGTGTATAACTGCCTTTTTCCATAGTGCTATGAGATATGTGGACATTAATATTTTATTCATTTACAACCTATACACTTCATATAATTTCATTGATTCTAACGTATTATTCATTTACAAACTATACACTTTTGGACATGCAATACTATCTACAATTCATATTTCTGGAGTTCATGGTTGTAACGACTATAGTTCAAATAGAGCTATGAAGTTTGGAACGAAGCAAATTGCTGTCCATTTAGGACATTGATTTCGTTAGCCGTCATATTTGCGTCACGTGATGATATCCGTACCCGTAGCCAAAATAATTGACGATACGGGCCCGTACCCGTAACCACTGCGATCTTTTTTTGTTTGGGGATTAGGAGGTTGACTTAACTTGCGCGCGCGGTTAATTAATAAGAAACAACCATGCATATCGGAGGCGGTGTACATGTACTATTTCTTTTTGCCTACATGTGCGCTTCGATTTGTTCCACCCCTAACAATTCGCCACATGCATCGGTTCGATCAACCAATAGAATTATTAGTAATTAACCCGGCCCTTAATTGGCATGTGGTCCAGGCCAATAGATGCGGCCGGCGTACGCGACATGTATTCGATTCCGACGAAACGCGGTGGTCGGGCATGCAACTTTGAACAACAAAAACAGTCATTTTGAACAACTGAACTAACGACAAAAACGTCCAAGGGGTAGGCTTGTCTGTAGCTAATTATAGACGGGTGATTATATATGCCATTACTCAATTGAAACCAAGCAACGTATTCAATTAGCTATAGGCGCCCCGGCCAGTGTTGCCGCGATATATCGCGAAATGCGATATATCGCGATTAAATCTTTATATCGCGAAACGCGATATATCGCGATTAATATGTATTCATTTCGCGGCGATTTTTACCATACATGTTTACGAGAGTTAAACCGACATCAAATACGGGTAAATTGAAAGAAATCAAGGGTTAAATCAAGGATGCCGGGGATATGGTAAAATGAACGCCATGAACGGTAATGAAGAGTATAATCCCTTAAAATAGGTTTTTATTTTGCCTTAAAAAGATGCATCTACATAGCCTTTCCGATAGGATGCGCCACCGCTTCTTTTGAACAATATTTTTCGCGGTAGAAAATACTCTTTCTGCTGGTGCAGTAGAAGCAGGAATGGACAAGTATTTCCTCGCCAGTTTGGCTATGGTGGGGAAGCATGACTCGTGATTCCTCCACCATAGCAATGGATCATCACTTCTAAAATTCGTTTCTGCTGTCTTCAGATATCTTTCCAATTCGTCTTGAATTACTTTCAGGAGATCATCAGTTTCTACTGGCTCTAAACCTTCATCTTCCTTTTGGCCAAAGAGTAAATTGAAATCTTCCTCTTCTGAACACGCTGGCTTCTTTGCTGGTGGCTCTGCCTCTTCTGATTCATCTTCCTCAGCCGTAGCAGGATTCACACCTAAAACATTGATCATTTCTGTTTTCAACTGCTGAACAATTCTGTTTTTATCAGCAGAATTCAACCAAGACAGGCTTTTATGCCCTGGATGAGTGATTGCCCCCATACACAGAAGGAGATCGGATGGATTCCAACGCGCACGCATGTCCTTTAGGATGAATGATCTCACTTGCTGAACAATTATAGGGAGTGTTTGTGCTGCAGCTGCTGCCCATTTCCTCCTTCCTGCAGCTGTACACATAAAAACGTATCCACAGTACAACTGCAAGTCTATTTTACCATATACACTCACCCTTGCTGGAGTGCCTTTATTCCATGCACGGATGTGATGTGGTACCTCATGTTCGAGGCATAATTCCCATGTCTTGACACCCATCCATAGCAAATGTTACAAACAACCCAGCAAGAACCGATTGCTTTCTTGTGCCATCCAAAGTATTGCCAGACACTGCTTTTATACACTTTGCGATCGACACAAACGAATTCATCTTTTGTAGCAACAAGTGCGGGTTTTGCGTTCACTTTGGTAGCCATAATTAGTCACCACAACAATGATAACTAGTTATAATTGATAATAAATATTAATAATATATCGCGATTAAATCCTCATTTCGCGATATATCGCGAAATAGACGATTAAATAGAAATAGTATTTCGCGGCAACACTGGCGCCCCCCCTCCACCGTATAGTAAGATGAAATGAACACCCTCGATCCCGAGTACGTGTGCATTAAAAAATGCTAGTTTGTACTTATACAGTAGATGTAAGTCTATGTTTTTGTTCTTACATGCAACACTCTTTTTCAAATAATGCTATATAATCGTTGCAGAATCCCCGCCAAATTACTCCAAGTACGTACATTTTTAAAAACACACATGCTTAAAAGCAAACAACGGTACATGAACATGTTGCAAAGACAGTTAGGCAACACAATAGGTGGAGGTATGCATACAAATGAACTTCTCATCAAGTATCACTAGATATGCCATATAAGGAGCACCAGTTTGGCTGCTATCTGAACACAAAAAGACACACACAGTGAGTTCACACTTCAGTATCTTCCATCCAGAATGGCATGAAGCATTGGTCCCACCTGTTAGGAGAGGGGAGAACATATGAAAGTGCACAATCATTTCATAGACATTCGAAGGGTTCACCAAGGCAAGGCTTGCCAAAAGTATTATTTTACGTTTTTATCGTAAACCTCCACTTAAACGTCGCGGTGTCTATTTGGGACAAAAAAACACTTGCATCAGAGATGTGGATACTCGCTGGGTGGATGAAAGTTGTGCACAAGCTGGGCCAATCGATAATTGGAATTCAAAAATCTGGGAAAGCTAGGGTATGTCGTTATGGGGTCATTCCATGTCCTGACACAAATGAATCGGCACGTACCCCTCAGATTTGTGTGCAATGTATCATATTTGCTTGACCTAATATGGATGTTACTTTAACGCATTAATTTTTAAAATCTCACGAGTGGTTTACGAATTAACATCGTCATGAATAATAAATTGGTTTCCACTTTGAAGACTCATAACTCCCTACTCACAGAACGTGTATGGCTATTGTTGGCATCAAATTGAAGCTCTCTTAGTGTACAATCCAACTATAATATGTTTCTGTGGGAGAGGCCAAAGGGTTAAAGAATAAACGTTTATTCAGCACGGTTTTCAATATTTAGGTCACTTGCAGGGTGATACTTCAGAATTTTGTTTTTGTATATGAAAACTGTTCATTGTCCTTACATAAAAAAAATTTTTTGAGTATGAGCTAGTTCTGGGAACTGCAGAGTGTTAAAGGGCAAGACGCCATTTTAAATTTCTTCATAGTTGATTTTATCACTAATGAGAAGTAAGTGTTGTTTAGATACGTCTCAAGGGTATTACATAATACTGTCGTCAACTATCACAACAGTAAGAAAGGGTGTTGGTAATTTAAAAAAATGATATTTAGTACATCGAATTGCGCATTTATTGGAAACCGCTAAGCCTTCTAATGGAGCGTTGCTTAGGTAAGCGTGCTTGTTATTACTGTCATAAGTGGTTACAGCTCAACATTTCTTTTGATTGGAAGTAAAAAGGAACAACCCGCGGTACCACAACCACTTGCCGAGCCTCCTGAGCAACTACCAGAGGTCCCAGCTGCCGTAGCTGACGTACCAGTAGCACCCCCTGCCGCCCTTCCGCATACAGCGCGTCAAGAGACATATCGATGCGCTGTATGTGGAAGGGTGGCAGGGGGTGCTACTGGTACGTCAGCTACGCAGCGGCGGAAGATATATAAGATTGGGGGGGGGGGGCTCTAAAAGCGACGATTTAAATTCATTAATACTTTTACACAGCTAGATCTAAATGATGTGTACATGCGTATGCATAGCGACAGTATATGCAGAACACTTTATTTTTGGTTAGACATAGCGCTATCCAAGGATATTTTTTGCACCATGATATCATGAAATTTCTGCCTTTCTTGGCAAACTTCCATCTGTTTAGGCTGATAAACCTCACTCTTATTGCTACAGCACGTACTTCGACAGTCGCAAGCTGTCAAATCATTAGCAGCAAGGACGATTGGTGCAATGTCTTTTGGCTGCAGCTCCTCCGGACAGTTAGAAGTAGGTGGAGGTAATTCCGCTGAACAGTTAGCTGCTCAAAATCAATGCTAGGTTGAGGTAAGTTCTCTGCAGAACAGTTAGCTGTTGGCAATGTGGGATCGAATTTTATCCCGCTTCAATGACCACGCTTCATCCAAATGAACCTGCCTTCGCTTCATTTTGTCAAGCACGTGATAGAACAGCTGCAGGATATAGCAATTGAGACGACGACATGCAGTCACGCACGTTCGTCTGTACATGTATACGATTTGATACGATAGCCGAGTGCCAGTGCCGCATTGTAATAAGTTAACAATATGTATATTAATCTATTTTCAGGACCTTTAGTTATAGGAGGGGCTCAGCCCCTCCAATGCCATTTTTGGGGGGGCTTGAGACCCCCCAGCCCCCCCCCCCCCCCTTTCACCGCCACTGGCTACGGCAGCTGGGACCTCTGGTAGTTGCTCAGGAGGCTCAGCAAGTGATAGTGGTACCGCGGGTTGTTCAACTAATGGCACCGGGGGTAGTGGAGCCACGGGAGTTCAATTAGTGGCACCAGGGGTAGTGGTGCTGCAGATGGGATCCCTGGTACACCGTCATCCGGCGTATGAACAGGTTGAGGGACCACCGCTTCATGAGCCGGTTGAATAGGTCCCACCGCCGGTTCAGTTAAACCTCGTTGTCCTTTTTACTTCCAATCAAAAGAAATGTTGAGCTGTAACCACTTATGACAGTAATAACGAGCACGCTTACTGTACCTAAGCAACGATCCCATTAGAAGGCTTAACGGTTTCCATAAAATGCGCAATTCGATGCAAAGTCATTTTTAAAAATTACCAACAACCCTTTCGTACTGTTGTGATAGTTGACGACAGTATTATGTAATACCCTTGAGACGTATCTAAACAACACTTACTTCTCATTAGTGATAAAATCAACTATGAAGAAATTTAAAATGGCGTCTTGTTCCTTTAACCCTCTGCAGTTCCCAGAACTAGCTGAAACTCACACTTTTTATTTTTTTTTAATGTAAGGACAATGAACAGTTTTTATATACAAAAACAAAATTCTGAAGTATCACCCTGCAAGTGACATAAATATTGAAAACCGTGCTGTATAAACGTTTATTCTTTAACCCTTTTGCCTCTCCCACAGAAACATATTATAGTTGGATTGTACACTAAGAGAGCTTCAATTTGATGCCAACAATAGCCATACATGTTCTGTGAGTAGGGAGTTGAGTCTTCAAAGTGTTATTATTCATGACGGTGTTAATTCGTAAACCACTCGTGAGATTTTAAAAATTAATGTGTTAAAGTAACATCCATATTAGGTCAAGCAAATATGATAAATTGCACACAAACCTGAGGGGTACATGCCGATTCATTTGTGTCAGAACATGAAATGACCCTATGGCGGTGCTGCTGTCTTTGTGGGAGGTACATTGTATTCGTGCTTGTCGTCCCAAATAGACGTCACGATGTTTAATTGGGATTTTACGGTAAAGTTCATGAGCATAGTAACCAAATATCAGTTATTAGCCTGTTATTGATACAAATAAAATTTATTTTTGGTTGACATGTCTACGGATTGTCCAATTAAATCATCTGAGTCATGCTCATTAACATAATTGTGATGTCACAAAGGTACATGTAACATACATAAGACAAGACTGAATTGCTGTGTGCATTAGCATAGTGCACTAATTATTGGTTTTTATAAAAAAGTGACTGTGCAATGTAGCTCAGTTCCCAGCGATGCTGATGAGATAGCAGAGAAACAGTCAGCTAAGCACATGAAGATGGCTGAACTATCTTTCAGAGGAAATTCAGATATACGCAGCTCGTTATCACACATTCGTAAAGAAGGTGAAATGTAAGCTTAATGAGATGGGAAACACAAGTACAAGAAAGCAGAGTATGACATTCAATTTGCGAAAGAATGCATGAAGATGTATCAAACCCTGTACGAGATGGTTAGTTTGGTTTGCTATTGATGTATCCTTCATGCACTTTAGGTTAGGATTGACAGTGATTAGTAACATCAATGTTATGAACTGAGTGCTTGAAGGAAATGATTTTACGCACAATTTATATATATATATATACACAACACATAATTCATAAGTTGTTCAAAGCTAGCTCCAATGATGAAGCAACTAAACCTACATGTACATTGAACATGTAGATTAAAGTTTGCTCAAGAAATTCATTTACATGTTACAAGGGGGTCATTCTATATCGATTCAACACACATAAGTTTCATTTTTGGAAGCATTTTTATGGATGAGTGCAGGCTATTACCCTGCGTATATTTATGTATTATACTAACTTTTAAATATCAATTGTTCGTAAGTTATTAGGTGTGAAAAAGTTGACCACATATGTAAACTATGCTAATTATCTTTGCGTGCGTTACAGCAGTAGCGATGGTTATTTATCCGTGCATATAGAACATAATGGCTGTTTAATAAAAAAAGGAACTTCATAATTGAGCACAACGGAAAATATGCTTTTCGAGCGTAATAGTTGCCACCATTTTAAAATACACACTTTTTAATTTTTAAATGAAAGGCTATCTGTTGGCTTGTTGCGTTTTCAATCGCAAGACAGAACGCCAAACCGTTATTAAACTACATCGCATCGAAGCGCTCGTGTTTTAGTCTTAAAGAAACCCTTCTAATGTGATTATTGTGTACTAAACAAACGTATAATTGGCCACACGTAATGAATTAATTACTTGTGCTGCTTTTATGTACAATAGAATACAGTGTATCCCTTTTCAATGACTGCAAACTAAACAAGTCTGTGTCACCCCTCTCCATCATGATCCACCATGTCACCCTCCTCCCTCATGGTCCACCATGTCACCCTCCTCCCTCACGGTCCACCATGTCACCCTCCTCCCTCATGGTCCATCATGTACCCTCCTCCCTTACCCCTCCCTTTTGATCCACCTTGTCACCCTCCTCCCTCACCCTCCCTCATGGTCCACCATGCCACCTTCCTCCCTCATGGTCCATGTCACCCTCTCCCACATGGTCCACCATGTCACCCTCCTCTCTCATGGTCCACCATGTCAACCTCTCCCTCATGTTCCACCATGCCAACCTCCTCCCTCATGGTCTACCATGTCACCCTCCTTCTCACCCCTCGCTCATGGTCCACCATGTCAAACACTTCCCTCGCCCCTTCCTCATAATCTACCATGTCACCCTCCTTTCTCATGGTCCACCATGTCACCCTCCTCCCTCATGTTCCACAATGTCACCCTCCTCCCTCATGGTCCACCTGTCCCCCTCCACCCTCATAGTCCACCATGTCACCCTCCTGTGCTGTGTAGCATATATGTTCATGTGGAATGGTGACATGGTGGACCATGAGGGAGGAGGGTGACATGGCGGACCATGAGGGAGGAGGGTGGCATGGTGGACCATGAGGGAGGGTGAGGGAGGAGGGTGACAAGGTGGATCATAAGGGAGGGGTAAGGGAGGAGGGTGACATGGTGGACCATGAGGGAGGAGGGTGACATGGGGAACCATGAGGGAGGAAGGTGACATGGTGGGCCACGAGGGAGGAGGGTGACATGGTGGACCATGAGGGAGAGGGGTGACACACTTATTTAGTTTGCAGTCTACATAAAAGCAGCACAAGTAATTAAATTCGTTTGCGTGGCCAATTATAAGTTTGTTTAGTACACAATTATCACATTAGAAGGGTTTCTTTAAGACTAAAACACCAGCGCTTCGATGTGATGTAACGGTTTAGCGTTCCATCTTGCGATTGAAAACACAACAAGCCAACAGACATCCTTTCATTAAAATCAAAAAAAAAGTGTGTATTTTAAAATGGTGGCAACTATTATGCTCGAAAAGCATATTTTCCGTTGTGCTCAATTATGAAGTTTCTTTTTTTATTAAACAGCGTGACAGTCATGATGTTCTGTATGGACGGAAAAATAACCATCGCTTTAAGGCTCGCAAAGATACATGTAATTAGCATAGGTTACATATGCGGACAACTTTTTCACACCTAATAACTTACGAACAATTGATATTTAAAAGTTAGTATAATACATAAATATACGCAGGGTAATAGCCTGCACTCATCCATAAAAATGCTTCCAAAAATGAAACCTATGTGTGTTGAATCGATACAGAATGACCCATGGGCTGATTTATTTGCAGCAATCTGATTGGTGGCACTAGCTACCGGACCACTTCACTTAGGATGTACATGTATACAGTGTGGGTAAAAATGAATATGAATATGACCATCACCACTACACATCCCTTATCTTTGCCCAATTCACAATTACTACATACATGTACTTGCATTGATTGATGAATAGATTCCATGTACCCTTTGCACTGTATCACAATCGCAGTCTATTGAACATTATTGAAAGACTACAATGTACTTTACATACATGTAGAGTACATTATAGGATAATGCCTACATGTACAGGTTAATATCTAATGTACTGGGCATCCATCCGAGGGTATATTTGCCTACCATGGATAACAGAAAATAAAATTATTCATGTTCTGTCAGTTTAACATACCTTTTACATTTGACGGTGCATGCTTGTTGAACAGACCTTGGCCCGAAATTGCCAAGGTTTTCTTTGGTCCCAATCCAGAGCTTCAATGTGAAGCTATTTCATAGCGATGCATGGTTACTACAGTGCATGTAATTTTCTATACTAACTACAGTTTCGAGATCGAATAGTTTCACTTTGAAGCTTTGACGTTAGATCAGATAAAGAGAATTAAAGTTTGACAATTTTGGGCCAAGACCTGTACAACGAGCATGCATCATCTAATGTAAAAGGAAAACTGGCAGAATGTAAATAAATTTATTTTCTGTACATCATGGTAAACAAATGTACCCCCTGGAGGACTGTACATTAGACATTATGTACACAATGAATGTGGTAGAGACATCACCTCCTTAGGATCCTTTAAGGCTTCAATCAACATCTTCTCAATGTTTCTCATAATGGCTGTCTTCTGCTGACCATTCAATGGGTACTCTATGGTGTTGGGTAGGGGGCCACTCTACAAGGTGGACAGCAAGGGTGATTAACAGCTTCCAAGCTAATAATTAAAGCACATAGCCATCTTGTTAGCTTTTTACACACATGGCATTACTCCAAAATGGTTAACAGTACACAATCATTAATAGCGAGGTACTGTGTATTTAGCTAAACTAACACAAACTGGAAAATTACAAATCCTTGTCAGTGACAGTACGATATCAACCATGCAGGGGAACAGCCAACATTGTACATGTATGAAGTATGAAATCAGGTGAATAGAAACTCATGTGAATCACTTATCATGTTTCCTCTAAATCACAATTATTTGAGCACAGGAATAATCCATTTTAGTACTCATAGATCAAATGTGTCATCGAAAGCCCTGCAAAAATATATCTTCAGTACTATAAATCATCCCAAGAGGATGGTTCGAAATAACAGTATTTATCACCCAGGGTGATAAATACTGCTATTTTCCATGCCCATGTGTAGCATATGTGATCTGATATTTGTGACAACATTATCTAAAGCTAGGGGCTGTCCCAACACAACAGGTTGCTGTCTGGAATACTTTCTGCCCCAGCCATTCTCCAGCAGACGATAGATAGCCAGTTGAAGGGAGTAGGCATCATGGTGAATGGGTGGAGTCAGATCAACTGTGGAGCCTGGATTGAAGCACCAGGGATGATACTCAAAGCACAAGTTCCTCCAAACAGAGGTACAGTACTACATGTACATGTACCTAGTGTTTCCTACACAGAAGGTGAGGGCAGTCTAATGTGAAACAGCTACGTTCTTAGGTAGCATCAAAGTACTATGCCAAGTTACTCCTAAACTAGAACTAGGCATCAATAAAAGATATCTTACAAAAGGAAAGAGGTGGTCTTGAACGAAGGAGCATGATCAGGCAGCAAGGAAGTGCTCCTCTCCTTTGATCCATCACCACATGGTGCGAGTGGTGAGCAGAGAAAAATTACACCCAACTTGATAAAGAAGGCTTACAACTATCCACAAGGTAGGGAATTCAATATTGATAATCCAATCAAGCAGCTTTACGGAGAGAACTCGCCCATATCCAGCACAACTACAAAATTGATCTGTGAACACATGTTGGGTATAAGGCTGGCCACAATAACTTGTCCAATGTGGACATGTTGAGCTGGCTGGAATGTCCATCAGTAACATCAATTCCTGGGGGAGATAGTGCTGTTGATCGACACCCTCCAGATCAAGAAGTGGACCGTGTTTTGAAGTAGGTCAAGGAACTGTTGACTACTTGGTGGATATCGGATATGGATCTCCACCCATATCAAAAAAGGAAGGATGCACAGATACATGTGTATGCGTTTCTGTCAGTTGAGCGTGGTGAATTAGACACAAACTATGCTAGTTGCCCACCGCTAGGAATCTGCCCCATTTTGGCCCCAGTGGCAATAAGTGGGCTTTATTTGAGGTGGGTGAGGTGATGCTAAGGGTTGATCAGGCCTGGCAGAATGGGTTCTGCACTGTTTGGAGGGAAATTTCCTAACTGATGTGATAGCACTGTGCAAAGTGCTGTGGTAATTGGTTGTGTGTTGATCATAGAGTAACGATTATTGTTGTAGCCATTTGGCTGTGTTGATCATGGTATCAACTTTTGTCATTACTTTTCTGGCTGAACAAAGGTCACAAACCAATTAATAACAAAATTTCATTATACATATTTCAGTTGTATCTTCAAAGGGCATCAGTTCTAAAAGAGTATGAAAAGGAGAAATGGAGCCAGATTGATCTATCCTATATAACAGATGAGAACGATGCTGAACACAACCACAAATCAGTTAAGGAGACAAACACAAACCAGCCTGGAGATCAGCCAGTGGGTTATTCAAACGTTTATGTTGTCACATTGACAACATCTTTGGAAGCGTTGAACCGACTAGTTGCCAAGTTAGATAAGTGCCTTGCTGAAAAAAAGGGAGGAAAAGATCAGGAAGGTTTCAAAATAATAGAAAGAATTGCAGGACTTCCTTCCAAATCTCAAGTGCTAGTGGTGCTCCACAGTGGGCTGTGAAAATGTTCAATACAGGTTAGAAAATAATGTACCATATTGCTATACTCTACTATACAGATTCACAATCAACAGAGCAGCTGCTTTCACCAGCGAGCTGTACTACCAGTACAGCTTCACTAGCTGGTGGGTGTTTATATTCAGTGTGCCTCTTAGAGATCAAAATGCCTTACATTACTTCACCAAGTGATGCTCAGCAAAAGTATTCATCACCACATATGTGTATGTTTGATGATGTGTACTTGAAAATATAATAACACAGAACTTTGCAGAATCATTGGGCACACCAGTACTGCACAGTCATAAATGGTGCTAGAAACTTAGGTTTAATAGTATTACTTGTACTTGTACATGTATATTACCTTCTCAGTATTAAGTAGCTTCTGACATACATGTATATAGATCTCAGTTGTTCAAGGAACGTAAGAAGTCATACTTTTGTCTGAGATGGTGTTTTCAGTTGCTTCAATTATTCTAAAGCAATTATATGTCAGCAGTGATGAAACTGATTTGGGTGAGGTGCTAAATGGGGTAGAGTCTAATAGCAGATGTTGAAGAGGGGGATGCAAGTACTGTTTCTCAGGGTTTGTACACACATTTATGTGGTCAAAATAAAACCTTTTAAAAAAGGTTTAAGGTATAAACAAAGTTAATCGACGAGCCCAGCAGTGTGCACACGTGAGTGCAATTGCCCCAGCTGTATAAACAGTTCATAGTGCCTGTGCCAAACCAAGTTGTCCCACGGGAGTCGTGGCTGCCATTCTTTTTTGGTCATGGGAGATAAAGAAGGGAATAGTGGCAGCAAAGGGAGAGAAGAAGCCCCTTTCAATCACGCCCAGCAGGCTTGGTTGATGGAGTTATTTGGGGGAAATTTGTCTAAGCGTTTGTGCACGCAACGTCTTAGACACCAACATTTTTATTTTTTCCGATCATGAATCGTGACAAAGTGTGAGCTGAGGTCCGTGACACAGTGGAGTTGATGCTGGCGGCGATTACTATGTCGCAGGCGGAGCTTCACTAGTTGAGGGACGAAGTGTGAGGGGCTCAAGAGGACACAGCCATGAAGTTGGTCGCGTTAAGGAGCGAGCGGCCGTTCCGATTTCAGAAGGCCACAAAGAGCAGTACTCATTTATGCGGTCAAAATAATACCTTTTATTAAGGTTAACTGACGAGCCCAGCAGCATGCACACGTGAGCGCAATTGCCCCAGCCGTATAAATAGTACATCGAGCTTGCACAAACTAAGTTACACCATGGGAGTCATGGGAGATACATGTAAAGAAGGGAATAGTGGCAGTGAAGGGAGAGAAGAAGCCCCTTTCAATGAAGCCCAGCAGGCTTGGTTGATGGAGTTATTGGGGAAATTTGTCTATGCGTTTGTGCACGCAACGTCTTAGACACCAACATTTTTTTAATTTTCTGATTGTGAATCACTACAAAGTGCGATCCGAGGTCCGTGACGCACTGGAGTTGGTGCTGGCAGTGATTATTATGTTGCAGGCTGAGCGTCACGAGTTGAAGAAAGAAGCGTGAGGGGCTCATGAGGACACAGCCTTGAAGTTTGCCACATTAAGGAGCAAGCGGATGTTCCAATTTCAGAAGAAAGGTCACGAGGAACAGTACTCTTTCAACGTGGCAGTGCAGGGGTGGATTGTGGAGGTAGGGTTGCAACTCACCAAGGCGGAGCAGGGGCATGGCGGATGGTCCAGGGAGAGTTGCTCTGGAAGGTGCGATGGAGGCGCTGAGTGAAGGTGAGAAACTGATTGTCCAGCGCCAGAAACTGATTAAGGTGGCCGACCGGTCTGAGTTGGGGAGGGCGGTGGTAGCCGAATATCAAGCCAATGATTTGGAGATAACTCCGACGATGAGAGAAAGTTGGGCAGAGATGGTGGCAGTACAGCAGGTGGCCACAAAGAGGAGGAAGTTGGACGCTGTGCAAGGACACAGTGTCCAATCTGGAGGGCCCACCAGCATCAAGCATCAAAATCCACGTTGATCATCAACAATAAAACCGACAGCGAGCCGGAGTAAGAATAAAATAACGCGAGTCTTTAGCCAGTTGTGCACAGGACCAAGTCCTTTAACCATCCATGGAGAGACTGGTTTATGACCGTTAAGAAATGGCAAACGTTCGGGCATCCCCCTAGTAGGCGTAACAATACCCCTTTAACAAGGGCATGTCCATGGTAGCTTAAGGCATTGAGGCACCGGCCTGTTCATAAAGCATCATAGCGTAGGCCTGTTAGTAAGGCATTGTAGCCTCCGGCTGCACTCAAGGGATTGTAATGTCAACCAGTTCATAAAGCATCTTAGTGAGTTGAATATAATTTTATCCACCTTGCATGCCATGTTTTGGCACCTCCCTTACTATTATTCCCTCCCCCCTGCCATTCTGAACGTTCAACCCCTCGACGTCGGGAAACTGCCAATTGTCTTCAATCAACTTCAAAGGCATGGCCTAGGTTGATTACGATAGGCAGTACAGGTGCGAGGTGCTCATGTGCTGAGACCTGAACTGGTCACAGCCCAACTCCAGGCTGTACAATGAAGCCATCACTGACCGTGCCAAAGCAATCCCCCGTTGCTGCCACTACCTCAGCAACGCCCACTCGTCCTTAGCGTGCACACTGGAGCCCACACTCAGGTCCTAACAACAGTGCATCAAGGTGGCCTAACCAGCCGAGCCAGGAAGTGTGCAGGCTGTACAACGCTGTACAGTGCCACCACCCATGTTGCCGGTACTGCCACATTTGCCAAGAGTGCTCATACCAGCACCTGTGGACGCAATGCCCAAAGAACCGGCAACGTTACCCCTACTGGCAAGGTGGAAGTTGCTCAAAGCTTGTCTAGAGGATCTGTATTTAAGCAATTAGGCTGGGTACCACGTTTTGTTTCTGCCCACCCATTTCCATGACAACGTGCATGGGCGGCATGGAAATGGCCTTGCATACATGTACTCATACATGTACATGATCACCTGCTGGCAGCTTATGGCATACATGTTCTGTATGCTGAGTTCACTTGTGATCACACATCGCCCCCACTCAGGCCCCCTCTACTCCGGTATGCAGAACTTATTATTGGCTGAAGGCTGTCAGAGTACCTTATATCTACCACTACCTGGATGACTTCACAGTCCTGGGGGTTTCAGCGATAGACGAGTGCGCTCAAGCAGTGAACAAACTCCATATCACATGCTCTATGTTAGGGATATCACTCGCAACCCACAAGCCCGAAGGGCCAGCAGCTCAGGATACCAGCAGAGAAGCTAGACTGCCAGTGCACCCCTCTAGCTGAATGGGGAGACAAGAAAGCGTGCACCCGTAGAGTCCTTGAGTTGCTAATCGGCCATCTCAATCAAGCGTGCAAGGTGGTTCACCCAGGCAGGTTGTTCCTCAGGTGGATGATCGATCTGCAGCACCATTGCACGAACGCGCACCATATCCACCTGAATCGTGGCTTCTGGTCGGACCTAAAATGGTGGAAGATGTTTGCTACCACATGGAATGGCACCTCATACCTGGCATCTAACACAACAGCACAATTTGCTTCAGACGCATCCAGCACTTGGGATTGCAGAGCCTATGTAGATCCAATGGCGATGGGGTGCGACTTCACCATTGTGGTGAAGGAACTACTGACCATCGTCCTGGCAGCCCTACTCTGGGGACCAGCATGGCACAGCCTGTTAGTGCTCAGTTACTGTGACAATGAAGCAGTTGTGGCAGTACTGCGTTCATGGACATGCAAGCAGCACTGTCTAACCCGGGAGAAAAAAACGGCGTAACCGCGCATTATTGTGTGTGAAAAATGGCCATAACAATGCCAAATTACGCGGCCTTCAAAACGCTGTATCTTCTTGATTGTGCAATATAGTAGAGCTACATTTTGCATATTTACAAAGCGGTCCTGTGTCTATAGAAGTCCAAAGATGGTTTGGTTTACGATGCATCGTTCCGAAGATATTCACAATCAACTCAGAGCAAGATTTTGCAGGCTTCAAGTACAAAACCCTGCGAAATCAAGCCCTTTACTTGAATGTGAATATCTTCGGAAAGATGTATTGCAAACTAAACCATCTTTGGACTTTCTATAGACACAGGACCCCTTTGTAAATATGCAAAATGTAGCTCTACTATATTGCACAATCAATAAGATACAGTGTTTTGAAGACCGCGTAATTTGGCGTTGTTATGGCCGTTTTTCACACACAATAACCCGCGATTACGCCGTTTTTTTCCTCCCGGGAATGCACATGCTGCGCTGTCTCTTCATCGTTGAGGTGTACAACTTTCGACTGGTTGCCACGCACGTTAACAGCTGCAATAATAATATCGCGGACTATCTATCACGCAATAACATGCATTCCTTCTTTTCAATGGTTCCAACAGCCAGCAGGGACCCAGCCCGAATGCCAGAGGGGGCAGTCGACCTGGAAGGGGACTGAACCTCACCAGCTTGGACACATCGCTTCAACAGTATCTTCACGACGGTCTAGCCCCGTCAACCAACAAGTCGTATGACTCAGGGCTCAGACGTTTTTCTCATTTTTGCGAGACTATAACGTGTTCTCCCCATTCACTGAAAAATAGCTGTGTTACTTCGCAACAGCTCTGGCTACCTAACGATGGCTTAGCCCCCCAGACCATCAAGTCATACTTGTCAGTGGTGAGTAGCATGTAGCTTTCCCTGGGATTGCTGCCCCTATGAGACTAGCAGCCATATTGGTTGCTTCCCTAAAATGTTCTGTGAAGTCCTTGTAAGGTGTTAATGAACAGGGAACCCACAATGTTTACAAATGCAACGCAGCCATCATATAGGTGTACTGCACTTGTAAACCTTCCTGATCACTAAAACCTTACATGTACAAGAACTAATAGGGAGGCAACCAAAATGGCTGCTAGCCTTCAAAGAGGTATCCCAGTCCAACGAATCATTTTCCCAGACAGTTTAAAACAGAAAAAAGCATAAGGTTATTAGAGCTGTCCTTCAAAAAAGTTTGGTGTGATTTGGACTATGTTATTTTTTGCTACCTTACAATCTCAATAAAATTCATGATATACGTTAACCCCATAAGCACACTTCAAATCCAATGGGTACATCCATCTAATACCCATTGTTGGTACAAAAAGGTGGACCCATGCTTTACCACATACAAGCAATGCTCTTTCAAACTCACAAAGGTGATCAAAATAATTAATTATGCGAGTGGCCATATTAATGGAACAATATAGGGTAGACAAATTTTGTGTATTAGAGTTGGGAGAATATACATGTATATGGAAATGGTATCTCAATGTGAGAAGGTAAGGTATTTAGGGTGGTACAATTTACCATAAAATGACTCATGTGTTATATAAGTCCCGTTGCTATTGATTTGACATGTTCATTAATTTTTTGTCTACCCATTCCGAAGATCCTGGTTAATTCCCCCCAATAATTTAGGCAAACTGTGCCCTGTCAAATGTACATGTACAGGTATGAGAGGCAGGTGGGTAAATCATTGGCACAAATGTGCACACACGTTTCACAGGCATAACTTTGCAACGGTTAGAGAGAATAAGGCAAATCAATAGATACAGGACTCTTCTACGTAGATTTTGAAGGACTAGGACTTGAATTTTGTTAACATATTTTACATTATTAAACCATTAGGGACATACCTTGTACCAGAATGTGACAGACATGGTCTCTTGTCCTTTTGGGATTGACTCAAAATAATGCCACCTTAGTTGGAAGAAAGGAGCTTTAATAACATGGAATATACACAGGCTTTAATTAAAGCCCACCTACCAGTACATAGGTATGTACAGGACCTCTACAGCCTTGATTGTGCACTCATACCCTTCCACTTCAGGGAAGCCGGGGAATTTTGCGAGGTCTGGCTCATCAAAGTCAACCTAAACAACGTTGAATACGTGCATACATGTACACATAAATGCACACGTACAATGCACATACCTGGCTCTGCCGGTCACAGGGATGTGACACAGGGTACGGATATAACCGGTGAAAGTTCTCTGGTGCAAATAGGATACAACGTTTCTCTCCATACACCTAGAGGTGCAGACATCATGGTCATAGAATACCAATGAACACGACATGCCAAGAAGGCACACTGCACACTGCTAAAAATCATTTCAATTGCAATTGACCAACACATGTATATCATACATGCATACATGGACACATGTAAGTGCGCATGGGTGTACAACTTAATGAAACAACACACAAGTTCACTCGCACAAACACCCACACTACAACACACACCACACACACTCCCTTACTCACACACCACACACACTCCCTTACTCACACACAACACACACTCCCTTACTCACACACCACACACACTCCCTTACTGACACACCACACACACACCCTTACACACACACCTGGTTAAAGAAGTTGTGCTGCTCATCAAAGTGGCATGGTGTGATGTTCCCAGCCTGACCAATCAGCAGGAGGTTTGAGGTCAGCTGTCCCCAGTTGTACCTCTTCTTCCTCTCATTCAGCCACTGCCAGTTGAAGTGCACAAAGTCATGTTTGATCTGCTCCCCATACCTCTGCCTGTCTCACTTTGTAACAATACAATGTTCATTTCAAAGCTGCGCTTGTCCAAAATGTTGTCATCTTATACCCACCATTGGGTAGACTAGAATCCTGGATGGTGAAAGGATTATTTTGCCAAGTGCATGCATGCTAGTACAGTGTACTACCTTGCTCTTCTCCCACTCAATATCAATGTATGGTTCTAGAATCAAATCATAAATTCCACATATACCTCTCTATATCCCTTTCACACTTGAGGAATTGAAAGGGTTTTTAAATGTGCAACATGTATGCATATTATTATTTTCAAGCTCGATTTTATCTTATAGGCCTACTCGAGACGAAATCGGTTGTACATTCATCCCATCGATTCTACGATTAAATTAATTTAAAGGAAGACATTCAACAGATTGTCTTATTAGCTCACCAGCACCATAGATATTAGCCAGCACCTGGAAGTACGAGATCTAGAGCATATATATGATCTAGAGCGGCAGCTTCACAAAGTCCGACTACAACTCATGACTAGCTACATGTAGCATGTGATTGGTGGGCGTACTTCCGGTAAACAAAGCTAGCGAATCCATATAATATATAAACAATTCGTTGATGTAAAATTAAAAAAAAAAACCATCCTACCCAACAAACGACCCTGCCGCCAAGCGTAAAGAGGTACGTAATTAACGGTATTCCAGCTGTGATCGAGTACTAGTACTGGTACCGGTACGTAATGGTGTGCACTATAATTTGTCGCATGTACCGCTCCCCACTGCCGACCCTACGCGTCGCTATCGCGAATGCTGATGATCGGTTGTTCTTAATCAGTTGCATCGTGTGTGCCATGCCAACGTGTGTGTGTGTGTGTGTGTGTGTGTGTGTGTGTATGTGTGTGTGTGTGTGTGTGTGTGTGTGTGTGTGTGTGTGTGTGTGTGTGTGTGTGTGTGTGTGTGTACAAGCACATGCAAGCCTCGCGCCTTTTAATAAGTTTTATGGGTATGAGGGAAATAATATGTTCGACTAATATGCAGGAACTAAAGATCCGATCTGGCCCGGGCAATTCTAGGGGTAACATGGTTGTGACGCATGAAGGTAGCATGCACAGCAATAAAAAGACGTTTTGATTTCACTGTTTTTTCATATCTGTACCAAAATGATAACAGTTTTGGTACAGATATGAAAAAACAGATTACTTGTGGAATCAAAATATGATTTGTGTCTTTTTTTTTTGCTGTGCATGGTTGTGACACTTGGGGGTAGCATGGTTGTGACACATGATGGTTATCTCTGTGCCCATATCTTTTGTGCGGCTAGTAAGTTGTGCATCCTATGCCAAACTATCAGTATGCATTCGTGTAAGATTCAGTATGAAAATATAGTACCTGCTTGATCATAGAGAAAAAAAAGCGTATAAAGAAATGATAAGTGTTCATAGCAACCACTATGCAAACTAATAGTTGGCTTAGTCCCAATGTATACGCTTTATTTTCTCTATGATCTAGCTGCAAATTTTTTTCTCTATGAACGAGCGGGTACTGTGTTCAGTGCCTGAAATCTAGGTGTGGTTTCTCCCTCCTCGTGCATGTACACCACCCTTACCCCATGCATATTGACAACTCTTGGTGCAGCGTCGCCTGTGCACGACTGCCAACTAGACATAAAACATCCAACATACAACGCATACTGACAACACCAACCACATACATTCACGACATAATCACCACACAAACCACACTCAGAGCAGGGACCAACAATCAACAGCTACTTTGGATTTTAACCTAATTTATTTAGAGGTGGTGGGCCCACACCACCTCAATGGAAAAAACCTCACTATGTGAGGAAAAAACCTTCTTACACACTGCTCTGGACACCATAACATACACATATGACGAGTTCCTCAGGCGAGGGTCTTCAGCTTTCATCTGAGTGGAAGTGATCATTAAGGAACAACCTGCTTCGCATCAAAATTCAGTGCCACACTGCATACAGAGGCATTCCATCCCCACACATACCCAGCCACCCGGCTGGAACACACGGCAGTCTGCAATCTGCCCATTCGTAAACCAGCCATCCAGCTGAACACAACAACATTCAAACTATGTAAAGTTTACAGACACGTGCACTGGCAACGTAGACTGATTTCCTTCCCGTTCACATAAACTTATATACCTCTACCTCCACGTGGTCACATCATGTGCTGTACAACCAATCACATACGGAGGGAGCATAGTTTCTGTCTAATTCACTACGTTCAACCGACAGAAACGTGTATCTCCCTCCTCGTACATGTACACCACCCTTACCCCATGCATATTGACAACTCTTGGTGCAGCGTCACCTGTGCACGACTGCCAACTAGATGTCCAAAGAAAGGCAGCTAGATGCCCAAGTTCTTAGAAACCTCTAAGCGGCTCCTTACAGAGTCCTTTACATACCCATCTTTTGCTGAGTCCGATTTCCATCTCTCATGCCGCTTGAATAGTCTATCAGGCACCCCAGCGTTAGCAGCTGCCGTGGCACCACCAGCTCGCATCCCAAACAACTTAGGGTCCATTCCAAGGCTACTGATTTTTTCCAATAACAATTCCCTCAGCCTAGAATAGCTAAGGCTACCACCCTTGTGCAAACATTCTCCAGACTTGGTGTGCATTATTCCCCTGAACAGATAGTCTTGTGAACCATGCGCTAGTTGGCCCATGGAGAAATATCTCTGCATCATGCTGACGGGGCATGTGGCTGTACCTGTACGAGCAATCACTAAAGATGCACCCTCCCTGTACTGGTCTGTCTTACTGGATGTAATTTGTATTACCATGCCCTCAGGGTTAAAGGCCACATCAGCACATCTTAGCTTTAGCAATTCCTCGCATCTTAGAAAACCAGCAAATGCTACAAGGCAGATAGCTAGTAAGCGGACCTCAGTAAGGGAAGGGGATGGCCCAGTTGCGTCCACCATTGCAAGCAACATCTCTGCTGTAACAGGTTCCTTACGCTTTTTGGGCTTAGCTAACTCCCACCTAAGACCACCCAAGTAGCTTGCACTATAGGGGACCCAGCAATGGATGGTAAACCTGCCATCTGGTGCAACCATGAAACAGCATGCACTACCTCCTCTACAGCTGATTTTGACTGAACAGACTCACTCGGGTGCTGCAAGTACAGCACCAAATGGATCTCCTGCACAGGAAAGCATGGGACCCCCTGTGTGGCCTCTGCCCATGTCTTCCACCTCTGAAAGGCTCCAATATATTTCTTTGTGGTAGAGTCAGCCTTACATTTCAGGACAGTAGCTGGCAAAGCTTTGGCCAGCCACCTAAGCTCTGGGTCCTCCAGATTTGACAGCAGAGGCCAGACTCCAGAGGAGAATACATCTTTGCGCAGCGCTTCCTTTGCTCTTTCGAAGGCTGCCTTGCCGCCACCTCGTTCCGCTCGCGCCACACTGCTGCTAGCGCTGCTCAGGCGGTCTGCGATCTCTTCGCAGAAGCGGAATTGGTTCTTGTTGACGCAATGTTTGAATACGTAGGGGTCGCGGCGGATGCCTTTCTCCCATTTCAGCGCTGCGTCCTCCTGTCCCTCTTGGAGCCGTCGAACTTCTTCCATCAGTAGGGTAAACTGGTTGCCCGTGAGTGTCGCTGATCCCTCTTTGGATGATCCCTCTTTAGATGTTCCTTCTTTAGACGATCCCGCTCTAGCTGTGACATCTCGGTCTGGTGAATTCTCTCGTGACATCTCCGAAGTTTACAGACACGTGCACTGGCAACGTAGACTGATGTCCTTCCCGCTCACATAAACTTAAATACCTCTACCTCCACGTGGACACATCACGTGCTGTACAACCAATCACATACGGAGGGAGCATAGTTTCTGTCTAATTCACTACGTTCAACCGACAGAAATGTGTATAAGGATTGCCCTTTAGACTAGTACATACATTGCTTACATGTACTGGTACCTGCTTTTGAGCAGGCAAGGTGGTCCATTAATAGTAATCAATTTTTACATGTACATGTACATGTATGTATGCTATCTAATGATAACCTTGTTGTTATGAAATGATCCTCCATTGTTCCCTCAAGGTTTGCAGTTCACAGAGTGTGTAGCCACTATATATAGGCTTACCTAAGTTTCACCTGCAGTGGTTTAGGACTTGCTTGCTAACCATTTACCTACATGTTCAGCCTCAAGTTATTATCTAATGAACTACAGTGTACATGTTATTACCAACATTTAGTGTTCGTACATGTATTTTATTTGGCACAGGTTATGCACCAGTGTTGACAGCTGTCTAGTGTAAGTGTAGAAATGGAGACAAAGGAGCTGGTTGACTATAATCTTTGGTTGAATATGATTGCGGTATGCACCAGGTAAGGTCCAAACCATCACAGAAGGGCCCTGTCACTATTGATTTGTTCTGTTCGTTAATTTTTACTTTATCTGTTACGGAGATATAGCTGTGCAAAGTGCATGCATGGTTTCCTGCTCGATTACTGCTAATGATTTAGACATACATGGAATGTCAAAATCACTAGTACAAATCAGAGACCATGCATGCACTTTGCACAGATATATCTCCATAACAGATAAAGTAAAAATTAGTGAACAGACAAATCAATAGTGACAGGACACTTCAATGTACGTATTGAATTTGAACCGATTTGGACGTTCCTACGTATAAATGTGGCAGTTTTGAACCCTCTGGGGTATCGGACCTTCCCTGCATGAGTAAGACAACAAAATGGATTTTCACATATAGTAATGGTGTGGTATGTTGTGATAAAAATAGGAACCCAATAGCGTTAATATTTCAGGAGATGGATTGATTTGCTTTTTATGCTGTATATATAAATCCACAAGACCCATTTTCCCATAGAACGTTCCATATACATGTATCTATTTTCACAATTTCTTACTTAAATGAGTCTCATACACCCCAATAGTAAATCATCACAGTTCGATTGCATATTCAAACTGGATGAGAAGGAAACAGAACGAGAACAGAAAGAGAGTACTGTGAATTCTGATGGACCATCACGTGATCTCATGTCTGGGATGAAAGCAGTGATGATACCAATGGTCAAGGCGTTAAAGGAAGGCTCATTGACCTCCTTACATTTAGTGGTTGCTGATAAGCAATTCGCTACTTCTAAGCTCGTCTTTGAAAGAAAAATAATACAACCTTATACGGTTAGTTAATGGTAATTCTGGGCCATCTGTCCTAGCACACAATTCTACGATGGCAAACATTAGTTATATACGATATTCAGTAGGCAACACTTCTATACACATTATGAGTTAAGTCTCTTATGATTTATTTTTTTGACCAAACCATGCTAGACAAAAATGATACTTTAAGTCAACAGTCTTGTGCAGAAATTTTCACATATAAGGGAGGCTGCATTTTAGGAATGTATGAAATTTGTGTCATAAGCAGACCATTGTCTGTACATTTGTATCTCAAAATTTGATGGGATGATACTGCTTAATTTCAAGCACTGCATCAGTGTTCATTCTGTGGTAAAATGTTTGGTAATCTGAGCTCTGGCCAGTAGTATATAGGGAATACCGTGCCCACTTTTTGGTGTATTGGGATGGTCACGGGGTGCCGTATCACATGGCGAATGACATGGTCTGGGACCGTGTAGTGGCTGTTGGTGTAGTCAGTGAACAACATGACTTGTCTTATGACTCTCTCACTGGATTTCTTTCGACTTTCTCACAGGGCCTTATGGTCGGGGCTCACAGGGATAAATACTGTGTCAGATTTATTAAGGCAGGCTCTCATAGCTTAAGTGTCATCAGATTTATCAAGTAACGCCAGATCTGATAGCTCAAATGTCACCAGATTTGACAATGATTTCTGTCATGGTGAGTGGTCAGCTCTGTCTCATAGAATAATCCACATTTGACTATCAACAGTATGTTATTATAATAACAATACACTGAGCCCCAGCCGTAAGACCTTGTGAGAATACAGAAAGAACCCCAGTGAGAAATCCCGTCTCACACGATGAGACAATCATGTCTCACTCGCTAAGACAGTCTCACTGAGATACAGTAGACATTCTCAAAATAAGCATTCACGGATAAATATAATTTATAATTAAAAAATAAAATCCACAGTCATGGACACACCACCATCATACTGCCCTTACCGGCCGTCTATGTGTGACTACACCCTAACAGCATGCCACTACCACGTCCCGCCACACTTCATACGGTACCCCGTGACAATGCCATACACCCAAAAAGTGGGCACGGTATTCCCTATATACTCCTGTTTAATCTACCTTCGTCCTATATATAGAACGTTTTTCACAAGTATAATGTGTGTGTAGGTCTTACATACTTATTTCCTTTGAACTTTGAAAACATTTTATCAATCTAAAAATATAAAATTTATGGCACACAATTGTGTTGTCCTATATTTTGGACAATGTCTGTATATACATGTAGGACAACACGCGGGTATAGATTAGACATTAAACAATGGGGATACACTCACATATACATGTATGTACTATTTACATGTATATGGACATCACTGTTGAAGTGTTATTCGTGCTATAAATACAATTGCATGTAGATTTATGGCAACAAATTGTGCATTGGCATCTTCTTGAACTGAACTAGATTACTTCACTCACATGAAGCAACACAATACACACAGCCATGCAGTAGTCAAAAATAAGTTCCAACAATTCATGCCCTTCTTTGTAGTGAGAGCATGTGATGATGAACTTACCAGCATGCTATTGTTGAAGATACATCTATGTTCTACTAATATATGGGCATCATGTGTAGTTGCTGCAATGGTTACACGCTTACACACACAACTAGCGATCTAGTCAGATTAGTCAGCGTGCATGCAACTGCCAATAGGTGTTGATGACATGTAGATCCATTGATTACAAATGTATGGGAGTTGCGTCATTCAAAAGTTCTACTTACACAGATGTGGTGAGCCTTTGTTATATGGGATTGAGGCAGTGAAAAGGGACCTAGCACATATTTTTTCAAGTTTTCAAATTATTTCATAATCGAAAAGACACCTATGTCCTCTGCAACTTAATTCTTCCTTACGCACTGGAAATTAGTCTGTCCATCATGGAGTTACAGGGTCCTGAATTTTTGATTACGCGTACATGTACATTTTAATTGCATGCGTGGACTTTGATGCTCCTTCCTGGAAATCTTTATAATATGCGCTAGGTCCCTTATTGCTGCCACAACCTCATATTTATAAAAATCATTCACATTTGAATTGCTATAACATCTGCACGGTAAACGGTATTGTCTTTTTATTTATTCTACACCATTTCTATACGGTAAAATACATTTAGGGGTCTTGCATTAGCTTCGTGCCTGTGTTGCAATGTCCGATACCCCTTGGGGTTCAAACTCCCCATATCATTCGGCAGGAAATCTCAATTCACTTCAAATTCGGTTTATACACAGAAGGGTCCTGTACAGGTACCTATTGATTTGTACTGTTTGCTAATATTTACTTGATCCATTATGGAGCAATAACCTCCCGTGACCATGCCACTATATATTAATATGTACAACTGAAGTACCACCACTTCTTACAAACGTCAGTGATTCTCTTCTATAATAACGAACAAGATTAGTTAAGCGATCAAAATGTGTGGATTCAGCAACCATCACCACACACAACACGGCACGTACTACCAGTACCGATACGTGCACACAACATCATGTAGAAATCGTTTCCCTGTCGATTTGGTCAAACTCTTTGGGTGCCACTCATTGCGTGGCCATTTATAGGCTCACAACCTATAACAGTACGTCAGAGCCATGAGATATAGTGCACGGTGAATCAGCTAGGCTAGGGGCCGAGCTAAAGACACATATGCAGCGCACACATGTAACCCTTCCTTATTGTTGGGATTTGTGTTCTGCATTTAAACGCCCACCATTTTTAATTTCATCTGCATGGCTGGCTCACACACCCATGAACCAACACATACACATGTCTCATGTCACGCCTATACACACTTTTTCTACCATAAGACACTATTCTTTTCCCATTGCTGTACACCCTGTAAATTATGATAAATGGATTCACTCATAAGCTTTGTCCATTTTTTGTTCCATGTCTTTTGGTTACAGTGCTTTCACTGGCTTGCTATGTAACCTCTTTCTCAACTATTTTTGTTATGTTTATATTCAGATTCATTCTCTTGTTGTTTGATCCTGCATGTGCAAATGAACCATATATTTCATAACCTAGTGGGCGTAATTGTTATCAATGGTAGTATGCCTTTTCAGACTCGTGCCCTCCACTGTATGTTCATATCCCATGGTCTTCTCTGTATTACCGTGCCATGGGTGGGCTAGGGGAAATAATTCATGACATGGAATGGAGCCTACCGGTTTTAGAAACCAAGCTACATGGTGAAAAACTAGCGGGAAATGTGCTTTAACTTTGAAAGCGAATATTTAACCATCAGTTGAAGTAAAAATTAATGAACAGGAATTTAAGTACCTCAAAGACTTCTCTAACTGGAATCCAAATGTGAGGCAATGCTGACCTTCCTGCAGGGAGATACTCGGGTTTCGAACCCCTGGAGGTAAGACCTCTTGTATTTTCACCGTTCGGACACTGCGACGATTCACGTGCAGAGCATTTTATAACATGATTATTTTATAATGTTACAAGTAATAAAAACATTCTCTATACGAGAAGGTTGGTGGTGTATAGGAATCAAAGGTGATGGTGGTGTAAAAAGCAAGGAAACAAGGCTTCTGATTGAAAAGGAATAATGAAACTGTATGTTCATACCCATGGTCTCCTCTAGATGGTCATGTTGAAAGGCCTCCATGTCACTGATGTATTTTTCACACATGTAACTGGACTGTGTGTTGTATGTATAGTGGTGTAGGAGCATGGCGGCCATGGGGACAAATGCCCCAACACTTTTGTTCGACGAAGGGCATAGCCCCCCCCCCCCCCCCCCCCCCCCCCCTACACCCATAGGTTGTATGGACTGGACTAATGTGTTGTACCATTTGTTCCTTTCGCACAGCACCAATCACATGATGATGTACATTGTACCATGCCTCATGTCCCATATTCCATTACATGCATGTTATTTGCACTCTCACAACTATCTTATGCCAATCAGTATGTACGCTGCACTTTTGAGTGTGCACCATTTAGAGTTATAAAATGACTTAGAACTTACTGTTTATTACCTTCTCAGTCTGATTGTTATATAAAATTTCCGGGACCCAGATCTTAATCTTTTGGGATGCAGTAGGAATAGTATTCCTACCGGGCTTTTATATCAGGTAAAAGTAGGTCTATACTAAAGTCCCTCGTACAGAGAGGGTCTACAATAATCACAAAGAATAACTAGCACAGCTTCCTAGAAAGGGGCCATGTATACTGCTATACACACACACATGCACACACGCACACGCACACACACACACACACACACACACACACACACACACACACACACACACACACACACACACACACACACACACACACACAAACACCACTGCTACTTAGAACTAGTGGCTCTGGTGGGTATGGCTGTCAGTTTGCTATGGCCAGATGGAAGTCACCCATGGAATGCTGATTTACATGAGATGGTGGCACACAGATAGGCTAATGCCTTTGTGTTTAGGACTCTGCAATTAATGAGACATATCTACGGACACATGCCCACCTGAGATGAAAGCACTGGTATCATTTTAAGTACATTTTTGGATCTGGGCAGTGCTGCTTCTGAGCATGTTATAGGTGACTTCCATAGACTTTGCATTTGGTCTTATGTGTAGCAAACTTGAGTCATCCTCACCACAACCACTAATCCTAAGTAGCATTGGAATTTCTGTGTGTGTGTATGTGTGTGTTGTGTGTGAGTGTGTGTGTGTGTAGTAGTGGAACCTTTCTTGGAGGATGTCCAATTTATTTTTTGTGATGTGTCGACAAGCTACATGTACTTCTTGATCTGTTCACCTAGAGATGGAAGCCTTGCAATACAAGTAATGAAAACATTTTCTATGAGAAAATTGATGGCATATAGGATTGGACGGCAATTGTGGTGTAAAAAGGAAGGAATCAAGGGTCTATAAGCCGAAATGTACTACACAGACAGTTGAACAAAATACATGTAATGTCCTACAAATGTGCTAAATATAGAATTACATTTTCCTGTATTATTTGACCCTTATTTCTTTCCTTTTTACACCACTATTGCCATTCAACCTTTACATACAATGTTCTCACTGAGAATTTTTTAAAAAATTGTTCCATCAGTTTTTTTTTCTTTATGAGATAGAATGTAACTAATTTAGAGTATTTTGATATCAGACCATTAACACAATTTAAGAGGGGTATACAGTGTGGAGGAGGGGGTGTCTCCTGCATGGAATGGAAAAAAGGGAGGAAGGAGATTTCAACGTACATCTACACTGTATGGAAGAGGGGGGTGCCCTGATGTGTAGGAGTGATGGGCATCTGCTGGTGAAGTGGGTGGGGAATCCCAGTGTAAGAGGTGTCTACTGGTGGAGAAGCCCTGATGTGGTGGAGCAAGCAGCATGCATCCATTGGTGGCCTTGTAGTGGCGTGGATGTCCCAACATGAAGGAGACGTGATGAAGATAGCGAGGTGTCCACTGGTGGAGGTCCAAACACAGCATACTAAGCTTTTTCAAGACCACCATTGGTGTGTGTGTGTGTGGATGTGTATGTATCTTCTCTTCATTCTTTGAACCCTCACAATTTGGGGTTGCATGTAAAGCAGGTGCTGAGATGATCATGCACAACATGAGGAGGTGCACTGAATACAACTGTTTGAATGGCAACATTCTAGTTTTCAAGATGAACATGTCGAATGCCTTTGACATGGTATCTAGGCAGGCTGTCTTTGGATGTGTGTGCTACTTTCTTCCCCTAGCTATTTATACCATTGTACTTTTTTTGTCCTTCCAATAGCTGCACCAATAATAATATTTTTAAATGATCTGGAGTCTTATTTCAATATCAAGTACAACTGCAATATTACTTATTAAACCTACAACTATAAAACATGGTCTGGGAGGCACTTAGGTTGGACAGTTGTTGAGAATGGCTCTGGCGTTGGTGTTGGCTCTGACCAAATTTAACCTTATACAGCCAGGCTCATATAATTTAATAACCTAATAATTTATCAACCCTTATTGTTGTGTCCATGTGTGACAGTGGAACAATGTGGAAAGATTTGAGGCCATGTCTTCAGATCTGCGCCTGGCCTCTCGGCCTGCCCTTAAGCCGACCATACACTAGGCAGCATGTGCACAACAATATAAATTGTAGTAAACGATCTGTAAACTAATGTGTGTTACAGAAAATATAATTGTTGTGTGCAACTGGTGTATGGTAGCCTTTAGAGACTTGTAAAGATTGCTTGCACATACACATCATGTGTTGCACTCACACAATGCCATTGTCTTATACAATACCTACATAACAATTGTTTCCTTTCCATTGTATTGCTGTTGTTTTCTACATTAATGCAAACTGTATTGTACATGTACATGTATACGCATGTTGTATTAAATATGCATGTATGTGATATCACATTCAATGTATTTATGTATTTATCCTTTACGCAGGTATTGAAGGAGGAAGTACATGAAAGTAACTATCAAGACCACAGCAAGATACCATCGTATTCAATCAATGGTACAGTGAAAGTCCAATACATGTACTTTCAGTGATAAAGATTGGATCCTACATATTGACATATATAGATAATGACATTGCAGATGGATTGGACCTAGTGGGTGTACCCGGAGACCATAATGAATATCCAAACAGAGATGTGCATGTAAGCACGTGTGCGGTGATTTATTACAACTATCAAGTACCCCACTTCTGCTTTTGTATAGCACGTGATAGATGAATGCACACTAGAGTTGATCTAATTATGCATTACTGCTGATGGGGCTAGTTTAGCATTACAGTTCGTAAGAACAAAGTAGGTATGTAGTCTTGTACCCAGCTCTCCATTATATGCCTATGATTACAGACATTACTTTAGTGGGCTTCGTACTTGCTTTAGTTTATAATGCACGCATGCTATATCATCTCATTCATTACAATTGTATGTCTATTCACTTCATAAGGAGCAGTACAAGAGGAGGCTGTTGGATCAATATGGGGTCAGTTGGTGGTAGAGTTTGGTCATCTCCTAATGTTATCCTCATATTGTTAGCTCACACTTGTGAAGTTGAAGGAGGATAAGGCCCTGAAAGAACTGAAAACTAAGGTACCTCCTCCCCAGGCCATTTTATCTGCACCCCATGTCATGCCCTCAGGCAGCCATTAGGGAGGGGAGTAGTAGCAAAGCATTATAGATTGTTGTGCTCTTAACCCAGTGGGCATACATTCATATAGATGATTATGCAAAGTAATGGTGGCATTTACTGCTTCGCGACCCACCCCCCACAGCCTGAGCAGGATAGAGCTAAAGCATTGGAACAAGAAGTATTGTCCATTTTGTATTAAAACATTTATTTGCTTCTTACTTTGTGTAAAATCACTGAACTATCTGTGACTCCAAAGATTGCTTAGCGTTAATTGATGCAGTTGAACTTCGTTTCTACTCACCAATGTATTTCTTTATCAACGAGCACCATTTTACTGCACAAACCCTTTCTTTTTAACTGCTTTTGCGTGTTTTCATATGAATTCTATTTGAAAATACATAATCGACTCACATTAGTCTAGATACTCGAAATAATACATCGTACCTACTATTCTGACCACAGACTGAATTAGAAAGTGGCTATTATTATTATTTCAACACTGTGTGATATTTCAATAGTCCGTTTGGTTTGTGAAACTATGTAGTGTTTACATGTAGAATAACTCAAATGACACCTTGTACATGTATCATAATGTAAATGATTAATTTTTAAGTGACCTATTATTTAAGGATAAAAGATATGTGACATGTTCTGTATCAATTTTTTTTCTGTTGAGCACACACACAGTTATCCAGTTATAAAAATGGCATTAGTTGAGCAACTGTGTACACAATCTACAATTCCATGTTGCACAGGGAGAGAAGAGATCAAGAGGAGAGAAGGGAGCAGGAGAAGAGAAGGAAGCAGGAGGAGAGAAGGAAGCAGGAGGAGAGAAGGGAGCAGGAGAAGAGAAGGAAGCAGGAGGAGAGAAGGGAGCAGGAGGACAGAAGGGAGCAGGAGGAGAGAAGGAAGCAGGAGAAGAGAAGGGAGCAGGAGGAGAGAAGGGAGCAGGAGGAGAGAAGGAAGCAGGAGGAGAGAAGGGAGCAGGAGAAGAGAAGGAAGCAGGAGGAGAGAAGGGAGCAGGAGGAGAGAAGGGAGCAGGAGGAGAGAAGGAAGCAGGAGGAGAGAAGGGAGCAGGAGGAGAGAAGGGAGCTGGAGGAGTGAAGGGAGCCGGAGGAGAGAAGAGAGCAGGAAGTGAGAAAGGAGTTGGAGGAGAGATGGGAGCAGGAGGAGAGAAGGGAGCAGAAGGAGAGAAGGAGCAGGAGGAAAGAAGGGAGCAGGAGGAGAGAAGGTAGCAAGAGGAGAGAAGGAAGCAGGAGGAGAGAAGGGAGCAGGAGGAGAGATAGGAGCAGGAGGAGAGATAGAAGCAGGAGGAGAGAAGGGAGCAGGAGGAGAGAAGGAAGCAGGAGGAGAGAAGGGAGCAGGAGGAGAGATGGAAGCAGGAGGAAAGAAGGGAGCAGGAGGAGAGAAGGGAGCAGGAGGAGAAAAGGAAGCAGGAGGAGAGAAGGGAGCAGGAGGAGAGAAGGGAGCAGGAGGAGAGAAGGGAGCCGGAGGAGAGAAGAGAGCAGGAAGTGAGAAAGGAGTTGGAGGAGAGATGGGAGCAGGAGGAGAGAAGGGAGCAGAAGGAGAGAAGGGAGCAGGAGGAGAGAAGGGAGCAGGAGGAGAGATAGGAGCAGGAGGAGAGATAGAAGCAGGAGGAGAGAAGGGAGCAGGAGGAGAGAAGGGAGCAGGAAGAGAGAAGGGAGCAGGAGGAGAGAAGGGAGCAGGAGGAGAAAATGGAACAGGAGGAGACAAGGGAGCAGGAGGAGAGAAGGGAGCAGGAGGAGAGAAGGGAGCAGGAGGAGAGAAGGGAGCAAGAGGAGAGAAGGGAGCAGGAGGAGAGACGGAGCAGGAGGAGAGAAGGGAGCAGGAGGAGATAAGGGAACAGGAGGAGAGAAGGGCGCCAGAGGAGAGAAGAGAGCAGGAGGAGAGAAGGGAGGAGGAGGAGAGAAGGGAGCAAAAGGAGAGAAGGGAGCTGGACAGAAGGGAGCAGGAGGAGGGAAGGGAGGAGGAGAGAAGGGAGCAGGGAGCAGGAGGAGAGATGGGAGCAGGAGGAGAGAAGGGAGCAGGAGGAGAGAAGGGAGCAGGAGGAGAGAAAGGAGCAGGAGGAGAGAAGGGAGCAGGAGGAGAGAAGGGAGGAGGAGAGAAGGGAGCAGGAGGAGAGAAGGGAGCAGGAGGAGAGAAGGGAGGAGGAGAGAAGGGAGCAGGAGGAGAGAAGGGAGGAGAAGGAAAGAAGGGAGCAGGAGGAAAGAAGAGAGCAGGAGAAAAGAAAGGAGCAGGAGGGGAGAAGGGAGCAGGAGGACATAAGGGAGCAAGAGAAAAGAAAGCAAAAGGAGAGAAGGGAGCAGGAGGAGAGAAGGGAGCAGGACGAGAGAAGGGAGCAGGAGGAGAGCAGGGAGGAGAAGGAAAGAAGGGAGCAGGAGGAAAGAAGAGAGCAGGAGAAAAGAAAGGAGCAGGAGGAAAGAAGGGAGCAGGAGGACATAAGGGAGCAAGAGAAAAGAAAGCAAAAGGAGAGAAGGGAGCAGGAGGAGAGAAGGGAGCAGGAGGAGAGAAGGGAGCAGGAGGAGAGAAGGGAATAGGAGGAGAGAAGGGAGCAGGAGGAGAGAAGGGAATAGGAGGAGAGAAGGGAGCAGGAGGAGAGAAGGGAATAGGAGGAGAGAAGGGAGCAGGAGGAGAGAAGGGAATAGGAGGAGAGAAGGGAGCAGGAGGAGAGAAGGGAGGAAGAGGAGAGAAGGGAGCAGGAGGAGAGAAGGGAGCAGGAGGAGAGAAGGGAGGAGAAGGAGAGAAGGGAATAGGAGAAGAGAAGGGAGCAGGAGGAGAGAAGGGAGCAGGAGGAGGGAAGGGAGGAGAAGGAGAGAAGGGAATAGGAGAAGAGAGGGGAGCAGGAGGAGAGAAGGGAGCAGGAGGAGAGAAGGGAGCAGGAGGAGAGAAGGGAGGAGGAGAGAAAGAAGCAGGAGGAGAGAAGGGAGGAGAAGGAAAGAAGGGAGCAGGAGGAAAGAAGAGAGCAGGAGAAAAGAAAGGAGCAGGAGGAAAGAAGGGACCAGGAGGACATAAGGGAGCAAGAGAAAAGAAAGCAAAAGGAGAGAAGGGAGCAGGAGGAGAGAAGGGAGCAGGAGGAGAGAAGGGAGCAGGAGGAGAGAAGGGAATGGGAGGAGAGAAGGGAGCAGGAGGAGAGAAGGGAATAGGAGGAGAGAAGGGAGCAGGAGGAGAGAAGGGAGCAGGAGGAGAGATGGGAGCAGGAGGAGAGAAGGGAGCAAGAGGAGAGAAGGGAGCAGGAGGAGAGAAGGGAGCAGGAGGAGAGAAGGGAGGAGAAGGAGAGAAGGGAATAGGAGGAGAGAAGGGAGCAGGAGGAGAGAAGGGAGCAGGAGGAGGGAAGGGAGGAGAAGGAGAGAAGGGAATAGGAGAAGAGAAGGGAGCAGGAGGAGAGAAGGGAGCAGGAGGAGAGAAGGGAGCAGGAGGAGAGAAGGGAGGAGGAGAGAAGGGAGCAGGAGGAGAGAAGGGAGGAGAAGGTAAGAAGGGAGCAGGAGGAAAGAAGAGAGCAGGAGGAAAGAAGGGAGCAGGAGGAGAGAAGGGAGCAGGAGGAGAGAAGGGAGGAGAAGAAGAGAAGGGAATAGGAGGAGAGAAGGGAGCAGGAGGAGAGAAGGGAATAGGAGGAGAGAAGGGAGCAGGAGGAAAGAAGGGAGCAGGAGGAGAGATGGGAGCAGGAGGAGAGAAGGGAGCAAGAGGAGAGAAGGGAGCAGGAGGAGAGAAGGGAGCAGGAGGAGAGAAGGGAGCAGGAGGAGAGAAGGGAGGAGAAGGAGAGATAGGAATAGGAGAAGAGAAGGGAGCAGGAGGAGAGAAGGGAGCAGGAGGAGAGAAGGGAGGAGAAGGAGAGATAGGAATAGGAGAAGAGAAGGGAGCAGGAGGAGAGAAGGGAGTAGGAGGAGAGAAGGGAGCAGGAGGAGAGATGGGAGCAGGAGGAGAGAAGGGAGCAGGAGGAGAGAAGGGAGCAGGAGGAGAGAAGGGAGGAGAAGGAGAGAAGGGAGCAAGAGGAAAGAAGGGAGCAGGAGGAGAGAAGGGAGCAGGAGGAGAGAAGGGAGCAGGAGGAGAGAAGGGAGCAGGAGGAGAGAAGGGAGCAGGAGGAGAGAAGGGAGCAGGAGGAGAGAAGGGAGGAGAAGGAAAGAAAGGAGCAGGAGGAAAGAAGGGAGCAGGAGGAGAAAAGGGAGGAGGAAAGAAGAGAGCAGGAGGAGAGAAGGGAGCAGGAAGAGAGAAGGGAGGAGGGGAGAAGGGAGCAGGAGGACATAAGGGAGCAGGAGGAGAGAAGGGAGGAGGAGGAAAGAAAGGAGCAGGAGGAAAGAAGGGAGCAGGAGGACATAAGGGAGCAAGAGAAAAGAAAGCAGGAGGAGAGAAGAGAGCAGGAGGAGAGAAGGGATCTGCGATAGTTGGCAAAAGGAGAAGGTTTGTATAACTGCTTAATGGGTTATGTGTGAATATGCACACAGCTTCATCTACTACAATGATAGTTCAGCATGGCAATTGTACATGTGTTGATAATGCATTCTCTTCATGGGATTGCTCAGTTATTGCATATAGTTATGAAAAATTGCACATTGCACACAAAGAATACGTGAAGGTCATTTCAAATGCTAAATATAGTTTAGTAATTTGAACACTATTATTTGGAATGCAGTCCTATTTCAGTCGAGGTTTCTTTCATTTTTATTTGCTTTATTCACTGATAGTTTGGTTGAAATACAATTTTGATCACTTACACTAATAATCTCCCCCCTGTACAGTACCACTTTAGTGTTGCCTATCTCATTTAATAAAAGTACAACATTTCTTTACTATATGTATTTTGCTTCTCCAGATATAGGAAATGCATGGCAGTCTCTTTGATGTACCTAGTTATGTTCATTCTAACACCATTCCAAATCATCAGTAAGTACAAATATACTGTGCTCTACCAGGCTGTATTGCAATACTTTTTTCCATTTTTCCAAGATATCTATTTTATAAACGTTGTTGATACATGATCATAATGATCAGTGTTTGTATCACATTCTGGTGCTTAGTAGTCTATTGTTATCTAATTGTGCCGTATCTAATTACATCACTAGATACTAATGTTATTATTGATACAGCCATTTGTTACACACACTAGGTGCTGGTAGTGTTGTTATCTCACCATCAAATGACTATACAACATTTGAGAACAATACATCAACATTTACCTTCAATTGTTCTGGAAATGGGACATTCTTGCTCTGGACAGTGAACGGGTACACAACTGGTGAACAATATGTACTCAGTAAAGGAATACAGCCTACACCCCACATAGTGTCACCAGATGGACATATTGTATCCTCTCAGCTCATTGTTCCCACCACCAAAGCTAACAGGAACATTACAGTTACATGTACCTGTACAACAACATGGCAGGTTCCTCCATATAACCTTCAGTCAAGTAACCCAGTGAGGCTCATCCTTCAAGGTACTGCTTAGTTATATTCAGGGTAGGCAGATGACCATTAATGGTGATTGGGCTAATTAATTTCAATTCCTCAGTTAGGGCTAACTAATGACAACATATTAATAGTTCCAATGAAAAATAATCAGCAACTACTTATATGCTTATAGGTAATTTAAATATTAATTTTTAAGTTAATAAAAAGGTACGTTTGCAATAACTATTATGATTAGCCCACCCCAGCTGAAATTTTTTTATATGTATGAGGATAGCCTCTCAGACTGCTGATCCTTTTCCATCTTGAAGTCCCATTCATTCTTCCTTTACACATTCTTAAGTCACCATTAGTATATTAACTTCCATGTATTACATCCCACAAACCTCACCATAAGCTTCAATGGCACATTGAAGGCATATTTCAAGGCATATACATATATACAGGTGATTGTAACTGAAGGTAAGAGGGCAGTGATTGATCGATACGTAGTTCTTAGAGCACATACATGTACAACTTACATGTAATGAGTCATTGCATGTGCAAGTTGCTGCTGTATGGTTATGGTCTTCTAGTTCTAACTCTTTGTACATACATGTACTTGTGCTTGAACTGTTTTAATTACCTTCATTGTACTGTACGTGTATTTTGTTCAAATATTTCCTTTTATTTTCCCCATGTAGGCATCCTTCCTCCACCACAGCACTTCAATGTTAGTTCAACCAACACTACCTTAGTGGTCTCCTGGGTTGCACCACCATCTCTTGAAGTTTCAACCCCTCCCACTATATCTCATTATGTACTTGGTAACAATGTCACCAACATTACAAAGACCATCAGTAATCCACCTGGATGCAGGCCTAGTGTGTCTTGTATTTCAACATTTGATCTCTCTGATCCATCATTGATGATACATAATGGATCTTATGGCGAGCAAAATACAACCATCTTGGACTATAATGGTACAATTCTTTGCTATCAACAGAGCTGGAAATGGAAACTCAACCACATGTATCTACATAACTCCAAAGAGGGAGCTGACATGTTAGTTTATAATTAGTTAATATTCAGGATGGTGGATGTCGTGTGGAATATATATCCACCTCACCACATGCTTGTACATGCACCTAACGTACTACATAAAGTGTACATGTATTTGAGGACACCTATATGTCAATGAGAAATAGTATTTTCTCTCTCCTTTTGAAACAGCCAAGATCCCACCTCCAAGCCCAACAGTACAGACAACAGGAAATACATCTAACATTTCTGATAACCCCAGTGCACCTACTCCCAAACTATCTAATGGTTAGCATTACACTTCATGGGTATTTAATTGGTTTTAGTTTTTCTTTTTCAGGAATAATTGCATTAAGCATAGCACTGCCAGTTACAGTAGTGATGATAGCTGCAGTTGTCATGGTGTTACCTATACTGGTGATATATATCAGGAGGAGAAAAGGTAAGTCATAGCTAACGTAGTGTATATGCCATCACATGTGTACTTATCATCATATAGCTTCTGGGATGATTACATGTCATGATGCTCCTCCTGCAAATAACATGTATATTATTCAGTCATCTGATGTCATGAGGTAAGTCATTGCTGTTACACTGCATATCATTTATTCCATTCAAAATGTTCCCATCATATCAAGATTGGAGGAAGATCCATATTTTGTTCCTGTGCTGCACCTTCAGAGAAACAATGATCAGAGTAACCAAAATGGCTCACTGCCATATCAAAATAAGGTTAGTGATTCTATGTAAATGTGTATGCACATGTACAGTACTTAATATATGGGGAAGTAGCACATATTTTTCAAGTTTTCAAATTATTCTAAGAGGCACCATACTTCATTCATACATACTGGAAATTAGCCAGTCCATCATGAGTTGAATTCAATGATGTGTACATTTCAATTGCACGCTTCCTGGAAAAATTTTAGATACGTTCTAGTTCCCCTGACTTGATATAATTGTACACCTTCATTATAACATATATCCAAATGGTCACAGTCTACAAGAGAATAGCAACGTCACATAAAAACAAGAACACTATACCTTTTGGTTCCAATGCAAACTGAGATTTCTTTCAACTTTCTATTCCATTTTCATGCTCAGCTAATTACTTACTGGAATAATGAAACCACCTTTCATTTCAACACATGGGTCTCCGCATGCAATCTCTCAAATGTACACTTTCTCTTCAACAGGAAGCTGAAAGTGAACTTCATGGATGTTCAAGCACTTATCCACCACCAACACCACCCTCACCTCCTGTACAGTCACCCTCACTTCCTGAGCAGTCACCCTCACATCCTGAGCAGTCACCCTCACCTCCTGAACAGTCACCCTCACCTCCTGAGCAGTCACCCTCACCTCCTGAATAGTCATCCTCACCTCCCATGACACAGGATGGCACAGGAGGGGAATTAGATTGGAGACATGATGCATGTATGCTGCTACAATTGCTAATTAACTGTATAGATGTGTCATATCATTTAATGGATGTATGCTCATTTAATTTACTGTACTAATTGTGCTTTTGAATTGAAAACTACTTGGGTATTAAGCACAAGGTCTTGTTTCTGCAACACCAACCTAGCAACGTACATGAGTTACCTCTCCACATCCTTTATTCCACGTACCCTTACCCCTCCTCCCCACCCCTTACCCCTCCTCCCCACCCCTTACCCGACCTCCCCGACCTCCCCACCCCTTACCCCTCCTCCCCACTCCTTACCCCTCGATCTTTCCTGTCATGTACCTTTTTTCATCATAGAATTTGAACTTCTTGTTGTCCTTGGAGAGGTACACTGTGTGCTTGTTGGGACCCATGTGCTGTTCCAGAAATAGTAATGTCACTTCGTCACAGTGGCAATTAAGTTGCTGCATTGGTTGCTATGGAATGATGTACTTGAAAGTATGTCACTGCTAATCAAAAAGGCACTAATTTACAATAAATAGTACAAGCGGTATATGTACTCCTACACACATCACCTTGGTGTTTGTGATCGGTGAGTGGTATGTGTCGACACCCTGTACCCCTTGGAGGTGTGGACACCCTGTACCCCTGGGATGTATGGACACCCTCCACCCCTGGGAGGTGTGGACACCCTGTACCCCTGGGAGGTGTGGACACCCTGTACCCCTGGGAGGTGTGGACACCCTGTACCCCTGGGAGGTGTACATGTGTACACCCTGTATCCCCTGGGAAGTGTGGACACCTTGTACCCCTGGGAGGTGTGGACACCTTGTATCCCTGGGAGGTGTGGACACCCTGTACCCCAGGGAGGTGTGGACAACCTGTACCCCTGGGAGGTGTGGACACCCTGTACCCCTGGGAGGTGTTCATGTGGACACCCTGCACCCTGGGAGATGTGGACACCTTGTATTCCTGGGAGGTGTGGACACTTGTATCCCTGGGAGGTGTGGACACTCTGTACCCCTGGAAGGTGTACATGTGGACATCCTGTACCCCCTGGGAAGTGTGGACATCTTGTACCTCTGGGAGGTGTACATGTGGACACCCTGCACCCCTGGGAAGTGTGGACACCCTGTACCCCTGGAAGGTGTACATGTGGACACCCTGTACCCCCTGGGAAGTGTGGACACCTTCTACCCCTGGGAGGTGTACATGTGGACACCCTGCACTCCTGGGAGGTGTGGACACCCTGTACCCGAGGAGGTGTGGACACCCTTTACCCTGGGAGGTGTGGACACCCTGTACCCTACATAATGCTGGTCCTTACATAATTAAATGTAAAAACAACAAGATGAGCTCTGCGGATATGGCATATATAGGAAGTACATGTATACATTGATAAATTATAATTATTATCTGCAGTCAAGCTGTCATTGTAGTCCTGGTTCCCTGTAAAGTCTGGAGGCCTTGGGATATGGAGTGCTGTTTACCTTGCTCTATCAGCATGCATCTGTAGGTTGTAAAGAACTCACCTTTATCATACTATACCACCTTCTGCTGTATCACTGAATGGTTCAATGTCACATCGACAGAAAACTTGGGATCTACAGTACCAAGGGTTTCTTCTAATGGAGCTGAATTATTGGCTCCAAGGCGAGGCTTTTATTCGTTTCAAATAAGGAATCTGGTGCCTGGTTGCATATCCCTAGGCCTTTGCATGGATGACAACACTGTCCGCATTACTATTGGCCTTCACCTGCTGCATCCCTCACTGTGGAACAAATCCGGACACCCTTGGCGTGTGTGTATGCACATGCATGGGCTCAATTAATTGTCATTTCAGTCACCACTTTTATGCTAAATGACAAATTGCCCAGGGCATTGTCTTCAGCCAATGTTTCATAAGCTACTGGTCTTGATCATGCTGCACAGCGAAACCGTTACATGGACACGGTAACGTCTCATCACGTGACCTTACCCGTCTCTTTGATGTAGGCGGATACCGTTGAAATCAATTTCAACGGGCCGTCTGTGGACTGAGAGTGGACGGTAACGTCTCTTTCCCCATCACTCTGTCACGTCATTTATACCTTAAAATCCGTCACTTCGGTAAATCGACGGTTAAAGAGGTTCGCTCTTTACCGTGTCGTACCGTCGGTACGTTTTAGGCACCGCGCCGCTTCTACCCATGCAGCACCACACTATCACATGCACCTTTCTCAGATTCTGAAGCAGTTTTGAAAAAGTCATTGTACAAATACATAGGCATGGACGAAAGGGAAACGCAAGTATTTTGCTTGGTCTCTGTACGTATTGATGTACAAAACAACTGTACTGGTAGGATTCTGTCCTGTTGAAAGATACGATTATAGGATGAGAACCACACGCAGTACTTGCGTTTAAAATCACAATTGTGGTGTTAGGTTATTGATGACACGTGTACGACAGTCGCACAACTCTCTCGTCATCAAACCTTCATCTGTTACAAAAAGTCGCAGGTGAGAAAAAGAGATTCTTTTGCACACACCTCATTGAGCTCCAAAGACAAACAAAGTAACTTCGACTGTAAGCGAGGAAACAAAAATCATAAGCCCAACAATAATAATAATACAACAACTTACAGATTGGAGTATACTGTAATGAATGCAACTCACTTCCATTTGCCAGCAAACGTTCATCTGTTACAAAAAAAAAGAGATCCTTGTGACACATTGACATACCTCATGGCGCTCCAGACTACGCTCGTGGAAAGGGTAAGCAAGAGGAAAAACAAGTATCAGATAACGAAAAGCACGTATTTCCGCGTTACAACCTATTCCTGTAGACTGAAAGAAGGGGGTTCGTCACAACAAAAATGGCGCCTACCGACACATTTACCTGATGAGGCCACGCCCGTGAAGGTCCGTCCACACCTCCCAGGAGACCAATATCTGCTGATTTTGAAGCATTCAGGACAGAACATGTACATATAGATCTACACACGTATTCCCCACAGTGGTGACAGTAGCGTCGCTTGCCGCTCATTTCCCCTTATACCAGACAGAATAATAACAATAATCATGTGACCATGACGTCAATAACTGTGTGGACGGTACCGTGCTGTAGCGTTCGTCGATTACCATTGCCCATACACGGGCAGCCCCGGATCCAGCATAGGCTCGGGGGGGGCGGCCGCCCCCCCCATTCATACGAAAATCAAATGCCGCCCTCTGGGACCAATTGCCGCCCCCCACCCCCCCCCCCTCCCCGCTCCATTCCCCACGCACGCGCGCACAAACCAAGATATAAATCATCGTACGGCAAGCAGCCCCCCCCCCCCCCCACCCCCCCACTTTTCGTATCGGACCTGAAGCAGACTGCACCACCCCCCCCCCCGCTTTTTGTATCGGGCCTAAAACGGACAGCACCCCCCCCCCCCCCCCCCCCCCCCCCCCCCGCTTTTAGATCGGCCTAAAGCGGACAGCACCCCCCCCGCTTTTCGTATCCGCCCCTGGCTTCGCATGCATTCATTGTCAATGTGCCGCCCCTCCAGTAAAACCGCCCCCCCCCTTAACCAAATCCTGGATCCGGGGCTGTACACGGGCACCGTCACTAAACGTTTCCGTGACATTTACGTAGAAACCCGTCATGTTCGAAAGAGACGGAGTACAGTTGCAACCCGTCTCCGGATAGCGGTTTCGCTGTGCTGATGGTTAGAGTCCAGATGGAATATATACTAACATGCATGAATGTACACAAGTAAATAAAAGGAATTTTGGAAGCCTTATACGAATTGTTTTTATGACAGACGCGGGGAAATCTTGATTATTTTGGGGAATAATTCCCTGCTAGTGGTTTGAATGATCATTCTTGCAGTATTTCCTATTTAAAACTCAGTACGTATTTGCGACTGCCCTATTGAGTTTTATACAGGCTCGTATTGTCGGACAATTCCGCAAACATGCTGCGCCATATGGAACGCCCGAGCCGCCAAAATTCAACAAAAAACGCACAATTAGAAATTTTAATAATCCATTATAAAAAAGGTTTTGTGCTAGAAAAAAAAAAATTCTCTGTAAAATATAAAATACGATGCTGTGGTTTGCGGAGGGAAGCGAGGAGTGTATCTTAGTTTACGGACTAATGGGCGAGAAACATGTACGAGACGCTTTGTCGTGCGACTATTAGGACCTTTGACCTTTTTGGAGCATTGGCCGTATCTGGTCTTTGGTGGACTGCGTGCAATAACCGATGCGCGACTTTACATCGTTTATCTTTTATACGCCGGTCTTGTTTTCAGCGTCATTTTGGGTTCGTAGCAGCACAGTGCGTAACGATTTTCAAAAGCACTACCCTTCTTCAGCAGAGGCGGATCCAGGCGGGGGGGGGGGTTTGGGGGTTGCAACCCCCCCTTTCATATATGGTAACGCCCCCTCTTCTACTAAACAGCCCCCCCCTTCCCCGCATTTTGTATCGGACCTGAAGCGCCGGACAGCATCCCCCCCCCCCCCCCTCCGCTTTTCGTATCGGGCCTGACAGCACCCCCCCCCCCCCCCCCCCCCCCCGCTTTTCGTATCGGGCCTGAAGCGGACAGCACCCCCCCCCCCCCGCATTTCGTATCGCGGGTCTCAACCCCCCCTTTTGGAAAACCCTGTATCCGCCCCTGTTCAGGGTCTTGGTCCCTTGAGGCAATCTCATTACCAGGATACTAACTTTCAGAAACTTTGGTCGCTTAGCTATGTACACTCCCGTGCACTGACCTAACTAGAGCCTGAGGAGTACAATCGTTAATCCACATCAACACCATCAAAGTAATGGCGCTACTGTGGAGGCCTGCAAGGCTGCAAAGAGAAAACAATTTTATTTTAAATGGCTGATTAGTTTAGGTGTGCCTAGAGCTGCACTCCTTACACTAGTTGATACCATACCCACCTACTCATCAACCCTCCCTCCCCTCACACCACACCTTCTTTTGTCTTCACACACACCACTACTGTGTAAGCACACAACACATCATTGTACACACACACATACACACACTTCACACTCATACTCACACAAAGTGTAGACACCCTGTACACACACACTAGTGTAAGCCCTCTGCACACACACACACTAGTGTAAGTCCTCTGCACGCACACACACACACATACACACACACACACACACACACACACACACACCAGTGTAGTGGAGTACTCAACATGTACTGACCATAGGCTGTGTGATGAAGATGTTTGCCTTACAAGTACACTGGGCTCAGTATAACCTAAATATTAAAAAAAAATAGAATTTTTCAACTCACATTGAAATCTTGTTTATGTTACATAGGTCTTCAGGTGGGATAGCCACATGTACTTGCTGTGATTGGAGATGGCTGAAGATAAAGCCACATCATGTGAGAGGTACAAATTAATAATCATTGTATTACGTATCCATTTCCTCAGGTTCTGGGACACATTCTTCTGCTTCCCATCATGCCACATGTTCATAGCTAAACTCTTTGTCACTCCCTTACATTACTGGTTCATCAACAGCTTCTACTTTATTATCCTTGTGTAGCTTCGTCTTTCCTTATCCTTATCCATTCCTCAACCTTGTTATGTATTATATACCGTGACGTCAAGGCGTGTAACAGGTACCTGCCTTCTTGCATACACAACATGAAGTGTGGATACGATCAGGATTTCTTTGCTTACTATGTACGCAATTATCTTAGTAAGAATAGTTTAGTATGTTCTGACCTTTCTGTTTTGAAAAACTACTATTCCAACTGATATGTTTCTGAAACCCACAGCATACATTTGCGGATTGGTGAGCTTATAAATGTGCATTCCAATCTTGCTGGAGATGAAGTATTGCATTTGCTCAACAGAAGACCAGGGTTATATCTACTCAGCAAAAACCGGAATGGAAACATCGCTTTGTTTGCCTTGCATATCATCAACAGTATCAAGCCCTAGCAGTGAAGATGAAAAAGATAAACTTCATATGGCTGGGTTAGGGGAGAAAGTTATAGGATTTTCTGCTTTGAATGTTGATGCAGAAAGCTTTAGGGAAACCATTCATTCTCAAAGTCGCACCTTTCAAGTGGCTACGTCATGTGCAAGGCAAAACCTAATTCAGCACAGTTGGAACCATTGTCAAACCTGACATATAGTTCACCAGCAGTCTTAAAGGAAAGATATGGATGCTGCAAAACATATTTGGTCCCATGCACTGCAGCAGGATTTAGACATGTCATGCATGAAATCAGGTTCAACTAGTGTAAGCAGCTTGTTTTTCATAACCAATTAATGTACATACAGTCTGTTGATATGTTTCAGATGACGGAGAAGTGTTTGAAATGTGGGCTTTGTCTTCCTATGGGTGATTTATTGACCCATGTGGAACTGTGCAAAAAATGAACAAATATTGTATTACGCCCTCGGCGTTTTTAAAGATACGAGTACGAAATAATGACACGGACCTGAGCTTAATAACCTCGGGATATCTAGAAAAGTAGTCTACTATGACCACATAATTGACCCCATTCAGCACAAAAAGATCCATTGCCACACTCTGCCATGGGTAGTCTGGTAAAACTGTTGGCATTAATGGTTCACGATGAGGTGTGGAATGCTTCACACACACTGAGCAGTGTTCAATCACATCCTTTATTCGTTGAGATATGCCAGGCCACCAAACAGAATTCTGTGCTCTAAGCCTGCATCTCACAATGCCTTGATGCCCATGGTGGAGTTTTGCAAGTGTCTCCTGCTGGAGAGACTCTGGCACCACAATACGCTTTTGGAAAAGAAGCAAATCGTTGTGTACCGATAGATCTCCTTGAACTTTCCAGTAAGGCTTTAGGACAGGTTCAATCTTGTGTCTCTCTGGTACTTTTTGTATTTCGACTAAGTTAATATGTCTGTTTCATAGTATCCATTAACATAGCAGTTATTTCAGTGAGCTAGTGCTTGCGCACAGAAAAGGTCTTGAATGTCACCAAGTAAATTTTATGCAGACAAGACATTTTAACTGTACTGCAATTTTTTAATATGTAGGGATGCTAGCTTGTTAGACCATGTATATTTTTACATTTGCTAACATCTGTTTACTGTTGTCATATACTATTTTTATTTCATTTGTAGTTAAAATACATACTGCCAATATATATTTTTTTCATTGGTGAAGAATGGGTTCTTCATCTTATGATGAGTATGCATTTCTGCCGTTCCTTTTCACTCTTTTGTATTTGTATTACATGTTCCATGCATTATGAATATACATGTATATACATGTATAAAGATGCAGCTGAAATGGACACACCCTCCCTCCCCCCACACCACACCTTCTTTTGTCTTCCCCCACCCCCAGATTCACCATTGAATAGAGCTTTCTGACCCATAGTGGAAAAACTGGTGAATCATCTACAATGACTTCTTATGAGAGGAACTGGGACATTCTCTCTGCCCCGTAGCAGTAATATTGTACGCAGCCCCATCATGACATAGTGGTTGTCGCTTACTGTACTACTACTACTGGTCAGTAAGGGCGTTTACTTTAAACGGAGGGTTCTGGGTGTCCATTTAAATAACTGGTAACACTTAACTAATGGGTCATATCAAGTGCAAATGAAGTGATTAGTCAAATAACTTCATTTCTAAAAAGAGACATTATAGTACTACTGTGGATGCAATGAATGAACAAACAGTTTAGCCACCATGAAATGGTTAATCAATGACTGTTCAATGCTGCACTCTGATCCCGGTATCATACTAGTGTGCAGTTGTTGATCCAATGCTGCCTTCTGAGTTGCAGAAAGCAGTACTGGTGGATCGTCCACAATGACTTGTTCGTGCTCAATGTTGACAGGAACTGGACCATTCCAATCAATCCCATAACTTTCAGAATCAGGCTAAGATACAAGGTGCAAATTAAATGCACGAATTCATAATGCGTATTTTTCCACTCCTGCACCCCCAGGCATAACAAAAATAATCCTTCAAAAAATAAACAGTCCATACTCAAAGACAAATTTTTCAGGACTTAAACAACATAATTAATGCTGCTAACATGGCTTGCTCTTAATAACACACACTACAGGACTAGTCTGCACAATACAAAGCACTAACCTCAACTAAACCCCTTGCAACCATGCAACTTGAAGAGGATTCATCCATTGTGCACAGACCCATTGTCCACAGTTGCAGTGGTGTCCTGTTTCCTTCCATTAATATTGAATGCTGGCACCAGCCACTTCTAAAGCCATCCAACTGTCCCTGCAGCAGACTAATAGTAACATAATGCAAAGAAAACAAATCCAAGTGGCTATCAGGGTTAAGAATATTGATGTCCTCCATAAAGTAGAACAAGTGATAAAAAAAGCTTATGCAGCCAGTGAACAGATCTCTCCAAAAGCGTTCAATTCTTTGATTGTGTACACTGCGTCCCATAATGGCACTGTTTCTACCAGCACCTCGTTGTTCTACCATGTACTGAGACACCAATATATTTTCGCCACCTTTGTCCATTCTTACTCTAGAAGGTAGACCATATTCTTGCACAGCTTTCTGAAATGCTGATAAAACAGTAGAGGCACAGTTATTTGTTGCTACTTTGAGATAGACTATAAGGCGGCTGAATCCATCAATGCCACCATGAATAACTATTTTCCATCTTATCAATTTATGGTAACCATCAATATGCCACAATGAATTAGGCGAATGCACCGAATACACCCGACGATGCAATACTGCTCTGAAACGTGTAGTTATCCCATTTGGATCAATTCTTCTTAAAGATTCTCTTACTCTTTCCCGCGGTACTACTATCCCAGCACTTCTTAGACGACCAGTGACTAATTTTTCTCTACAACTCTGGCTGCAATGCTTGATTTGTGAAACAATTAAGTCTACCTCATCATCACTGATCCTGCTGTAGGCTCTTGAAGTAATACCCAACTCCTGCAATCGACGCTCCAGTGTGCGCAAGCTGCAATCAAGCATTATGGCGATGTCCTGGACTTTAAACCCATTCTCTATTAGAAATCGAAGCTTTTCCTCCTCCAACTCTATCCTTGGCCGACCACGCCCAACATTTCCGTTTGTTGTACGGAATCGATCTTCTATGCAGGAATCAACGCATCTAACGAGTCGAATGAGCGATGAAATGAAGTCAGAGATATCACCTAGGAGCAAGTCTTCCATTGCTATAGTGAGCTGAAGTAATTCTTCACACGCTACAAGCAGGTTTTCCAACATGTCTAAGTCTTCATTACCGCTTACTTCACACGCATACATAAGTATGCTACGAGCTAGTTCAACAAAACTGTCCTCATCAGGTAATTCAGCCGCCATTCAACAACGGTTAGCAACAACTCGTTATTATTTTTCAGCTCCATGCACGCATGCGTATTTTATCTTTGCATATCTACAATCGGCATGGCGTTACCAGATGAGCTTTATCACAGGGTGTATTTGGAGGCAATCAGGGTGCTCTCTCAAAATTCAACTAGAATACCCGTGCTTGAACAGTCGTCCGGCTCCTTGCAGTCACCTAGTCCATCTTGGTTGCAGTCATCAGGTCCATCTGCGTTGCAGTCGCCTGGTCCATCTGGGTTGCAGTCGTCAGGTCCATCTGCGTTGCAGTCGCCTGGTCCATCCGGGTTGCAGTCATCAGGTCCATCTGCGTTGCAGTCGCCTGGTCCATCTTGGTTGCAGTCATCAGGTCCATCTGCGTTGCAGTCGCCTGGTCCATCTTGGTTGCAGTCATCAGGTCCATCTGCGTTGCAGTCGCCTGGTCCATCTAGGTTGCAGTCGTCAGGTCCATCTGCGTTGCAGTCGCCTGGTCCATCCGGGTTGCAGTCGGGTTCTTTGCAATCGTCTACAGGTGAGCACTTGACAGATTTCTCTGTGCAAGATGGATGTAAAGCTATCGCTATTTGCACGATTGTGTAAACATTTCTATGTAAAATATAGAGTGGCGTGGAGTCCTAGTTGAGCTCACCCGACTTGGGCGTTGATGTGACCTGATGTGTAGCAGCGGCGTAGGAAGGAGTTTAAAAGTGGGGGGGCAAAGTTCGATGGTCATCATGGCGGGAGAGCGGTGCCCCTCCCCCAGCCAGCTAGGGGAGTGCTGTAAGCTTCCGCATTGGGGTCTGGGACTCTGGGGTTGTGCCCCAGAAGCCAACGCTATTTGCATCTAACGACGTTACAAAACTACACTAGAATCAGTGCAATTTATTACAAATTACGCATTTATCTGTAGTATCACTGGTATAAAAGTAGGGGGGCATGGCCCCCCCTGCCCCCCCTTTTCCTACGCCACTGTGTACTCTAAAACCGTTTTCCGACCTCCAATCCCGTCGTGTGAATATATAATTAATCAGGAGTCTGGGTAGGGAATCTGAACTGCGGGGTAGCGAAATCTGCGGACCCTGGTTTGCGCTATGGTGGTTGTGACCTGCTGTGTAAAACGACATATGCTACGCAGCCATTATGCACCTATCATTGTTACGTGAGACCCCCCCCCCCCCCCCCCCCCCCCCCCCCCCCCGGGGCGAAGTCGGGATTAGGTGGGGATTTGACGCGTGAATATCATAACTGGCCACACATTTGACCGTAGGGGCACGCGTTTGACCTTTTATCAGACCACGTAGTATAAACAATTGGCCAGTTATTAACCCCCAACCAGGGGCAGTTTGCTTTACTAAAGGTCAAATCCCTCCTAATGCCCCAGGGGGGGAGGGGGGGGGGGGGGTCTCACGTAACAATGATAGGCGCATTACCCAGACAAATAATTTTGTGATAATAGCCCACATGGTCTATCTGATCTGCACTTTATGTATACTGTAACCACATTGATTATTGTACTCATGCAGGTGTGTAATCCTAAAATGTGAGGTCTCCTGCAATTGTTTTTATTTGCTTGTAACAAAGGGGTGTTCCCATGAATCGTTGAGCTATGCTTCATGATAATAGGCACAATTCAAAACTAGAAATTATCAAGGCATCATGCGCGCCCATGTGACACACTGTACATTGCTTTGAAGTGTCGTAGGGTGTTACTTATGTTAGTATAGCTTTTCTTTCGTTATTCCAGTCACTATCAAACTTTGCAGAAATATAGTCAACAGGCATCCTAACAGTATGTGTCTTTGTAGTATTATTGTCACTACGAATAAACGCGTAAGCGCAATTCAAAACAAAGGCATCGCATGTGACATATATATATATGGGACAGTTCACGAGAAACTGGCGTATCACGTTTATATATTTAAAGTTATAAAAATGATTCACTTTGAAATCGCTACCTCTCCCGAACGGTAAATGGTATTAACTTCCTATTTTGATCACTTCATACTACATCATTTCTCTCTGGTAAAATCGATTTTGGGCTATTGCATTAGCTTCGTGCCAGTGTTACAACGTCCGATACCCTGTAGGGTTCAAAACCGCCATATCTTTCGGTAGGAACATTCAATTCACTTCAAACTTCGTTTACACGTTGATGGATCCTGTATCTATTGATTTGTCCTGTTCGTTAATTTTTACTTGTTCCGTCACGGAGATACTGCTGTGCAAAGTAATTGCACATTTCTCGCTCTCTAGGCGCCATTTTCTATTACGACCTGGTTCCCGTCACTCCGAGCACATGAATTTGATAATTCTCGTGCCCACCCAGCTGAAAGTATCAATTTCGCTTCTTACAAACGTCTCAGTGGTTCTGTTTACACTTCGACCTATAGCGAACAAGATTTGTTAATGGTTAGATTCAGCTTCCATCGCCATACACAACACGGTACGTTCTACCAGTACCCGCGAACACGACATCATATGCCTGTGGGTTCGATCGATTCGGCTATAAACTCTTAAGTCCTTTCGTAGTCATTTAGTAGGTGCACAGCGCTATACCATTGTACATCAGACCTATACCATTGTACATCAGACCGATGCGATAAAGTGGAGAGGCGTAAATAAAGAACTGGGCAGCAGTCCTTATTAATTTGCATGCGCTCTGCTGGCCTGGCCGGGCCGGGCTCAGGTAGTTTAACCGCCCAACGTTTTCATTTCACACCCATTTTCAGCCATACACACACGCGCGCACATAAGTGTACGCACTATTCATAGGCACTATGCTATTTACCCCCCACCTCTTACTATACTCAGGTCCCCCACACCCCCACCTCTTACTATACCCAGGTCCCCCCACACCCCCACCTCTTACTATACCCAGGTCCCCCCACACCCCCACCTCTTATTATACCCAGGTCCCCCACACCCCCACCTCTTATTACACCCAGGTCCCCCACACCCCCACCTCTTGCTACACCCAGGTCCCCCACCCCCCACCTACCCAGGTCCCCCCACACCCCCACCTCTTACTATACCCAGGTCCCCCACCCCCACCTCTTATTATACCCAGGTCCCCCCACACCCCCACCTCTTATTATACCCAGGTCCCCACACCCCCACCACTTACTATACCCAGGTCCCCCACACCCCCACCTCTTACTACACCCAGGTCCCCACACCCCCACCTCTTACTACACCCAGGTCCCCCACACCCCCCACCTCTTACTACACCCAGGTCCCCCACCCCACCTCTTACTATACCCAGGTCCCCCCACACCCCCACCTCTTACTATACCCAGGTCCCCCCACACCCCCACCTCTTATTATACCCAGGTCCCCCACCCCCCCACCTCTTATTACACCCAGGTCCCCCACACCCCCACCTCTTGCTACACCCAGGTCCCCCACCCCCCACCTACCCAGGTCCCCCCACACCCCCACCTCTTACTATACCCAGGTCCCCCACCCCCACCTCTTATTATACCCAGGTCCCCCCACACCCCCACCTCTTATTATACCCAGGTCCCCACACCCCCACCTCTTACTACACCCAGGTCCCCCACACCCCCCACCTCTTACTACACCCAGGTCCCCCACCCCACCTCTTACTATACCCAGGTCCCCCACCCCCACCTCTTACTATACCCAGGTCCCCCCACACCCCCACCTCTTATTATACCCAGGTCCCCCACACCCCCACCTCTTATTACACCCAGGTCCCCCACACCCCCACCTCTTGCTACACCCAGGTCCCCCACCCCCCACCTACCCAGGTCCCCCCACACCCCCACCTCTTACTATACCCAGGTCCCCCCACACCCACCTCTTATTATACCCAGGTCCCCCACACCCCCACCTCTTATTATACCAAGGTCCCCCTCCCCCACACCCCACCTCTTACTATACCCAGGTCCCCCCACACCCCCACCTCTTACTATACCCAGGTCCCCCACCCCCCACCTCTTACTATACCCAGGTCCCCCACCCCCCACCTCTTATTATACTCAGGTCCCCCACCCCCCACCTCTTATTATACTCAGGTCCCCCACCCCCCACCTCTTACTACATGTAGTTAGAGGTGGGGGTGGGTAATAGTTAAAGGTGGGGAAATCAACGACGGTCATATGAACAGATATGTGTGGCAATATCTTGGCATGGCACCAATGTGCTCTATGTTAAATGCCTAGTTTGCTCCATGCAGGACACACCCTTCCATCTCAGCAAGCGCCTTGATACGCCCACATCCGGTAGGATTGTCTCGTCAATAGTAATGTCTAAGCGCTCTTGTGTTCTCAATGCGAAGTTCTCGTAACCGAAATCGCTTTCGAGATCGATCGTGCATACACTGGAGGAGAAAAAAGCAGCGTATTTGACGTCTCGTGAATCATAAAAGCGTTGTCAATTATTAAAGTGTTAGCATGCATGACGATGTTCATACATGGAACGGCAGCTCAGTATGCATGTAAGCTTATCTTTTATAAATGCAGCCATGCCTTTACATGAAAACTATACATCGTTCATAGCGATACAATCTTGCGGTATAGTATGTAAACATTACCACGGGTGCAGACCTTTCTCTGTGGTTTAAACCCTTCCTTTGGTCTATGCTAGCGTCAGTACTTCTTAGAACTACCAAGTGCAAACATTTGCAAACGTACAGAGCAGGATAGCTGCCATACTCATGAGTGCCACATTCTGATATAATACACTTGCTTAGACAGCATAGCATAGATTAGCTAGAACCTGTTCCTACATTTCCTCCTCAAAAAGTGAGAACCACTGTTGCCTGCACCTGAATCCTCAGGCACGAGGACATGGACATCCCCATCAGTGGGAGAGTTAGAGATAGCAGCTAAAGATCCTGGCAGGTCATCCTGCCTGCTGAGGGTGCAACCGCAGTGAGCCTCCCCCCCCCCCCCCCCCCCCCCCCCCCCCCCCAGGGCCTGGGAGAGATGTTGCCCTCTTGGTTTGGTCATGGACGTACTCCCTAACTTTATCAAACAGGTACTGTGACCGCTGGAGGGACAACTCTCTGCACTTTACAACGGGTGGCATTACTTGGGGCATAGATATTATGCTTGGGGGTAGCATACTAAGGTGGGGGTGGGTGGCTAGTGAGAGATGGAGTGTGGGTGGGTAGTAAGAGGTGTGTGTGGGTGGGTAGTAAGAGGTGGGTATGGGTGATAGAAGTGATGGTGGAAGTGATAGTGATACATGGATGGATGTGTGGTCTGTATGATGATGACATGAGATGGTTACTTAATAGAAAACCCAGGCACAGTATCACAACAAAACAAATCGATTGCAAATTAAGTCAAGTTGTGTTTGGCAACTTGCAGATTGGCACACATCTATGTGTCAAGTTCTCAAAAGAACTCCATAATGTGCCCCCCCCCCCCCCTCCAACAACACATACATAAGGTGTACAGAGGTAACCCCTTAACAACACAGATGTATGGTGTACAGGTGACCCCTTAACAACACATACATAAGGTGTACAGAGGTAACCCCTTAACGACACAGATGTACAGTGGTGTACAGGTGACCCCTTAACAACACATACATAAGGTGTACAGAGGTAACCCCTTAACGACACAGATGTATGGTGTACAGGTGACCCCTTAACAACACATTCATAAGGTGTACAGAGGTAACCCCTTAACGACACATATGTATGGTGTACAGGTGACCCCTTAACAACACATACATAAGGTGTACAGAGGTAACCCCTTAACGACACAGATGTATGGTGTACAGGTGACCCCTTAACAACACATACATAAGGTGTACAGAGGTAACCCCTTAACGACACAGATGTACAGTGGTGTACAGGTGACCCCTTAACAACACATAAGGTGTACACACCGAACAGGAAAATGGCCTGTCAATACAAATCTTAGCCTAGGCCTGCGTTTGGGTGAACCCTGGCTTCCTTCGTCAACACTGGAATTGTCGCCTTAGTGACATCACCTGGAACAGCAGGCTGCTTGTGAGTGTTCTTTTTGTGCAGGGACAGGGCCTGGCTACTGGCATACTCTTGCCACATACAGTGCATTGGTAGGCAAGGATTAGTTCAGACCTGGGTCTGCGTTTCCTCCTGCAAGAAACAGTCAGCTATTGCCTTTGCCTTGCATTTCACTGTGAGTGTCATCTGCAGACTCATGACTCTCAATAGTAGGTAAGTGAGGAATGGTAGTTGAAGGTCCTGGTTGGTCGTTTTCTGGTACTGCATGGGATGAAGCATTACCACATGGACTAATGAAGAGTTGGCCTCTGAGCTTGGTGGAGGCTTTGGACGTGGACCTTGTTGGGGTCACGGGCGTATTCCATCACCTTCTCATACAGGTACAGTGACCGCGACAGGGACAATCCACTTAATTATACAGGTGGCATCACTTGGTTCTGATAAGCATCCTGTATGTCCTTTATGGCCACTCCAGCCCTCAGCATGGTCACCTCGGTGGGGTTTGTGTTCGATGGCAAGGTCTTCATTCCAATGACACCTGGGTGGTCTTGGTCAAACTCAAGGCATTCCAGTCGTAGTCCTGGTACAGCTGTGGCACACAAGCGACGTCCTGGCCACACTGCCGGACACAGTCAGCTAGGTCGTCCATATCATCTACATGGTCCTGTACTTCTTGAACAGGCCAAAGTAGGAATCGGGTCAAAACTTTGTGCGCCCAGGTAGCATGAAGATGATGTCATGTTGCCCAGTGATGACCCCCAAGGCCAGGTACATGTACCACATCATGGTGGTGTTCTTGTTCTGGCCCACACAGTTGTCGGCCTGAAGGGCCCTGATGTCTCCCTATACCTCACATGCCCACCTGGACATGCAGATGCAGTGTACACTCCTTTGACTACTGCCAGCTGGCGTCACTGCACTATAGCTCACAGCAAAGGGGCACTTTTTTTATTTCAGGACACCTCACAAGGTCCAGGTGTTTGGTGTGTGTTGTGAGCTGCTGTGCCACCAGGTGTTCTTAATTGTCAAGGCAGAGCAGGCCGGCAAGGGTGCTGTGGTGGTGGTCAGCTTGGTGCATGCATTATTCCACCTACATGGACTGGGCGAGAGGCGTGTAACACTGGATTCCAAGTGACCCAGGATCTGGTCATGCTCCTTCTGTCTCTTCCTTCCCCATTCCTTCTCAGCCTCTTCAATATTTGCATTGTAGGCATCACAAAATGCCTTTGCTTTAATGAGGTGCTGGGTGTATTTGCCATTTATTGTTTTGTGCTGCACGTCAGAAAGGCTGTGCCTCAACGTGACCAACATCTGATCACACTTGTCACACAGATCGCTGCGTTGGATCTTGATGTTAGAGCAGTTCTTGTGCCAGAGTCAAGTACTTCACGTGCAGAAGGAGGTGTTGGAGGAGCCGGAGGAACATTGAGCAAGGTTTACTGCCGCTTCAGCCGACTGGTCAACCTGTAAGGGCAAGGTTGCTGTGGTGCTGGTGTGGTGGACTCTATGGCCTTGGAATACTTGGCATACACAGACTTTAGTGTTTTGCCACTCTCCAGAACATAGTCTCTGATCTTCCCAAGGTTGCAACTGAGCAGGATCAGGTAGGGCATGTAAGGCTGCATAATTCATAATGAATGAGACCACCCTGTTCTTGTCCAAACGAGAGAGGGCATTGTGAGGTGCCCTGCCACAGTTGCCATGGGGTTCAACATCAGCGTCAGAGCACACCAGCTGCATCCAGCGCTGTAATGTGCGGTAATTTGTGCCAATGATGCCACAGAAAGCATCCTTGCAGATAGGACTGGACCTGTCAAGGCGACAGTGGAATGTATTTATTTGTTCTGAATCACAGCAAGCATTCCAAAAACAACAGCCTTTCTGGTTTCCTGGATAATGTGAGAGATCGTCTTCTGGCCAAATCACCATACATCATCAAGCAGCCAGCCGTCTTTGCAGCACCCTCCTCTAATGAGGTAGACATTGAGCAATTGTCTGGGATGACATTGCCCACGTGCTATTTTAGCTGGCACACCACCTGGGCCATTACTATCACTCTCACCATCACCATCACTTCCACTATCACACCATCACTCTCACCATCACCATCACTTCCACCATCACCGTCACTTCCACCATCACCGTCACTTCCACCATCGACTTCCAGCATGTCCCTCCTAAGTGATGTGTTGCTTCAATCATAGTAATCTCAGGGAATGCAGCATAAGCTAGAGAGGGTACATCAGTAGCAACAACGGAGGGGTAAATATTAATAGCACAGTGTCTATGGTGAAAATAGTGCGTACAGTTGTGTACGTATGTGTGTGTGGCTGCAAATGGGTGTACAATGAAGATGAAATGAAAACGTTGGGCGGTTAAACTACCTGAGCCCGGCCCGGCCCAGCAGAGCGCATGCAAATCAATAAGGACTGTTGCCCAGTTCTTTATTTACGCCTCTCCCCTAGCTGATAACTTTATCTCATCGGTCTGATGTACAATGGTATAGCGCTGTGCACCTACTAAATGACTACGAAAGGACTTACGAGTTTATAGACCGAATCGATCGAACCCACAGGCATATGATGTCGTGTTCGCGGGTACTGGTAGAACGTACCGTGTTGTGTATGGCGATGGAAGCTGAATCTAACCATTAACAAATCTTGTTCGCAATAGGTCGAAGTGTAAACAGAACCACTGAGACGTTTGTAGGAAGCGAAGATACATTCAGCTGGGTGGGCACGAGAATTATCAAATTCATGTGCTCGGAGTGACGGGAACCAGGTCGTAATAGAAAATGGCGCCTAGAGAGCGAGAAATGTGCAATTACTTTGCACCGCAGTATCTCCGTGACGGAACAAGTAAAAATTAACGAACAGAACAAATCAATAGATACAGGATCCATCAACGTGTAAACGAAATTTGAAGTGAATTGAATGTTCCTACCGAAAGATATGGCGGTTTTGAACCCTACAGGGTATCGGACGTTGTACCACTGGCACGAAGCTAATGCAAGAGCCCAAAATCGATTTTACCAGAGAGAAATGATGTAGTATGAAGTGATCAAAATAGGAAGTTAATACCATTTACCGTTCGGGAGAGGTAGCGATTTCAAAGTGAATCATTTTTATAACTTTAAATATACAAACGTGATACGCCAGTTTCTCGTGAACTGTCCCATATATATATATATATATTATGGAGGTCAAAGTGTGGTTTTCTGTGGTTGATGACTATCAAGCAATACAAACAAGAAAAGCTTCAGGAAGTAGAGAGTTGCAGCTGGCCATTGGTAGCAACTGTATGGAAAGATAGAAAGGTTGTCAGAATATGTTCACCTTACTGGACAGTAATCACACAGCATCCCTCGCATCCCTTACCCACCTCACACAGCTCCCTCACTCACCATCACATCACCCCCACACACAATCCTCTGCACCCCCCTCAACATAGCATCCCTCACCCCCACCATCACACAGTATCATTTACTGACCGTCATGCAGCATCACCCACCCACCATCACACATCATCCTTTACTTGCCATCATGAACATCACTCCCTACCATCACACAGCATCCCACACCCACAATCCTACGGCATCCCCACTCACCATCACAAGCATTCTCCACTCACAATTCTATGGCATCATCCACCCACCAATACACACCATCCCTCACTCTACCCACATTGCTCACCCACCATCACACAGCATCCCTCACCCAATATCATACAGCTCCCACACCCACTAACACAGCATCCCTCACCAACAATCCTAGTGTCCTTCACCTGCCATCACGCAACATCCTTCTTCCACCATCACTCGGCATCTCCAACCCACAATTCTATGGCATCCCCACCTACCATGACACAGCCTCCCCCACCTACCATCACACAGCGTCCCTTACCCACAACCCTACAGCATCTCCAACCCACCCTACTATGGCACCCCCCACCCATAATCCTCGAGCATCCTTCACCTACCATCACACAGTGCCCTTCTCCCACCATCACGCAACATCTCCCACATGCATCATCACTCAGCATGCCCATCCACTATCGCACATTATCTCTCCTGCATTGCTCACCCACCATCGCACAGCATCACTCCCACATTGCTCACCCACCATCGCAGAGCATCACTCCCACATTGCTCACCCACCATCGCACAGCATCACTCCCACATTGCTCACCCACCATCGCACAGCATCACTCCCACATTGCTCACCCACCATCGCAGAGCATCACTCCCACATTGCTCACCCACCATCGCACAGCATCACTCCCACATTGCTCACCCACCATCGCACAGCATCACTCCCACATTGCTCACCCACCATCACCCACATTGCTCACTCACCATCACAGCATCGCAAACGCGGACTGGAGGGTTATTAGCTGTGGGGATGGCATGATGGGCTACCTCTGTGAAACCAGGAAAAGTTGTAAATCCCCACCACACAGTATTGCTCACCCATCATCACACAGCATAGCTCACTCACCATCACACTGCATCACTCACCCACCATCATACCCAGCACCTTCAAAAACCTTCACCCAGCATCCCCTACCCACCATCACATAGCATGTCACCCACCATACAGTGCCCTTCCCCCACCATACAGTGCCCTTCCCCCACCATACAGTGCCCTTCCCCCACCATCACACAGCATTCCCCACCGACAAACTCCCAGCAAACTTAACCCAGCACATTACAAGCATACCTCACCCAGTCATACCAGAGAAAATATATGTTCTGTCTGAAACAGCTATATGCCACACCAAAAAAACCACTTACATGTATTTTTCTCACACTGACACCACTGCACAATAACGACTTACAATGCATTTCCACTCATTCAATCCCATTCAAAGAGATCAAGCGGATAAGATTGCTGCATTTGTGTTTCATGATGCGTGATTGTTACACCTTCGTTTTCTGGAGATAGATGAACGAACAAAGCTCACACATCGTTTTAATAGTCTCTTTACAACTTCATGATATACAACAGCTGCTACCTTTTGATTCTGAGTTAAAAGCAGCGGCTATACCATTCATTCGTGTTCAACAGCTTCATCATGTACTTTGTCGATACCATAGTGGTCAATAGTTGCTCTCAAAAGGTAGATGAACCATCTGTTAACCGTTTTCAAAAAGTTGTTTGTGCAAAACTCGTTTTTGAACCCCACTACAGTTTAGTACCTGTACGTAATAAAATGCTGCACCAGCAGCATACATTTGCAGGTTGGTGAGCTTATATGTGCATTCCAATCCAGCTCTTGTAATTTGTGACAACTGGCATATACATTGTACTTTAATTATGTAGTTTGCAACAATTGGCACAAGTTGGTAAGTTGACTGTAATTCAATGCATAATAAAACTTCTATCTGATAATGTGTTTTCAGCTTCTGAGTTTGCAAGGTTGTGAACTCAAGATGCAATTGTGGTATTGTGTGTGTATTCTAAAGTGATGTAAACTAAATAGGGGCATTATAGCACTTCAGTTACAGCTAGTTCCAGCTATCTTTTTTTCATTTCATAATTCAGTTCCTGTTATGTCAGTTGCAAGAGGTGCACTGAATGACCTTTCTCGTTACACTGTGATGAACAAAAAGCGAAAGTGTGCTCGAGATGAAGTATTACATTTGATGAACAAGAAAACCAGGGTTAAATCTACTCAGCAAAAACCGGAATGGAAGCATCGCTTTGTATGCCTTGCATATCACCAACATTATCAAGCTCCTAGTAGTGACAATGAAAAAGATAAACTTCATATGGCTGGGTTAGGGGAGAAAGTTATAGAATTTCCTGTTTTGAATGTTGATGCAGAAAGCTTTAGGGAGACACTGTACCATTCATTCCCAAAGTTGCGCCTTTCAGGTGGCTACGTCATGTGCAAGGCAAAACCTAATTCAGTGCAGTTGGAACCATTGTCAAACCTGACATATAGTTCACCAGCAGTCTTAAAGGAAAGAAGTGGATGCTGCAAAACATATTTGGTCCCACTGCAGCAGGATTTAGACATGTCATGCATGAAATCAGGTTCAACTAGTGTAAGCAGCTTGTTTTTCATAACCAATTAATGTACATACAGTCTGTTGATATGTTTCAGATGATGGAGAAGTGTTTGAAATGTGGGCTTTGTCTTCCTATGGATGATTTATTGACCCATGTGGAACTGTGCAAAAGGTGAACAAATTTTGTATTACCCACTCTGCATTTTGAAAGATACGAGTACGAAATAATGACACTACTTTTTGTATTTAGACTAAGTTAGTATGTCTGTTTCATAGTATCCATCAACATAGCAGTTTTTTCAATGAATGCTTGCACAGAAAAGTCTTGAATGTCACCAAATAAATTTGATGTAGACAAGAAATTTTAACTGTACCGCAATTTTCTAATATGTAGGGGTGCTTGTTAGACCTTGTATATTTTTGCATTTTTTAGTATCTGTTTGAAGCATTGGTCATACTTTTTTCATATTCATTTGTATTTAAAATATATACTGCAAATGTTCTTTTTTCAGTTGTGAAGAAATGGGGTCTTCATCTGATGATGAGGATGCATTTCCTGCTGTTTCTTTTCACTCAGTATGTAATACTTTTTGTATTTGTATTACGTGTTCGATTCATTATTATAATATATAAATATGTAAGGATGCAGCTGTAATGGACACCCCAACACCTTCTACTCAAAGGTAGTTACTTAAAGTGCATTTATTTACGTTGGGTACATGGCAGTTGTACATCGTTAAATCCTTTTGAATTTTTTCTTTTAATTTAGTGTGGTGCATTCAATGCTACCTCCGGAGAGTGCATCCAATAGGTATACATGAATATTATTAGCTGTGTGTGATTCATTTACATATGGTACGTATTGTGAGAAAACAGGTCATATAGTATATAAATTAAAATTAAAATCAAAGTTGACCATTTCCATTGAAAATGTATGTTTCATTAATAACTCAGCAATGGATAGTGCATGAGAACAATGATAGAGCATAAACATAAACTAGAGCTTGTTCTCTCATAAGCATCTCCCCACATTTTGTTCTCATTTAATTCTCATGTGTACTAATGTGTTGGTTTTAAACTAGAAACAATTGTACATAATTTCCTTTCTTAGTAAATTTCAAGCACCTGACAGAAGCAAGATGTTAGAGAGTGCTGTGAAAAGGTAATAATTGGTGTTTAGTTTCATTTTATTTGCAACTCTATTATTAAGTGGTAGTATAACTGAAGTTATTAAGGAATTGGAAAGTAACATGGATGGGAGGGAACCCATCCGGATCACTGTGAGGCGCAGTGATGTCTGGTTAGATGCAGTGCAGGAGGCCAAAACAAAGGGTATCAATGGACTTTCCCCATTAAAGGTATTAATATCCATATCCTGCACTATTTAAGTTTTATTTATTTTTTGCGTTGTATAGGTCACATTTTTGGGTGAGCCTTCCATTGATGCAGGTGGTCCAAGACGTGAATTTTTCAGACTTTTGCCTCATCATGCTGCAACAACCCTCCTGAGGGGTGAAAGGAGAAAGTTTTTTTCTATGAATGTGAAAGCATTTCAAGTAAGGAAATCACTGTATTTTAGTAAGTTTGTGTTTGAGTTGTTGTTTAAGAATTGTGTATGTCAAAGGAAGGATGAAGAGGTGATAAGATGTTATCAGTGTCTGCACCAAGCAAAATAATGTTGACCTTGTTGTTTACCATACTATAATATATAAATGCAGTGTGTTTCTTTGATGGCTTGCTACTTTATTCATAGCTATTCAATTTTTTCAGCAGCGGCACTACTTTTACTTTGGGCTTTTCACGGCAATGTCTGTTGTCCAGGGGGGGTGTGGTATTCCTTGTTTGGCTGATCCTGTGTATGAGTACATCACTAGTGGGAAGTTTAGTTCTATTGTGGTCTCCAGTGATGATATTCCAGAACTGGCTATGAGGGATACTGTACAGAAAGTAAGCCATTAACAAATTCTGTAACTGCTGCATATCCAATTAACTGATGTCAGTTGGTTGCTGCTAACTGTACCGAGGAAATACAAGCAGTTTTATCTGAGGATATAGCCATAAGCTACTTAGCAGAATGTGGTTATACTCAACCCATCAGTACCTTACAGTGGAAAATGAAGGATGACATTGTATCCACTCTACTTGACTACCATCTTATTCTAAAAGTGAAGGCATGTATGGACCAGTTCTGTGAAGGATTGGAAACCCTGGGGGTTGGGTCAATTGTTCGGAAGAACCCATCAGTGCTTTGGCAGTTTTTTGTTTTTAACGAGGTGCCAATTGATGCTGGTAAGAGTTACTGTATGCCATGATGTAAATATATCTGTTTTCCTAATGGCAAGTCACAAATGTATATTTCGCTAGATATGCTTCGGTCCATCCTAACATTAAGGGAGGGGAATGGTGATGTGAAACTCATTGAAGACCTTGCCTACTTCAATTTCAACATATTCCTTGATGAGTGTGACAATGGTAAGCCCTTTGCATGATGTTTTTCATTGTATTGCATTTGTATCTCTATTAGGACCAGCTGGAGGATGTTGCAGTATTCAAGAACTATTAGAGTTTTTTACAGGATCAGGGTACCCACCCCAGGGTTTTAGCAGGAAGTGTACGATTTCCTTTCTGCACGACACCACAGCACGACTACCAACAGCTGCAACCTGCAATCTTGAGCTGCGACTTCCAACGTGCCATGGCAAGGACTACTCACAGTTTAGGGAGTGCATGATATTGGCAATAAGAGGGTGTGAAGGATTCGGTCAAAGTTGAAGTGACTCTTTGGTGTATGTCGTTTTCACCAGCAGCATCATTCAAACATTGTATCAGCATCATTCAAACATTGTATCAGCATCATTCAAACATTGTATCAGCATCATTCAAACATTGTATCAGCATCATTCAAACATTGTATCAGCATCATTCAAACATTGTATCAGCATGTCACTGTGATTTTACTATTCATTTGTATCAGCATGTCACTATTCATTTGTATCAGCATGTCAGCTTGTGATTATACTATTCATTTGTATCAGCATTCACTATGTATAAGGTTCGTCTGGAAAGTAAATGCATGTTCAGGTACACGTGTGTGAGGAGAGATAAAATCCTTAGCTATTGGATGGCTTTAGGAATGGCTGGTGTCGGCATTCAATAAGAATAGGGCACCACTGCAACTGTGGACAATGGGTCTGTGCACAATGGATGAATCCTCTTCAAGTTGCATGGTTGCAAGGGGTTTAGTTGAGGTTAGTGCTTTGTATTGTGCAGACTAGTCCTGTAGTGTGTGTTATTAAGAGCAAGCCATGTTAGGAGCATTAATTATGTTGTTTAAGTCCTGAAAAATGTGTCTTTGAGTATGGACTGTTTATTTTTTGAAGGATTATTTTTGTTATGCCTGGGGGTGCAGGAGTGGAAAAATACGCATTATGAATTCGTGCATTTAATAATAACAATAATAATAATATTTCTCAATGCATTGTACAGATAATGCACTGAAGAGGCAAGTAATGGCATGTGTAAATGCACTTATATACTTCCTATTTAAATGGATACAGTTTACAAAAGGGAGATAGATCTACAGTTTTGAGGCGACACATGAAGGTGATGATATTCTTTGCAGATACAACATGTTGTGGTAAAGAATTCCAAATAGGAACAACCCGAGATGAAAAAAAGTATAGCCGAAAATCATGACGAGGTATGGTGACCGACTGGAGCCTGTATGAATTCCCACGAGTGGAATGAACGTTTGAAATGAATGTAAACATCTCAGCTGCATCAATATCCAAAAGCTTATTCACAATTTTGTAACACATTGTAAGGTCAAAATAGATACAACGATATTCTAATGATGACAAATTAAGATTTGCTAACCTGGATGCATAATCCTTTAATTTGCACCTTGTATCTTAGCCTGATTCTGAAAGTTATGGGATTGATTGGAATGGTCCAGTTCCTGTCAACATTGAGCACGAACAAGTCATTGTGGACGATCCACCAGTACTGCTTTCTGCAACTCAGAAGGCAGCATTGGATCAACAACTGCACACTAGTATGATACCGGGATCAGAGTGCAGCATTGAACAGTCATTGATTAACCATTTCATGGTGGCTAAACTGTTTGTTCATTCATTGCATCCACAGTAGTACTATAATGCCTCTTTTTAGAAATGAAGTTATTTGACTAATCACTTCATTTGCACTTGATATGACCCATTAGTTAAGTGTTACCAGTTATTTAAATGGACACCCAGAACCCTCCGTTTAAAGTAAACGCCCTTACTGACCAGTAGTAGTAGTACAGTAAGCGACAACCACTATGTCATGATGGGGCTGCGTACAATATTACTGCTACGAGGCAGAGAGAATGTCCCAGTTCCTCTCATAAGAAGTCATTGTAGATGATTCACCAGTTTTTCCACTCAGGAGAGTCGTGAACTACATGTACTTGTGAACTACATGTACTTGTACTAAGGGATTGCCACACATGTCCCCTCCCGTGTAACACTACCAGTGGATGTTACGTGTACATCTAGCAGAACCAGCTGTGTCCAGGGCCCCCCCCCCCAGATCCAGCCCCCGGGGTCACTTCACCCCTACTATTGATCATTCGCTGGAAGTTCAAGGGGCCAATGAGGCAAATGGAGCCATCCCACACAGCAGAACCACCATGACTGCAAGTGAACTTAATAGCCTCACGATAGTTTGAACTTACATTTAATTCCTCCACACTTCAAGTAGTAGAACCACCAGCCATCTTACAAATGGGGTTACCAGACCCTGTACTGCCTGCAGGGGTGCCCACACAAACAGGGGTCAATACGTATTATATCAGAGGAGATGCCAGCCCTCACAGTATAAGCAGTCCCCACAATTTCAGACTGAGGAAGCCATGAAGTACATGTACTGTACGTACACCTGCCCCTCTCCAAGAAATACCAGTGGAACCATTAGCCCTCACTCAGCCCCTATGGCTCTCCTGCCCACTACCTGTTCTTCACTGCACATTGCGTCAACAGCCCAGGGTACAATGGGGCATCCCCCTACCAATTCTCACATCACTGCAATATGGGGCAGTATCATTGCGACCATTAAAGCAAATGGACTTATTAGCTCCACACAGCAGGCCAGTTAATACCAATGGGCTGCCATTACAGAAGGAGGCTATCAGACTGCCAGCAGACAGGGAAGCCACCAACTGCCTAACTCCCCAGGGTTCATGGGGGGCCCCCACAACAATGCATGCTTGTGGAGATGCCAGCTCTCACACTACAAGTGGAATCGGCACCCCCAACAATTTCAGGGGAGCCATGAACTAGTACCACACATGCCCCCCACGACCCATGGAACCATTAGCCCTCTTCTAACTCCCACTACCTACATGTATCCTTCACTGCAAGTTGAGTCAGCAGCCCAGGGGCCATGCATTTACCAGCCCTCTCACTACAGGTGCATGATACAAGTGATCGTTCACTGCAATTTGAAGGAGCCAGTGGGGCCAATTGAGCCGTCCCCACACAGCAGAACCACCAGGCCCCATCACTGCAAGGGAACGTAACAGCCTCATGATGCAAGGGAACTTACTTTTAATACCTCCACATTGCAAGTAGTGAACCCAAAGCCACTGCAAGCAGGGCTGCCCAGACTAGCACCTGGATGAATAGTTATGATGCCAGTAGAGATGTAAGCTCTCACACTACATGTAGTCCCCACAATTTCAGGAGAAGCCATCAACTAACCTGCCCCTCTCCAAATGCTACCAATTGAACCATTAGCCCTGCCCCACACATTGGGACCAGCCCCTTACAGCCTTCCTACCCACCACCTGTCCTTCACTGCACATTGAGTCGACAGCCCATGCCAAAGACCAATAGGGCCATCCGAGCACCCTCCCTGCAAGTGGACAGTATCATTGGAACTATTAATGCAAGCCCCACACTGCCGGTCCAGTGGAGCCATTACAGATGGAGTTATCAGAAATCAGTACCCCCACAATTTCAAGGGTGCCATAAACTGGAGCTACACATGCCCTCAACCCATGGAACCATCACATAGGGGCCAGCCCATGGCCCTATCTCCCACTACCTATTTCTTCACTGTACGTTGATTCAACGGCCCAGGTACCAATGGGCCATAGCCCTACCAGCTCTCTCACTGCAAGCGGACAGTATCAGTAGAACCATTTTTGCAAGTGGACTTAAAGCAGATCCAGTTAGCACCAGTGGAGCCGATTCAGACACAGTTACCAGACTGCCAGCATGCAAGCTTGGGAGCCACCAATTGTCAAACTTCCCAGGGGTCATTGGGGGCCCCCACAACAATGTGATGGCAGCTTTAACACTGCAGGTGGAATTGGCACCCCCCACAATGTTTTGAAAACCATGCACTGGAGCCACACATACCCCCACTATCCAAGGAAACACTAGCCACCAGACCCCTTACAGATTGATTTACCAGACCCTGCACTGCCAGCAGGGGTCATTAGGTCAGATGCCAGCCCTTATACTACAAGTAGTCCTCGTGAACAATTTCAGGCGAAGCCATGTTCTTCATGTACTGTACATACACCTGCCCCTGTCCAAATAGTGGAACCATTAGCCCTCACTGCATAAGCCCCACACACTGCAACCAGCCCCCACGTCTCTCCTGCCCACTACCTGTCCAACAGCCCCAGGACCACAGTGATGGCCATCTCCCTTACAGCAAGCGGACAGTATCATTGGAACCATTAATGCAAGTGAACTTAAAATAGCCCCACACTGCAGGTCCAGTTAGCATTGTGGAGCTACATGTATTACAGCTATACAGATGGAGTTATCAGACTACCAGCAGGCAGGGGAGTCACCAGCTGCCAATCTCCCCAGAGAGTCATTGTGGACCCCCACAATAATACTTGCTGGTGGAGATGCCAGCCATCACACTACAGGTGGAATTGCCCCCCCCCCCCCCCCGCCCCCCCCCCCCTTTACATGCACACACAATTTCAGGGTAGCCATGAGCTCATGAACTGGCACCAAACATGCCGCTTAAGCAGCCCAGGGGCCTACCAGCTCTGCAATATCAGTGAACCACACTGCAAGTGAACATGATAGCCTCACGCTGCACGGTTATTGCACGCAGTCCACCAAAGACCAGATACGGCCAATGCTCCAAAAAGGTCAAAGGTCCTAATAGTCGCACGACAAAGCGTCTCGTATATGTTTCTCGCCCATTAGTCCGTAAACTAAGATACACTCCTCGCTTCCCTCCGCAAACCACAGCATCGTATTTTATATTTTACAGAGAATTTTTTTTTTTCTAGTACAAAAACTTTTTTATAATGGATTATTAAAATTTCTAATTGTGCGTTTTTTGTTGAATTTTGGCGGCTCGGGCGTTCCATAGCGCCAGGTGCCCTTTGTTTTCTTTGCAATTCCTGATCGATCACACTATACTTATACCACTGTATTGGTTTTCGGTGTATAAAATTGTTTCTTATAACATTCGCTTTTGCACCCATTTATTAAGTATAGGCTGTAGTGTATATCGCAACTGTACCTTGAATGCTGAGGCACATCGTTAAAACTATAATGAGCTGGCTTTTAAAGGTTACAATACAACAATTGTATATGCCTGCTGATTCTTTACTTTTCCAATTTCATCTATAATGATTGGAGTATTATTAAACATGTTTAGCTCTATTAGGAGCTATGAATATAATATATTCCCCAATATTTCCCCGCATCTGTCGTAAACCGCGTGTTAAAATAATTCCTACACACACTGAAAACTGTAATCCCTCCGTGGAACTATGAATTTAAATTAGCTAACCAACACTAAACACAAGCTTTCCCCTTCTACTCTTGTTCTGTAAAAATAACCATTTTAAACCACTATGGTGGTATACTAGTTTGTACTTACAGTAAGTTTTTGTTCTTACATGACAACACTCTTTTCAAATGCTATACAGTATAATCCCCACCAAATTAATACAAGTATGCAATATCTATGGTTACATTTTTAAAAATACACATGCTTAAAAGCAAACAACAGTACATGAACATGTTGCAAAGACAGTTAGGCAACACAATAGGTGGAGGTATGCATACAAATGAACTTCTCAAGTATCACTAGATATGCCATATAAGGAGCACCAGTTTGGCTGATATCTGAACACAAAAAGACACACACAGTGAGTTCACACTTCAGTATCTTCCATCCAGAATGGCATGAAGCATTGGTCCCACCTGTTAGGAGACGGGAGAACATATGAAAGTGCACAATCATTTCATAGACATTTGAAGGGTTCACCAAGGCAAGGCTTGCCTATGAGTTCAATTAAATCAAATGATTCATGCTCATTAACATAATTGTGATGTAACATAAGACAAGACTGAATTGCTGTGTGCAGTCATAGTGCACTCGTTATTGGTTGTTATATTAAAAAGTGACTTTGTAGCTCAGTTGCCAGCAGTGCCAATGAGATTGTACAGAAACAGTCAGCTATGCAAGTGAAGATAACTGAACAATCAATCAGAGGAAGTTAAGATATATGCAGCTCGTTATCACACATTCATAATGAAGGTGAAAATGTAAGCTTAATGAGATGGGAGACACAAGTACAAGAAAGCTGAGTACATCATTCAATTTGCGAAAGAATGCACGAAGATGTGTCAAACCCTGTACGAGATGGTTAGCTTGAGTTGTTTGGTTTGCTATTGATGTATCATTCAAGGTCAGTTTAGGTTGGGATTGACAGTGATCAATGTTATGACACTGACTGCTTGAAGGGAAATGATTTTGCGCACAATTCATATTTTGTTAAAAGCTAGCTCCAATGACGAAGTAACTAAACCTACATGTACAATGAACATGAAGATTAAAGTTTGCTCAAGAAATCCATTTACACGTAATTAGTTACATGGGCTGATTTATATGATTGGTGGCACTAGCTACCCAACTACTTCACTTAGGATGTACATGTACAGTATAGGAAGAAATGAATACGGCCATCACCACTATACATCATTTCCCCATAGACTATGCCCAATGCACCATTACTACATGTGCTTGCATTGATTGATGAATTGATTGTACCATTTGCATTGTATCACAATCACAATCCACCCAACATTATTGAGAGACTACTTTATATACTTGTACATGTAGAGTACATTATGGGATAATGCTTACATGTATACATGTGATACAGGTTAATGTCTAATGTACCAGGTGTCCTCTCGGGGGTACATTTGCCTACCATGGTGTACAGAAAATAAATTCATTCATGTTCTGTCAGTTAAAAAAATTCCTTTTACATTTGATGGTGCATGCTTGTTGTACAGATCCTTTGGAGCTTGGCCTGAAATTGCCGAGGTCTAATTCTTTTTCTTTGGTCCAAATCTAGATCAGAGCTTCAAAGGGAAGCTATTTGATAGCGATACGTGGTTACTACAATGTATATCATTTACTATGGTTATGAGATCGAATAGCTTCACTTTGACGCATTGATGTCAGATCAGAGAAAGAGAATTAAAGTTTGACAATTTTGGGCCAAGACCTGTACAACGAGCATGTACCGTCTAACGTAAAAGGAAAACTGGCAGAATGTAAATAAATGTATTCTCTGTACACCATGGTAAACGAATATACCCCCTGGAGGACTGTACATTAAGTACACAATAAATGTAGTAGCGACATCACCTCCTTAGGATCTTTTAAGGCTTCAATCAACATTTTCTCAATGTTACTCATAATGGCTGTCTTCTGCTGACCATTCAATGGGTACTCTAGGGAGCAGGAGGAGAGAAGGGAGCAGGAGGAGAGAAGGGAGCAGAAGGAGAGAAGGGAGCAGGAGCAGAGAAGGGAGCAGGAGGAGGGAAGGGAGCAGGAGGAGGCAGGGAGCAGGAGGAGAGAAGGGTGCAGGAGGAGAGAAGGGAGCAGGAGGGGAGATGGGAGCAGGAGGAGAGAAGGGAGCAGGAGGAGAGAAGGGAGTAGGGGAGAGAAGAAAGCAGGAGAAGAGAAGGGAGCAGGAGGAGAGAAGAAAGCAGGAGGAGAGGAGGGAGCAGGAGGAGAGAAGGGAGTAGGGGAGAGAAGGGAGCAGGAGGAGGTAAGGGAGCAGGAGGAGAGAAAAAGGGAGTAGAAGAAGGGAAGGGTGCAGGAGGAGGGAAGGGAGCAGGATGAAAGAAGGGAGTAGGGGGAGAGAAGGGAGCAGGAGGAGGAGAAGGGAGCAGGAGGAGATAAGGGAGCAGAAGGAGAGATGGGAGCAGGAGGAGAGAAGGGAGTAGGAGGAGATAAGGGAGCTGGAGGAGAGAATGGAGGACATGAAGAGAAGGGAGCAGGAAGAGAGAAGGGAGCAGAAAGAGAGAAGGGAGCTGGAGGAGAGAATGGAGCAGGAGGAGAGAAGGGAGTAGGAGGAGAGAAGGGAGCAGGAGGAGAGAAGGGAGGAGAACAAGTGTTTGGCATAAGCGGAAAGGTACATATGAATTTGCTTTAGGTCATTTTTTATTGCTTGCCTTGTACATTGTACACATGTATACTCCATATCATTGTCTAGAAAGTATGTGTGTATGTATCAAACCTATATTTGTGTTGTAAGTAAATAATTGTAAATGCAGGATGTTATATTCCATCTAGTTAAAATGGATCAGCTTCTGAAACCATGGAATGCTATAGAAGGAAAGGAATGCGAAAATGTTACGATTTGAATCTTAGTAGCCCATAAAAACAGTTCTACTGTACATCCACTAGTGCCTATGTCTATTTTTCATTAGAACTAAGGTAAACATGCAATACTGCATTGCTATGTTTTCAATTAGGACTGTAATAATTTCCATGAATCAATGAAGATATGAATGAGGAAATTTGTAAAATATCAAAGTACCATGCCAGCACAGTGAAAAATGCTAAAGCAAATTTATGTGCAATATGGTCAAGGACCTTGCATGATTGCTGTCATTTATAATTTAATTTCAACCCATTTCCCACTGTCCCCCCCCCCCCCCCCTCACCCCCTTACTCATTTATTGCCAGTTACATGTAAATACCAGTGAATGTGTATTGTGATCATGCAAACCTGCAAGACTAAATTACACCTGTACTTGGTTTGCTGTCAGTACCTCATTTGATCTACACTTCTTATATCAATTAAGTGCATAATTGCATACCGTATTTTGTTTCTCCAGTGTAAATATTTTTGGGCAAAGAAATGTGCGGCAGTCTCTCTCATGTGGCAACCTATGTTCCTTCTAATGCTAATCCCCATCATCAGTAAGTACAAGTACCATGCAGTATTGTGAATGACTTTGTTTCGTGTTTTCTGAATGCATTCTGATGTGTAATTTGTTACATTATCCGTGATTAGTGCTTGTACCAGAATTCTGGTACTTGTTAGCTTATTTGTGTGCTACATGTATTTCAGAGGTGCATTGTGGCAAGAAACTACCACACTAAGTGCTGATTCATTATTATTGATAAACTATTTGTTACCCACACTAGGTGCTGGTAGTGTTGTCATCTCACCATCAGATGACTTTACAACATATGAGAACAATACATCAAACTTTACCTTCAATTGTTCTGGAAATGGGACATTCTTGTTCTGGACAGTGGATGGGTACACAACTGGTACACAATATGTACTCAGTAAACGAATACAGTACACAACCTATGTTGTGTCACCAGATGGACCTACTGTATCCTCTCAGCTCATTGTTCCCACCACCAAAGCTAACAGAAATATTACAGTTGTCTGTACAACAACAGTGCTGTTTCCACCATTTGACTATCAGACAAGTTATCCAGTGAGGCTCATCCTTCAAGGTACCGCATACATGTACATGTAATACTTATTCTTGAGTTAATGGTAATGCGGTGTGGCTTGTTCTTCATGGTAGTAGTAGTGCTTTCATGTACTTCATTAAGGCTAAAGGCAGAAGACCATTAAACATAGTAGAGCTACTTGTACATGTAGTTAATTATTATTGCATTATTAGAGCTAATTAATATGCAATTCGTATCAATTGTTGCAATGAAATTAATCAGGGACTACTTATACACCTGGTGGGAAAGGAAGAAGGTTTTGGGAAAGGAAAATGAGACAAATTAAAGCCTATATTTTTGGTTCTTATATTTACATGTGATAGAATATAGGTTTTTATCTCATTCGACCATTCAACCGGACCTTTGTTACATTGTATTTGTTTTTCAAAGATAAAATATAGGGCTATTATGTTACGTTGGCCAGATTGATAATAACATTCATGCATTTAAACAATTGCTTTGATTGGACAATCAATAGCAACAGTCACATATGAACCAACCCTCCACCTGATATTTTTTTGCAGCGATAGTGGGCTAATGATAAAGTATTGATTCAGTTATTTGGTTGCTATGCTCATGAGCTTTAGTTTATAAAAACTTGGAAAAATACTAGTGGCAAGTAGGCCATGGGCTAGCTTAATCTGTAGCGCAGCCCTTCTGAGAGTATATGTATACATGGTAGTGTTCCAGTTCGAACCGAACATCGAACTGAACCGGTTACAATCGAACTGAACCTCGAACGGTTCGCGGTCGCCAATTATAAATTGTAGTTATAATTGTGCTGTTAATTAGCAAATTGATTCCAGCGGTCGCGCTGACTCGCACGCGCGGTCTGTATATTTTTCAACCTGCCATACATCTACTTGGGCAATGTCATGCATGCAGCAAGATGTCTATTGTAACATGGCTACAAGGGAGTTAGACAGCTACATGTATTTGCTTGAGTTGTACCTTTGTAAACGGACAGTATAATATAAGGATATGCACGTGTCATCCTGCATTTATTAACCTGGTATATTGTGTTACTGAAAAATGCTCTTCTCAAACGTTATTGTGCACGTGCATATTATGTATTCATGTGTGACAGAGCAGAACTCATCGCCATTTTTTGTCACATTAATTACATTTGAAATGGGATGCAATGACAATATTTTATTCTGTGCTGCTAAATATGGCAGAGCTCGAAGGTTGTGTTGATGTTCATGGAAGCAGTTCTTTGAAACAATTTGTTGGTCACAAGTATTATCTTTTGAACTGTTAAAGAATCGTAATGATGCTGTTTTGTTCACTAAACGCGGTTATTGTGTATTCATAAATTTATTTAGAATTCTATTAAGGAATTATTTCATTTAAAAGTGTTGCTCTCTTTCGTGAACACCTTGTATTATGTATGAAATATTGTTTGGGCTATGTTTTGGACCACTGACTTCCTATTTTTACATATAGTACAAATCAGACCATTAATCGTTAATTCTAAGGGCGTTATGGGCCTAAATCATTGATTTAAATTGAGTGGGACTTATTCCCTTCATTGTTTGTATTCCATGCTATGTATTGGGCACTAAAACAATACTTATATTCCAGAACAGATTAATGAAATTGAAGGTATGAGGCAGTGAGTAGTTCTATCGGCACATACAACTTTCAATGAGTCATTGTGCAAGTTGCTGCTGTATGGTTTGTACATGCATAATGTACACATAGATGCAACTGTTTCATTGCTACTTTTGTACTGTTCATGTATTTACATGTATGTACATATAAGTGCTTGATATGAATTCCGTACATGTATATCTCCCCCATGTAGGCATCCATTCTCTACCACTGCAGTTCAATGTTAGTTCAACCAACACTACCTTAGTGGTCTCCTGGGTTGCACCACCATCTCTTGAAGTTTCAACCCCTCCCACTATATCTCATTATGTACTTGGTAACAATGTCACCAACATTACAAAGACCATCAGTAATCCAACAGGATGCAGGCCTAGTGTGTCTTGTAATTCATCACTTGGTCTTAGTGATCTTTTATTGTTGATACATAATGGATCCTATGGAGAGCAAAATACAACCATCTTGGACTATAACGGTACAATTCTGTTTACATTTTTTGCTGTCAATGGAGCTGGAAATGGAAACCCAACCACATTTATCTACATGTACATACCTCCAAAGAAGGAGCTTACATGTTAGTTTATATTTCATTATTCAGGAGGGTGGAAAATGTTTTGAATAAATATTCATCCCATCACATGCGTACATAATACATGCACCTAATGTACTTTTATGTTTAATGTACTTGTATTTTGGGGCACCTACATGTATGTGTACATATATAATATGAGAAAGGTGAAATAGTATTTTCTCTCTCCTTTTGCAATAGTAAATATCCCTCCTCCAAGCCCAACAGTGCAGACAACAGGAAATGCATCTAACTTTTTGGATAACCCCAGTGCACCTACTCACAAACATTTTACTAATGGTTAGCATTTATTATTATGTGTTTGGTATTTAATTGATTTTGTCTTTTTTTCAGAGATGATTGCATTCATAATCCTGCCAGTTACAGTAGTGATGGTAGCTGCAGTTGTTATGGTGATACTTATACTGGTCATATATATCAGGAGGAGAAAAGGTAAGTCATAGCTAACGTAGCGTATATGCCATCACATGTGTACTTATCATCATATAGCTTTCTGGGATTACATCTTATGATACTCCACCTGCAAATAACATATACGTTCGATCATCTGATGCCATGAGGTAAGTCATTGCTGTTACACTGCATATCATTTATTCCATTCAAAATGTTCCCATCATATCAAGATTGGGTGAAGATCCAGATTTTGTTCTTGTGCTGCACCTTCAAAGAAACAATGATAAGAGTAACCAAAATGGCTCACTGCCATATCAAAATAAGGTTAGTTATTCTATGTAAATGTGTATGCACATGTACAGTACTTTGTATGGGCTCGAAAAGGGAGCAGCACATATTTTCCAAGTTTTCTAATTATTTCATATTCTAAGAGGCACCATAACTTCTTTCATAAGTACTGGAAATTGGCCTGTCCATCATGGAGTTACCATGGCCTGGATTCATTTACGTGTACATTTCAATTGCATGCATCCACTCCTTCCGGAAAATACTAGTTCCCCTGACTCGATATAATTGTACACCTTCATTAAAACATGTATTCAAATGGTCACAGTCTACAAGAGAATAGCAACATTAATTGCAGATAAGTGACAAGAACCGTATTCTACCATATCTTTTGGTTGCAGTTTTTCTTTAATTCTATTCCATTTTCATGCTTAGCTTTCATATAAATAAACCACCTTTCATTTCAACACATGGGTCTCTGCATGCAATCTCTCAAATGTACACTTCCTCTTCAACAGGACGCTGAAAGTGAACTTCATGAAGGTTCAAGCACATATCCACCCCCACCACCCTCACCTCCTAAACTGTCACCCTCACCTCCCATGGCTTCTGATGGCACAGGAGGGGAATGATGGACATAATGGAGACATGATATGCTACTGCAATATGCTAATTAAACTGTATAGATGTGTAATATTAGTGGTTTAGCTCTTTAAACTCTTCATGTACGCTCGTTGAATATACTGTACTAATTGTGCTTTGAATTGAAAAGCTACTTGAGTATTAAGCACAAGGTCTTGTTTTCGCAACACCAACCTAGCAACATGAATTACCTCTACATATCCTTCCTACCTCTCCTCCCCATTCTTACCCATTCTTCCTGTAATGTACCTTTTTTCATCATGAACTTGTTGTTGTCCTTGGAGAGGTACACTGTGTGCTTGTTGGGACCCGGCCATGTGTTGTTCCAGGATAGTTCACCGGGGCAATTAAGTCACTGCATTGGTTGCTATGGAGATGATGTACTTGAAAGTATATGTCACTGCTAATCAAAAAGCACTACATGTTTGCACAGAACATTTGCTTGTTGACGGGCCATACCATGATTAAATAACTATACATGTATCCAATTGCAATACCATCCATGGGTACAAGCAGTTTGTGCTCATACACACATCGCCCTGGTGTTTGAGTGGTACAAACACCTACCCCTGGGATGTGCATGTGGACACCCTGAACCCCTGGGGGGTGTGGACACCCTGAACCCCCGGGAGGTGTGGACACCCTGTACCCCTTGGAGGTGTGGACACCCTGTATATACCCCAGGGAGGTGTGAACACCCTAGCCTGTACACCTGGGAGGTGTTGGACGCCCTGTTGTACCCCTGGGATTTGTGGTCACAGCAAGTGGAACATGCAGCTTGGGTCATTGTAAAGTCACATAATAGGCTTCCTCTGTCCAAATCCACCATGCAGGATATACCTCCTCACTCTGGTGCAATAATTAATGTCACATTAACAGAACACTTGGGATCTACCAAGGGTTTCTTACATTACAGCTGAATTACTAGCTACTGCTTCTGGTGCATTGTCCAAGGCAAGGCTTTTATCCGGCACCCTTGCATGGACGACAGCATTATTTGCATAGCCATTGGTCTTGCATCCCTCACTCTGGAACAAATGTGGACAACCTTGGCATGACTCCCGATAGCACAGGAGGAGTATGATGGACATAATGGAGACATGATATGCTGCCGGGTAATTCTTCATCCAGTGGGCCCATTTATTGACACCTATGTTTCAATTTGACGAGACATTTGGTACACTTGTTCATTTCATTTATCTTAGTATATAGTTTCAATCAATTATAACTTACAAGGTTCGGTTCATTAACTGTAAGGTGTGAAAAGTTAGACCACAAATGTAAACAACACCCAGTATCTATTTAACCGTTATGGCTATGGCCACAATGGTTTCGAAGGCTGTGACAGTCATACTGAGGCTTGAATTTGGGGCAATGGCATGGCCATAGCTTCTACTGGGCCCACACCAAGCAACATTTTATCGTTTCTTTCATTTATATCTTAAAAAGTACAATTTAAAATATTTTTATTTTTAGAGATAATGAAAGTGCAGGTCGTTTTTGCTGTTTCCAGGACGGGATGAAACTTGGTTTCACTGTTATACTCTTTTGAACAAGGACTGTCTATCTTGAAGTTATTGTTGCTAATTGAATTAGTTAATATAACAATATGTGTATCAAAACTATTACATAATATGGGCGCCAGTATAAAAACCACCTTTTAGCACATCAATTGAGTGCCGCAGTAACACATATACATCTATTCAGCGCATGCACACAAAAGCGCGCAATCGCCGCTTTGTGCTTAGGGCAGCTCATTAGCCCAAGCGTGCATTCGCCGCTTTGTGCTAAAGAGGCTCTCTTTTGTTTCGATGTACCGTACTCGACTATAAAACGATTCACACACCACACAGTGTTTACGCTCGTTTAGTTGCTTTTTTTTACGTTCAGCCATGTCGTCAAGTCCCTTTTCTCGTCTGCGTCGTTGTTGCGATCCATTCAACTGCCACCCAAAGTCCGCAAGGAAAACTCGTACCACACATACAGAGACCTAAGGCTAGTTCCGAGGAATTTAATAGCAAGCTTTCCTTCGCTCAACCTAAACCCAGCGAACAAGGTTTGCTCACTGTGCCGTAGAAAGCTGTATGCACTGCGTGGTTCCCACACCTTGGACAGTCAAGATAGTCACGTAACTCTAGACGCTGCACATCAAATACCAGAAAACCAACCTGCAGTAAGTGCAAGTGTGTCTTCAGATGACCAGTCTGCTCAATTGGATACGGATGTACGTTGTGAGGTTAGCACGGAGGTCAATCCTGAAACCAATGTTGAACAAATGGAAGTGGATCTAAATCCAGCTCAACTTACTTTGGCTCAGGGGGGTGATGAAGTGAATCCAGAGCCTGATGATTCAGAGGATGCTGATGATGGTAATGCTCCCAGCAGTAGTTCAAGCAGTCAGGATGCCTCGAGTGAATGCAGGGTATTGAATGAAGCATTTCTTTTACTTGGAGTATCACCTATTTCAAAACGTGAGATCCAAAGGCATGGAAACTCATACCGCCAGATGAAGCTGGAGAGAATTCTAAATTGTTTATCCCAAAAGCTGGGTGTAAATCCCAGCCTTGATTCAGAAAGTGAAATTATATCACAACTGAAAGAAAAATTTAAATCCACAACTAAGAGGAGTGAATTGCTTCAAATACTAACAGTATTACCAAAGAGTTGGTCGGTACAAAGAATAATGAAAGAATTTGGTACGTCAAAACGCATGGCCAAACGTGCCAAAGATCTAGTAGATGAAAAGGGCATCCTTTCAACCCCTAATACAAAGATTGGCAATTAAGTCTCTCCCAAATGCAACAGTGCAACTCGTGCAGGATTTCTATAGCAGTGATGAAGCAAGTAGAGCAATGCCTGGTAAAAAGGATTATGTATCAGTAGGTAGAAAGGTGCATCGTCAAAAGCAGTTGATCCTGTGCAACCTAAAGGAAGCATATGAGCAGTTCAAGGCCCAACACCCTGGCGTAAAGCTCGGTTTCTCTACATTTGCGACGTTGCGACCTATAGAATGTGTCCTAGCAGGAGCCAGTGGCACACACACAGTCTGTGTATGCACACTCCACCAGAACACAAAGCTAATGTTCATAGGCAGTAAGATAGCCACACTTAGTGATGGTGCTTTTCTACACTACAGACATTGTCTTGCTGCAATACAATGTAATCCCCCAAGCATCAACTGCTATTTAAGCAAGTGTAAGCAATGTCCTGGTGTAGCAGTTTTAAATCAGAAACTGCAAGATATCATGGAAGAAAAAATGGTTGATAATATAGAGTACAAACAATGGACATCTACAGATCGCTCGACCATGGAGACAGTAACTCAACCCGTGGAGGAATTTATTGAAACATTTGTAGCGGCAGTTAAAAAGCTTCAATACCATGATTTTATACCCCATATGCAAGCAAATTATGTTAATGAAGCTAAGATAAATCTCGGTCCTAATGAATATTTAGTTTTTGCAGATTTTTCTGAAATTTACAGCTGTGTGTGCCAGGATGCTGTTCAAGCGTTTCATTGGAATAAGGTGCAGGCAACAATTCACCCATTTGTATGCTACTACAGAGATGGAAGTGGAAATATTTTAAGCAAGTGCTATTTAGTCATATCAGAATGCACAAAACATGATACAGTTGCATTGCATCAGTTTCAGAGAAAACTGGTAGAATTTTTAACAGCTACATTTGAACAAAAGCCTAGTAAGATAATCTATGTGTCTGATGGATGTGCTGCTCAATATAAAAATAGAAAAACTTTATCAATCTGTGCTATCACATGGAAGATTTCGGTGTACAGGCAGAGTGGCACTTCTTCGCAACTTCACACGGAAAAACATGCGCAGATGGGATTGCAGGTACATTGAAGCGCCTTGCTACAAAAGCTAGCCTTCAAAGCCTATATGAAAATCACATACTGAATTCAAAACAACTATATGAATTTGCAGTAAGAGAAATAAAGGGTATGTCGTTTTGTTATGTGACAAATGAAGAATATGAGGATGAAGCAAAATCCTTGAAAGCCAGATTTGCTCAGTCAAAAAGGATAGTAGGCACACAGAAATTGCACTATATTAAACCAATTTCCAAATCATTTGTTCTAGTCAAGGACTACTCCAGCAGTTTGATAGGTAATAAGAGACGTGTAACCAAAAGAGCCTAAAATTGTTGAATTTATATAGTTGTGTTGGAATTCTTTGATTAGCTCATTTTGTATGAAAATGTAAGTTGCGTAGAGACACTACACACATGCCTAAATCGTTGCATGCTGCATGCCTTTAATGCGTGTACAATGTAATCATCACAGTTACACTCACTGACCTCTGAAATGTCGGTTCTATAAACGTATTGAAAATCATGCGTAAAGCTTTAAAGGTTTGATTGTTTATATAGGCATGCACATGTTATGATAAGATAAGTATGAGGCCATACTAATTCATATAGCAACAATAACTTCAAGATAGACAGTCTTTGTTCAAAACAGTATAACAATGAAACAAGTTTCATCCCGTCCTGGAAACAGCAATAACAAGTACAAAACGACCTGCACTTTCATTATCTCTAAAAATAAAAATATTTTAAATTGTACTTTTTAAGATATAGCTGAAAAAAACGATAAAATGTTGCTTGGTGTGAGCCCAGTAGAAGCTATGGCCATGCCATTGCACCAACTAGTATGACTGTCACAGCCTACAAAACCATTGTGGCCATAGCCATAACGGTTAAATATATACCGGGCGTTGTTTACTTTTGTGGTCTAACTTTTCACACCTTATAGTTAATGAACCGAACCTTGTAAGTTATAATAGATTGAAACTATATACTAAGATAAATGAAATGAACAAGTGTACCAAATGTTTCGTCAAATTGAAACATAGGTGTCAATAAATGGGCCCACTGGATGAAGAATTACCCTGCTGACGCTAGTTAACTTTATAGTAGTGGTTTTGCTGCCTTTGAACTGTGCACATTGAATATGTATAGCTAAACAAATTTGCAGCAGTTTTGAATTGAAAAAAACTACTTTGCAATGCATATTAAATGTCTTGTTTCTAGCGTGACACCAACCTACAGCAGCAACATGAGTTACATGATTCCTCCACATCCTTTATCCCACCCTTACCCCTCCTCCCTACCCCTTACCCTCCTCCCTACCTCTTACCCCTCCTCCCACCCCTTTCTCCTCCCCACCCCTTACCCTCCTCCCCACCCTTACCCTCCTCACACCCCTTACCCTTTCTTCCCACGAACCATATACCTTTTTCATCATACTTCTTGTTGTCCTTGGAGAGGTACACTGCACTTGTTGAATCCATGTGCTGTTCCAGGAAAGGTAATCACCAGTTAGGGCAATAGACAACTTCACGATCTGATTATTTTGTACTCCGGATGTGATGTCATCTAGACACTACGAAGAAGTCCGTTGTTGTCTCTAGCTTTTATTGGGCCCCACAACGATGTAACTATATGAGGCCCAGTAAAAGCTAGAGACAACAAAGAGACAACAACGGACTTCTTCGTAGTGACTAGGTGACATCACATCCGGAGTACAAAATAATCAGATCGTGAAGTTGTCTATTAATTTAAGTTGCTGCCTAGAAACAACACTGGTTGCTGTTGTACATGAAAGTATGTCACTGCTAATCAAAAAAGCACTTCATGTTGGCAAAGAATATTTGCTGTTGAATGGCCATGATTTACAGTAAATAGTTCCATGATGACAAGAACCTTTCTGGGAATCTGATTACAGTTTGAGGACCACACATCACCCTAATGTTTGTGATCAGTGAGTGGTATGAACACCCTGTACCCCTGGGAGGTGTGGACACCCTGTACCCCTGGGATGTGTGGACACCTTGTACCCCTGGGAGGTGTGGACACCCTGTACCCCTGGGAGGCGTGGACACCCTGTACCCTTGGGAGGTGTGGACACCCTGTACCCTTGGGAGGTGTGGACACCCTGTACCCTTGGGAGGTATGGACACCCTGTACCCCTGGGAGGTGTGGACACCCTGTACCCCAGGGAGGTGTGGACACCTTGTACCCCTGGGAGGTGTGGACATGCACCCTGTACCCATGGGAGGTGTGGACCCCTCTACCCCTGCATGGGAGGTGTGGTGGACACCCTGTACCCCTCATAGGTGGCCCCAACACTTATCGAAGAGAGGGGCCAACCCCACGATGGGTACCAAAGGGGGAGGGGCATTATCAGTTTAGCAATCTTAGTCATTTGTTAATCGCTATTTGTACGCTCAGATGAGTTAGCTATTTTACACATTGTTGCATGTAGTAATCATATTGCAAAGCTACAGTAAAAATTTACTTATAGGTGTTGGGGGGGCGCCATAACCAGGGGAGGGGTGGGGGGTGCACTGGCCCCCTGAGGCCACCGAGGCCCTAGGGGTGTGTGGACACCCTGTACCCTAATGCTGGTCCTTACATAATGAAATCTAAGAAGAATGAGATGAGCTGTGTGGTTTATGACACAGGAAGTAGACATGATGAATCATAATTATTATCTCAGGCAATCTGCAGTCAAGTCCTTGTAAGGATGGCTGCCTGTAAAGTCTGGAGGCCTTGGGATAAGGAGTGCTGTTCACCTTGCTCCATCAGCACGCATATTTAGCTTCATCTGCAGGCTGTAAAGAACTCACCTTTACCATATTACCACCTTGTTTCCAGGAGTCTGCTATCACTGAATAGTACAAAGATAAAAAAAAAACCTGCTCCCTCTCCTGCAATGTCCCATTGACAGAAAACTTGGGTTCTACAGTACCAAGGGTTTTTTTCCATTGCAGCTGAATTACTGGCCACTGCTTTTGTCCAAGGTGAGACTTTTATCTGGGTCAAAAAAGGAATCTGTTGCCTGCATGGTTGCATATACTTTAATATCCCTGGGCCTTTGCATGGACGACAACATTGTCCGCATAACCATTGGCTGCATCCATCACCATTGCCATCAGCTGTGGAACAAATGTGGACAACCTTGGCGTGCATGCATATGGGCTCAGCTGTTGTTTTAGAGCCAGTCACCACTTCCACCATGCTATGCTAAATGACATATTGCCCTGGGCACTGTCTTCAGCCAATGTTCCATCTCAACTAGAATGTACTGGTCTTGATAGTGCAGATGATGAGCATTTTGAACCACTACGTATGCATTTAAAAAAATGGTGGAATACTACATATAGTTTGTACTTACAGTATATGTAAGTCTAAGTTTTTGTTCTTACATGACAACACACTCTTTTCAAATGCATAAAAGCAAAATCCCCACCAAATTACTTCACGCAATATCCATGGTTGCATTTTTAAAAACACACATGCTTAAACGCAAACAACAGTACATGAACCTGTTGCAAAGACAGTTAGGCAACACAATAGGTGGAGGTATGCATACAAATGAACTTCTCATCAAGTATCACTAGATATGCCATATAAGGAGCACCAGTTTGGCTGATATCTGAACACAAAAATAACACACACAGTGAGTTCACACTTCAGTATCTTCCATCCAGAATGGCATGAAGCATTGGTCCCACCTGTTAGGAGAGGGGAGAACATATGAAAGTGCACAAACATTTCATAGACATTTGAAGGGTTCACCAAAGCAAGACTTGCGTAACTAAAGGTAATAAGAATAGTATGAGTCATTAGCTTGCTAATCAATACTTTTTGGTTGACATGTGACAGTTGCTAGGGAGTTCAATTAAATCAACTGATTCATGCTCATTAACATAATTGTGATGTAACATAAGACAAGAATGAATTGCTGTGTGCAGTCACAGTGCACTCGTTATTTGTTGTTATGTTAAAAAGTAACTTTGTAGCTCAGTTGCCAGCAGTGCCAATGAGGTTGTACAGAAACAGTCAGCTATGCAAGTGAAGATAACTGAACAATCAATCAGAGGAAGTTAAGATATATGCAGCTCGTTATCACACATTCATAATGAAGGCGAAAATGTAAGCTTAATGAGATGGGAGACACAAGTACAAGAAAGCTGAGTACATCATTCAATTTCTGAAAGAATGCACGAAGATGTATCAAACCCTGCACGAGATGGATAGCTTGAGTTGTTTGGTTTGCTATTGATGTATCATTCATGGTCAGTTTAGGTTGGGATTGACAGTGATCAATGTTATGACACTGACTGCTTGAAGGGAAATGATTTTGCGCACAATTCATATATACCCACAACCCACAATTCATATGTTGTTAAAAGCTCCAATGACAAAGTAACTAAACAATGAACATGAAGATTACAGTTTGCTCAAGAAATCCATTTACATGTACATGTAATTCGTTACATGGGCTGATTTATATGCAGCAACCTGATTGGTGGCACTAGCTACTCCACTACATCACTTAGGATGTACATATACAATATAGGTAGATATGAATACGGCCATCACCACTATACATCATTTCCCCATAGACTATGCCCAATGCACAATTACTACATGTACTTGCATTGATTGATGAATAGATTGTACCATTTGCATTGTATCACAATCACAATCCACCGAAGACTACTTTACATACACGTACATGTAGAGTACATTATGGGATAATGCTTACATGTATACACGTGATAAAGGTTAATGCCTAATGTACCAGGTGTTCTCCCGGGGGTACATTTGCCTACCATGGTGTACAGAAAATAAATTTATGCATGTTCTGTCAGTTTAACATCCCTTTTACATTTGATTGTGCATGCTCGTTGTACAGATCCTTTGGAGCTTGGCCTGAAATTGCCGAGGTCTAATTCTTTTTCTTTGATCCAAATCCAGAGCTTCAAAAGGAAGCTATTTGATAGCGATGCGTGGTTACTACAATCTATATCATTTACTATGGTTATGAGATCGAATAGCTTCACTTTGACGCTTTGACGTCAGATCAGAGAAAGAGAATTAAAGTTTGATAACTTTGGGCCAAGACCTGTACAACGAGCATGTATCATCTAACGTAAAAGGAAAACTGGCAGAATGTAAATAAATGTATTCTCTGTGCACCATGATAAACGAATATACCCCCTGGAGGACTGTACATTAAGTACACAATAAATGTGGTAGCGACATCACCTCCTTAGGATCTTTTTAGGCTTCAATCAACATCTTCTCAATGTTTCTCATAATGGCTGTCTTCTGCTGACCATTCAATGGGTACTCTATGGTGTTGGGTAGGGGGCCACTCTACAAGGCGGACAGCAAGGGTGATTAACAGCTTACAAGATAATAATTAATAGCACATAGCCTTCTTGTTACACATGGCATTACTGCAAATAGTAATTCATTGGTGGCAGAGCACAACTACATGTACAGAACATAATCATTTAGAGGGAGGTACTTAAGAATTGGAAAATTACAAATCCTTGTCAGTGACAGTATGATATTAACCATGCAGGGTAACAGCCAACATTGTACATGTATGAAGTACGAAATCAGGTGAATAGAAATAGTCCTATCTCATGTAAATAATGGCCACTTATCATGTAACCTCTAAATCACAATGTTCGAGCATAGGAATAATACATGTAACTCATGGATCATATGTGTCATTGAAAGCCCTGCGAAAATATATCTTCAGAACTATAAATCATCCCAAGAGGATTGTTCAAAATAACAGTATTTATCACCCAGGGTGATAAATACTGCTATTTTCTATGCCCATGTGTAGCAATTATGCGATCTGATATTTGTGACAACATTATCTAAAGCTAGGGGCTGTTTCAGGTTCAGTTTGGAATACCTTCTGCCCCAACCATTCTCCAGCAGACGATAGATAGCTAGTTGAAGGGATTAGGCATCATGGTGAATGGGTGGAGTCAGATCAACTGTGGAGCCTGGATGTGGTGCTCTTGAAGCACCAGGGATGATACTCCAAACAGAGGTAGAGCACTACCTAGTGTTTCCTACACAGAAGGTGAGGGCAGTCCAGGATGCAACAGCTCCCAAAAATGTGAAACAGCTATGTTGTTGGGTATCATCAACTACTAAACTAGGCATCAATAAAAGAGTTGCTTACAAAATGGAAGTGGTGGTCTTTAATGAAGGAGCATCAATCAGGATGCGTTCAGGGTACGCAGCTGCAAGGAAGTGCTACTCTCCTGTGATGTGTCACCATATGGGGCAAGTGGTGACTTATTTTTAAGAGTTAGCAATAATCTTTAGTGTGAAAAGGTTTCACAATCATCCACAAGGATGGGGATTCACTATTACTAATGACCACAAGCCAATCAAGCAGCTTTTAGGTAGGACTGCCCATATCCTGCAAGACTACATCATTGGGTGCCGATCTGTGAGAACATGTTGGGTATAAGGCTGGCCACAATAATGTGTCCAATGTGGACACGTTGAGCTGGCTGGAATGTCCATCAGTAACACCAATTCCTGAGGGAGATAGTGCTGTTGATGGACACCCTCCAAGCCAAGAAGTGGACTGTGTTTTGAAGTAGGTCAAGGAACTGTTACTATTTGGATATGGCTCTCCACCCATATCAGAAAAGGAAGGATGCACAGATATGCGTTTCTGTCAGTTGAGCATGGTGACTTAGACACAAACTATGCTAGTTGTCCACCGCTGGGAATCTGCCCCATTTTGGCCCCAGTGGCAATAAGTGGGCTTCATTTGAGGTGGGTGAGGTGATGCTAAGGGCTGATCAGGCCTGGCAGAATGGGTTCTGCACTGTTTGGAGGGAAATTTCCTGAGGTGATAGCACCGTGAGTAGAATTTTACAAAGTGCTGTGTGTTGATCATGGAGTAACGACTATTGTTGTAGCCTTTGGTTGTGTTGATCATGGTATCGACTTTTGTCATTAATTTTCTGGCTGAACAACAGTTAATGACTCACTAACCAAAATAATAACAAATTTGTATCAAATTTTCATTATACATCAGTTGTATCTTCCAAAGGGTATCAGTTCTAAAAGAGCACGAAAAGGAGAAATAGAGCCAGATTGATCTACCCTATGTAACAGATGAGAGAGATGCCGAACACAAACACAAATCAGTTAAGAAGACACACACACCACCCAGGAGATCAGCCGGTGGGCTATTCAAACGTATATGTTGTCACATTGATAGCATGTTACTTCCAGAAGCTTTGAATCGACTAGTTGCCAAGTTAGATAAATGCCTTGCTAAGAAAAGGTCATAAAGAGTTCAAAAGAAAGGAAAGAATTGCAGGACTTCCTTCCATATCTCAAGAACTTATCTGTTTTGCAAGGGCCTACAGTAAATTTCATAGCTCAAAATTGGTATGCACACAAGCAGATGATCACAATTCTGATGAAGACGATATCGAACAAGACCACAATGAATAGGATGCAAATGACAAAGCTACATTGACTACATTGAGGTAAGTGATGGTTTAAAGGAGCAGTGTGATGGACATTTCTAAAGAAGAACGGCACTCATGGATAAACTTTTACTGGGGCATTGCATATTCTGTGCAATGAAGTATATCATCTTAAAGATGCGTTTCCAGAGTTGTGTCTAGTGTGAGGCATTATTTCTGCCATACTGATCAGTTCCTGTACTGCCGAGCATAGCTTTTCTGCGCTAAAGCGTGTGAAAACACGATTGAGGTCCATGATGGTGCAGGAGAGGCTTGGCTTGAAGGATTATTGCTCTTGTCAGTAGAACGCAAAACACTGTAACACTGACGAAAGAATCAATCACGTTCATCCTCTCACCTCTCAAGTGCATTATTGTAGTTTCATTGTATGTAGTAGACTGTGTGTGCACACCATTCTTTGTCAGTTGCATGTAAAAATGACCGTGACAATTTGTGGTAAAATACATGCAATGGATGGACGTGTACACGTATATATGTGCTGCTAACGTGCATAAGCTTTGTGTGTGTGAGGGGGGGGGGGGGGGGCGCCTTTATACATGTATATATCTGCCCCCCCCCCCCCCCCCCTCCAGCAGTGGGTGCACCACAATGCCACTGTGAAGGAGCCGCCATGTAAGTTTCCCACTTGATATAACCAATATCACACTACAAACATAACCAAGTCTGTCTACATCAACATGTACATATACATGTACATGTATTGTGAATAAAAATTTGCTACTTTGCTTATTATTTACTTATATTTTTAAATGTAGGAAATGATGACTACTGGGCAGTGTCAGTGTCATCCTCATCTCATGATGACTTCTCAAGTGATTCATCCCTAAATGTTCAAACATTCGTTCAGCTCAGTTCCTCATCTGATTGCTTTTCAGGTAATTCATCCCTAAATGTACATGTATGGACCATTTTACCTTAACTTTTCAACCCAATCACACTTGTATCCATTCCTACGTGTATCCACATATATTCTATATGAACTACGCACCATTGATACAAGTACGATATGAAATACATGTAAAGCTGTATAATACTGGCCGTCACAATGACTACGAATTTCACTTATTGTAGGTGTGTTAATACTTAAACTTTAATTAGAGCGCACCCATACAAATTGTTGAGTTGGGCATTCAGGAAGCCGATGATTTGGTGGATAACTCCGACGATGAGATGAGAGAGTGTGGCAGAACGGAAGATGGTTACAAAGAGGAGGAAGTTGGACACAGTGTCCAATCTGGAGGGCCCACCAGCACCAAGCATCAAAATCCACGTCGATCTACAATGATAAAACCGACGGTGAGCCGGAGTAAGAGTAAAATAACGAGCGTCTTTAGCCAGTTGTGCACAGGACCAAGTCCTTTAACCATCCACGGAGGGACTGGTTTATGTCCGTTAAGAAATGGCAAGCGGTCCCCCTAGCAGGCGTAACAACCCTTTGTAATACCCCTATAACAAGGGCATGTCTACGGTAGCTTAAGGCATCGAGGCGCCGACCTGCTCATAAAGCATCATAGCGTAGGCCTGTTAGTAAGGCATTAAGGCCTTGACCTGCCCGTCAATAATCATCGTAACGTCAGCCTGCTCATAAGGCATCTTAGCAAGTTGAATATAATTTAATGCAACTTGCTGCATCCACCATGCATGCCACGTTTTGACACCTCCCTTACTAATATTCCCTCATCATTCAGCGGTCTCCTCACCAACGCAGTGGCGTAGTGTGATACACGGCCAATTCCTACCGGATGCGTAACGCTAACGAAGGTCAAACTTTGACAATACGTACCTGATAATCGTGCCGAATACGCAACCGTGATTTAAACGTTAGCGTTACGCTTGTTTTGATAGGGGTGAATACGCTAGCGAATTAAACGGGTAATTTACGTAGGGTAATATCCGAAGCGTAACGTTGTTGGCATGAGTAACTCGGGCGTTACGGCTGCGATGGGAATGGTATTCAACGCAGTCGAAGTCACGTGAGCGTTAAAAAAATGGCTGCTGCTCACAATAGATTTGCGCAGTTTCAAATCGAAGTATGAAAGGCACTTTGAAACGCAGTACCATCTGGACAACGTGAGAAGACTTGATTATTGTGATAGCATGGACAATGTAACTAGTTCGTACATAGAAGAACCAATTACCGCCACGTGCTCTGCTTTGTCTGGAGTCTCAGCTTCACAACCTAGTGAGTCAGATGATGGTCACAGTATCGATGATTGTTGCAGTGATGACGCTTCTAGTACAGATGAGGGTAAGCATGTATTCCTGATTTTCAAGTTTACTATACTATTAATTGTATGGGACATGTTCTAGATGACAGTGGAGTCTCATCCAAAGCGACCCTCATGTCAATGGGCGGTACAAACCATTTTCGCCAAAGATTGAAGCAATGGCATATCTCATCGCTCATTGTCCTCGACCAATGGTAAGTAAAACGGACATTGCCAAGAATTTACGATTAAAGTGTGTTGTGCTAGATGTAGAATCTGATGCTCAGTGCATAAGCATTGCTACATTTTAGAGTATAAAAATAAGTGCATTACGAAATCCCAATCCATGCAGTATAACCCATAGAATATGTAAAATGCAAATGTATTATGTATAGGGACAACGAAGCCTGAAATTCATCTTCCACACACTAAGATGCCTACACTCATCCCTTCCAAGTGTGACTACAATCGTAAAGCGTCACCTCTGTACAGGATACACAGCACCAACCTTGGTATACATTTGATTATCCATTTTCCTTTTATTGATTGGCTATGTATTTTCAGCATACAACATCTAGTGGGATATCATTTTATGTCAATTCCATTGTGGATACTGTAAAGAAATGTATGGCAAACCATCAAATTTCAAAGAACCTTGTGCGTTTTCCTGTAGTACCCCAGAAAGATTTCAGGTACCATTCTTGATGCTCCAAAAGAATTAGCAATGTGATGTTTTTCTTACATGCATTAGAGAAATGTACCATGGTATGCAGTGGAGATCAAATAGGAGGTTCTATTCTCCAATGGTTGTGTCACCTGCTGTTGGTCACATATTTCTCAACGACTTTGTTCAGTGCGTCTATAATGATGTGAAACATTTATGCTGCATACAAAAGTTTCTATGTCAGGTATAACTTTGTGTGCCTGCATGTGTGTCTGTAATGAAGAAGCAAGTAACTCCATTTCTATATTTAGGAACAACATGATGGTGTGTTTGCAGAAGCACTATTATTGGAGCACCATCCAACTGAGCCCAGTTTGTACATCATAGCACCAGTCACTAGTATCACAGCGGTCATGCCACAAGCCAACACCTGGGCAAGGCACATTACAAGTACTCTGATAATGGGACTTTGCTAATTAATGAAGTAAGTATTGCATGCAGATTTGATTCATACTTCAATGTCAATGTCAATTCAATTTATGTTTTCAGAAAGTTACTACAAACCATCTGAAAGGTATATGCAGTTTACTTGTGTGTTATGTCCTTTAGCCTTCTATGAATTAGGTGTGGTGATGACCTAGTGAGGCTTTATGAATCAGCAGAAGTACAAGAATGTCTCTACGGAATTGATTCTAAACAAAATAAGCACATACATAAGCCAGGATCATTGCGTAAGGCAAGTTTTGCCTGCATGTTTGCTTTTTTGGGAGGGATTACAATTAACAAAAAAAATAATCTCTACATTTTAACTTCGTAGCACTCAAATTCAATTAAATGCAGTTTGGACTTAATAAAGCTAAGCATTGCTAAGGTTGGTGAGGTTATCTTGAACAGTCTTGACCCAAGTTTCACAGTTCAACTGCCTCATGGATTGGACAGAGACCAACAAGTGACAAGTGGCAGTACCATCGTTGTGTCTGATGGGCTCTTGATTAACATATGCGACTTCATTCAACACAAATCACCAGCCAATATTACTGTAAGTTTGCATTGATTAATGTAGAAGTTTCTTTTAAACCTTAAACTTATACATGCATACTTAGAGATCGGACTTCTGGTTGCTTGTTTTCAAGTCGACATGGCAACCTTTTGTGTTGTACGTCACATGGAGCCTGTCTTGACACCTGAAGGAGCACCAGTCCTGGATGAATTTGAATCCCCTTTGATGACACGTACAAACATTCTTCGGTTTATTCCTTCTCAAGACTTCAAGACATCAGTTTCTTTGGTACACCAATGTGATCTTCGATGAACACCATTACTGCTACCACTGTTGAAAGGCACAAGCAAGATTTCTGCCACGAAAACTGTTTCATCACAACTGGAACAATGACATGTATTGTTTGAATATTTTTTGTATGCATAATGCGATGTAATTTTTATTCTTATTTTTATGCTTATTGACTACACATAAACGCTACCGTATCGGATTTTTGCATAATCTGGCTATACATCGACGTTTACGTTCACGTACTGACAAGAACACGCCACCGATACGCGAAACAATGTTACTTTAAAATTAAAAAGCGGTGCCGATCGCTAGCGTTACGCGGATACAAATACTCGAGCGTAACGCCAACGTAAACGCCCCTGGTTCACTGTCAAATTATTGGCCGTGTAGTTGAGCGCCCGGGTACATAACGCCCTAATGGCGCCCCCCCCCCCCCGCGCGCGCTATTCGTACCTGTGTGTTATATAACCGCTATTTTCAATCATTCACATGTATAATACACGGAAATGAAACTTGTTTCTTGCTATAGATATATTCGTCTGACTTTTGCTGATGCAAATGTGTCAATAACTTCATCAAAGTTAATACACTCCAACGTTTCTCTTTCTATACTCAATAGAGCAAGGTTGCTAAATCGATCTTGTCCCATCGACGAACGCAAGTAGGACAAAATTAGTTTTAATTTGCTGAAAGAGCGTTCACAACTGGTGATAGATACATGTACAGCAATTGTAAGCAATATTTGGAGTGAAATGCGGAGATTCGGGAATACATCATCTCCATATGATATGATAAATGACAGAAGTTCTATAGGAGTCTTTGGAGAAATATCGCCTCTATTATTAAGTAGCATCCTGCAATCACAAACTTCAGTAGAGAGGTCTTCCCCGTTTATGTCAGTGTCATAGAATTTTCCTAGCTCAACACAATGATTATGGTGAGCAAGGGCATCATTGCTATTCAGTAAATTTGTCACATCAAGTAGAAAGCCGAATTTAGAATTCATGTCATCCAATCGCGAGAAACGTGTTAAAATCTCTTGGTGGAGCCTGTCAAGAATGCTTCTTAAAACTCGCTTAATCTCCTGTTCGGCAATTAGTCCGGCATCCAGAGACAATTCATCAGGCATTCGTCGTCTTCTCCTAATCCGACGCTCTACATCTATTCCCCAATCTGTGCCTCTTATCTTTGCATTCTCTGTAGCATCAAGGCACAATTTGTCACTATCAGTGGCAAGGTTATGTTGCAAACCATTCAGGTCAGCTGCAGCATCCTTAAAATTCATGCTTGGATCCTGCAACCTCTTCTGAACACGATCTAGTTTTCCAAGAATTGTGTTCCAAAATTGCAACAAAACAAAGAATTCAAATTTCAAAATCGCTGCTAACAGAATCTGTGCTTCACTTCTGGTATCATGTGTCACGATTGTATCATCGAATAACTTTTCAAGCAATCCCACCAATTCATCTAGACCAATACTAATTGCTTTCACAGCCTCTGCACGTGAACTCCATCGAGTTTCACATTCCCGCTTCACTACAAGTGGAAGCACATTTTCCAGCTCTTCCCACCGTAGGGTTGAGGCCGAGAAAAACGTATAAATTTTTTCAATTGTTCCAAAAAAGGTCACAACAATTGGATCCTGTTTGGCAGAGTGCAGTCCAGCTAAGTTCAAACTGTGATTGTCACAGTTTAGAAACAATGCACGGTGATTTCTGGCACATATCCGTTGTTGAAGACCTGATATATGACCAGCCATTACAGATGCATTATAGCACTGTGACCTGCAATCACCCAGAGGTATTCCGTCAGATTCCAAACGCTCCAGAATGACCTTCTCGAGGGTAGAGGCATCTTATGAATGCAACTCTATAAAACCCAGAAACACTTCTTTGATACAGACTTTCTTGCATACAAAATTAATGTCAACAAACCGAATTACCTGTGATAACTGCTCCCGATGGGCAAGATCAGGTGTTGAGTCTACGAGTAAACCATAGTACTTGCTTTTTATGATGTCTTGTACCAATCGATTTCTTACACTGTTTGCAAGAATACTGATAAATTCGTTCTGAATATCTGGGGATAAGTATGAGACAGACTTAGGATTGTCTCTAGCATATTTCAGATGTTCTGAAATAATAGGATCATATTGACCAATCAGTTTCAGGAGAGAAAGGAAGTTTCCCGGATTATCACAGTCATTGCTCAATCGTTCTTCATGACCACGTAGTGCTAACTTTTGGGAAGCAAGATATTTTATACAGGCTAGCATAGTTTTTAAAACTTCTCGCCATCGCTGTTTTTCAGATAGAATCATCGCTTCAGTGCAAGCATCAATCCCTATACCAGAAGTTATTCTTCGCTCTGCTTCTTTCCACATTGTAAACGATTTGCGATGACTAGGACTGTTCTCATGTAAGACTAATTTTTCTGGCTTCTTCCATTTGCTGAACCCAGTACCTAATTCAAAAGCCGATCTGCAATTAGCCGATGAGGATGTAAACAATAAACAACAAAAGCAATATGCAACTTTATTTAGTGGTGAATATAATAACCAAGAGCGGTTCACAATACTTCCATTGGCAAGGTGACGCTGAAACCAAGAGCGTGTCATTGAACGTTCGCCAGTTGACGTGGAAAAGGTACCGCAGGCATTCTGAAACATAATTGACCCTGCTTTTATCATTTCATCTCGTAGGGACTGTGGTATGACTGAAAGATGTGAAACTGGATCGAATGTCAAATGGCCAACGTCATGAGAACTTATAATGTCAAGTGTGCTACCAGATCTGCACTCCACAGAGGTAATATTGCCTAAGAAGGAACTTGCATCGTCCAATGTGCTAGTGGAGTTATCTTCATTAATTGAGTCATGATTGTCGTGGTTCATTTCAATTTCATTTGCGTCAGTGGATGTTTCAGACCTGAGTTTATCATCCTGAAAATGACCACCATCTGATTCTGCAGAAAAAGGCTGCTTCCTGAGAAAACCCTCCATCATTTTTCTGCATTTTGCTGCTTCACTCTCTAGTACCTTCCTTCTTTTGCGACTTTGAGCTCCGCTACGTTTCATTCTCTGAGCCGGGCCTTCCCTAAGCGCTCACAAGCAGCCCCGGATCCACCATAGGCTCGGGGGGGGCGGCCGCCCCCCCCCCATTCATACGAAATGCCGCCCTCTGAGACCAATTGCCGCCCCCCACGGCTCCATTCCCCACGTACTATCACGCGCGCACACACAAACCAATATATAAATCATCGTACGGCAAGCAGCCCCCCCCCCCCCCCCCCCCCCCCCCCCCCACTTTTTGTATCGGACCTGAAGCAGACTGCACCCCCCCGCGCTTTTCGTATCAGGCCTAAAACGGACAGCACCCCCCCCCCCCCCCGCTTTTCGTATCCGCCCCTGACTTCGCATGTATTCATTGTCAATGTGCCGCCCCTCCAGTTAAACCGCCCCCCCCTTAGCCAAATCCTGGATCCGGGGCTGCTCACAAGTTATCTGGCGATCCGAGATTCCGAACTGTAAAAGCGTGACACTGTGTATTAAACAGAATATGAAGGTGTCGATTGTATACCGTATCTTCAATGTCGGGGATTAGAAAGGAATTTAAAAGTTTGCGTGCATGCGCAGATGTTTACCTTCTTACCTTATAGGTGGCATTAAGTGCCCGTTCGGCGTTCGCGACTTTGCGTTGGCGAGATAATTAATTATCTATCGTCTTTTTGGCGCCCCCTTATCCCTGCGCCCGGGGACATATGTCCCCCCCTGCCCCCCCCCCCCCCCCCCCCCCCTCGCTACGCCACTGCACCAACGTTCGACCCCTCGAGGTCGGGAAACGGCCAATCATCAATAGTGTCATTCACTGGGCATGACACCGGGGTATCCCTAAAATGAGGGGATCGATACATCATACAACCTGGCTGTGGGGCTGCCATCGAAGTTGTCCCGCCACATACTTGATCTCAAATTCATCGAGATGTCAGAACCCCAAACCGGCCAACTCACTCCTTGCCAGCTGGGGTGCAAAACAATTCTCCACAACATCTCACAGTGGATCCGAGTGTTTCTCAAGAATGGCCACCGTTCTGTCAACAAGATACCCAAAGAAGTCTCCCGAACTACATGTATGGGCGCACAATCGTTCGAGCAGCATGTAACTTCTAAGGCATGGCCTAGGTTGCTTACGATAGGTAGTACAGGGGTGAGGTGCTCGTGTGCTGAGACCTGAACTGGTTGCAGCCCAACTCCAGGCTGTACATGTACAATGAAGCCATCACTGACCGTGCCAAAGCAATCCCCCCCCCCCCCCCCCCTTATTGCCGCCACTGCTTCAGTGATGCCCACTCATCCTCAGCGTGCACACTAGAGACCACACTCAGGTCCCAACAACAGTACATCAAGGTGGCCTAACCAGCCGAGCCAGGAAGTGTGCAGGCTGTACAACATTGTTTGCGGCCACCACCCACGTTGCCAGTACTGCCACATTTGCCGAGAGTGCTCATAACAGCACCTGTGGACGCAATGCCCAAAGAACCGGCAACATTCCCCCCACTGGCAAGGTGGAAGTAGTTCATAGCTTGTCTCTAGAGGATCTGTATTTAAGCAATTAGGCTGCGTACCACGTTTTGTTTCTGCCCACCCATTTCCATGACAACGTGCATGGGCGGCATGGAAATGGCCTTGCATACATGTAATCATACATGTAATCGCCTGCTGGCAACTTATGGCATACATGTTCTGTATGCTGAGTTCACTTGTGATCGCACATCACCCCCACCCAGGCCCCCTCTACTCCGGTATGCAGAACTTATTATTGGCTGAAGGCTGTCAGAGTACCTTACATGTATATCTACCATTACCTGGATGACCTCACGGTCGTAGGGGCCTCAGGGACGGACGAGTACGCTCAAGCAGTGAACAAACTCCATATCAGCAACCCACAAGCCCGAAGGGCCAGCAGCTGAGGAACTGAGGATGCCAGCAGAGAAGCTAGACCACCAGTGCACCCTTCTAGCTGAATGGGAAGACATGAAAGCATGCACCCACAGAGTCCTTGAGTCGCTAATCGGCCATCTCAATCAAGTGTGCAAGGTGGTTCGCCCAGGCAGGTTGTTCCTCAGGATGATGATTGATCTGCAGCACCATTGCACGAACGCGCACCATATCCACCTGAATCGTGGCTTCTGGTCGGACCTAAAATGGTGGAAGATGTTTGCTACCACATGGAACGGTACCTCGTACCTGGCATCTAACACAACAGCACAATTCGCTTCAGACGCATCCGGCACTTGGGGTTGCAGAGGCTATGTAGATCCAATGGCGATGGGGCGTAACTTCACCATTGTGGTGAAGGAACTACTGCCCATCGTCCTGGCAGCCCTACTCTGGGGACCAGCATGGCACAGCCTGTTAGTGCTCGGTTACCGTGACAATGAAGCAGTTGTGGCAGTACTGCGTTCGTGGACATGCAAGCAGCCCGATCTAATGTACATGCTGCGCTGTCTCTTCTTCGTTGATTGAGGCATACAACTTTAGACTGGTTGCCACACATGTTACCAGCTGCGATAAAAATATTGCTGACAATCTATCATGCGATAACATGCATTCCTTCTTTTCAATGGTTCCAACAGCCAGCAGGGACCCAGCCCGAATGCCAGAGGGAGCAGTCGACCTGGAAGGGGACTGAACCTCACCAGCGTGGACACATCACTTCAACAGTATCTTCACGACGGTCTAGCCCCATCGACCAACAGGTCGTATGACTCAGGACTCAGACGTTTTTCTCATTTTTGCATAGACTATAACGTGTTCTCCCCATTCACTGAAAAATAGCTGTGTTACTCCGCAACAGCTCCGGCTAACAATGGCTTAGCCCCCCAGACCATCAAGTCATACTTGTCAGTGGTGAGTAGCATGTAGCTTTCCCTGGGACTGCCGCCGCCAGCCATATTGGTTGCTTCCCTAAAATGTTCTGTGAAGTCCTTGTAAGGTGTTAATAAACAGGGAACCCACAATGTTTACAAATGCAATGCAGCCATCATATAGCTAGGTGTACTGCACTTGTAAACCTTGTGGGTTTCCTGATCACTAAAACCTTACATGTACAAGAACTGAACAACATTTTAGGGAGGCAACCAAAATGGCTGCTAGCCTTCAAAGAGGTACTGTATCCCAGTCCAACGAATCATTTTCTCAGACAGTTTAAAACAGAAAAAAATTATAAGGTTATTAGAACTGTTCTTCAAAAAAGTTTGGTGTGATTTGGACTATGTTATTTTTTGCTACCTTACAATCTCATTAAAATTCATGATATACGTTAACCGCATAAGCACACTTCAAATCCAATGGGTACATCCATCTAATACCCATTGTATGGTACAAAAAGGTGGACACATGCTTAACCACATACAAGCAATGCTCTTTCAAACTCACAAAGGTAAATAATTAATTATGCGAGTGGCCATTTTTCATAAACGGAACAATATAATAGGGTAGACATAATGCACATACCTGGCTACTATTGAGTGGACCTTAATTTATTCATCTACTGTAATCGTGTCACTGCAATTTCATTTGTCGATTGATCAAAATTCATGGCCAGACGAAATTTAATCGCTAACATGCAGATAAGTAATTTTAGTCCATTTTAAAAAGTATTAAGGAGGGGGCCTCTAGTGAGAGTTTTTACCCGGGCCCCAACCTGGCTCTCAACGCGGGCCTGCTTACTAGACCTACGTAAACCTTTTGGTATTGATGTGGCTACATATCACATCCAACACATGCATGCTGGGCACACGGGTCCGGTTTAGCTTTAAATGCTTACACCTCACAAATAATGATGAGGTTGATTAGTAATAGATCTATGAGACATAACAATATAGTCGCCAGCATGCAGTACAGCAGTATTAAAGAATAGTTCATTAATGTACAATGGGAAAAACTGACTCATATACAGCAAATTGTTGGTTGGCTATGCAATGGATCAAAACGTGAGTACTTTATCATGAAGAAGTTGATAATGTTGTGTGTGTTCCCCCACTCTGATCATTTTTATCAAAGTTCTAACCAGGCATGTCTTCTGTTTTGTACCATGGCAGCAGCACTCACATTGCTTCTCTCAGGTGGATCCAGAGTCAGGCTTCCAACAACCAATGCAAAAAAGAGAGTGGACGTTTGCAAAGTTTGCTGATGAGCTGAGGAAGAGGATGGCCAGCAATGACAGTGAGGCTGTCTACTACCAGGATGCCCTCACTGATGCCGCAGGGGAGCAGATCAAACATGACTTTGTGCACTTCAACTGGCAGTGGCTGAATGAGAGGAAGAAGAGGTACAACTGGGAACAGCTGACCTCAAACCTCCTGCTGATTGGTCAGGCTGGGAACATCACACCATGCCACTTTGATGAGCAGCACAACTTCTTTAACCAACTGCAGGTGCATTGTGTGGTTCACCTCCCAGGCCAGTGTATACAGGGTGTCCACACCTCCCAGGGGTACAGGGTGTCCACACATCCCAGGGGTACAGGGTGTCCACACCTCCCAAGGGTACAGGGTGTCCACACCTCCCAGAGGTACAGGGTGTCCACACCTCCCAAGGGTACAGGGTGTCCACACCTCCCAGGGGTACAGGGTGCCCACACCTCCCAGGGGTACAGGGTGTCCACACCTCCCAGGGGTACAGGGTGTCCACACCTCCCAGGGGTACAGGGTGTCCACACCTCCCAGGGGTACAGGGTGTCCCACACCTCCCAGGGGTACAGGGTGTCCACACCTCCCATGGGTACAGGGTCCACACCTCCCAGGGGTACAGAGTGTCCACACCTCCCAGGGGTACAGGGTGTCCACACCTCCCAAGGGTACAGGGTATCCACACCTCCCAGGGGTACAGGGTGTCCACACCTCCCAGGGGTACAGGGTGTCCACACCTCCCAGGGGTACAGGGTGTCCACACCTCCCAGGGGTACAGGGTGTCCCACACCTCCCAGGGGTACAGGGTGTCCACACCTCCCAGGGGTACAGGGTGCACACCTCCCAGGACGTGTCCACACCTCCCAGGGGTGCAGAGTGTCCACACCTCCCAGGGGTACAGGGTGCCCACACATCCTTGGGGTACAGGGTGTCCACAACCCCCGAGGTACAGTGTGCCCACACCCCCCCGGGGTACAGAGTGTCCACACCTCCCAGGGGTACAGGGTGCCCACACATCCTTGGGGTACAGGGTGTCCACAACCCCCGAGGTACAGTGTGCCCACACCCCCCCGGGGTACAGAGTGTCCACACCTCCCAGGGGTACAGGGTGTCCACACCCCCACCCCCCCCGGGGTACAGGTTGTGCACACCTCCCTGGGGTACTGGGTGTCCACACCTAGGGAGGAGGTTAAGGGGTAGGGAGGAGGGGTTAGGGTGTGATAAAGGATGTGGAAGAGACATGTAACTCATGTTGCTTGTAGGTTGGCATCGCGCTAGAAACAAGACATTATTAAAATATGCAAGTAGAGTTTTCAAATTCAAAACTGCAGCAAATTTAATGAGTTACATTCAATGGGCACAGTGCAATGGTTAAATCAGTACAGTGTAGAGAAAAACTACTAACATGACTCATCTAAATAGTTCATTAGCATATTGCAGCAGCATAACCATTCTATCCATCATTTTCCTCCTGTGCCATTAGGAGGACTGTTCAGGAGGTTCAGGAGGCGAAGGTGGTGGTTGCAGACTTGAGCTTGAACTTCCGTGAAGTACACTTTCAGCTTCCTGTTGAAGAGGAAGTTTACATTTGAGAGATTGCATACAGAGAACCCTGTGTTGTTCCATGAAATTATGAAAGCTAAGTATGCAAGTGAAATAGAATCAGCTACAGTTTCTGTATATTGAAGACATTAATGATTATCACATCGATTTTTTAATAATCAGTGACACTTAAAAATATTCCAACCAATATAGGTTAAGCTAATATTAAAACTAACTCTTTCATCCCTGGCATATCTTATGGAATATATAGCACCACTATTTCAAATAGGCATACATCAATAACATCAATGAACTCTGTACCTACACATTTGTATGCAATAACAATCCTCTGGTACAAACTGAAAACTTGTTGCATCATGGCTGGAATGAAACAATCGTTTCACAACGCATGCTAAATCCTCCCTTTTGTTAAGAATTATATTGCTAAATCTATCTTGGACCTAGATAATTGAAAATTCAGGTCACTGTAACTCCATGATGGACAGACTAATATCCAGTGTGTAAGAAAGATGTTTTGCAGAGGCACGAGGTGTCTCTTAGAACATGAAATAACTTGAAAAATATCCTTTTTGACCACGTATAGTATGAGTAATTTAAAAAATATGTATATTAGTATAACAAAGCGATGCATATATCTAACCTTATTTTGATATGGCAGTGAGCCATTTTGGTTACTCTGATCATTGTTTCTTCGAAGGTGCAGCACAGAAACAAAATCTGGATCTCCATCCGATCTTGATATGATAAGAACATTTTGAATGGAATAAATGATATGCAGTGTAACAGCAATGACTTACCTCATGACATCAGATGATCGAACATATATGTTATTTGCAGGTGGAGTATTATGAGATGTAATCATCACAGAACCTGCATGATGATAACACACATGCAGTGGCATGCTGCATGAATTTCCAATTAAATTATTCATGCATGACAGCCCTAATTGGCCTTGTACATGTACTTGCGTGTGTGTACTGCTATTTGAATTCCAATACTAACTTCTATTATAATATACAAACATGCACAGTGCATGGCAGAATGGGTGTGAGTTGACTCCCCCTTTTTACCTTGTAAAAGCGTAATTTGTGAAGTTTTTGTAGTTTTTTCAACCCAAAAAGTGTTGGCTCCTGGGGTGGTGCCCCAGGCCTCCATGGGGGAACTTATGGTGCTCCCCCCATATCCCCCTGGCTGGACAAGAGGGGTACCCCCTCCTACACCCACCCATCATGACCTGCCCCCCTCCTTGCCCCCGAGCCACTGCATTCTATCCCCTTCCTACACCACTGACATGTGATAACATACAGGGTGATTTGAAAGTCATGCAAAATCTTAGAACTGTTATAACTCCAGAGCTGAGCATGGAAAAATTATGCTATTGCACCAAAAAACTTGCCAGTGATTAACATAAAGTTATTAATTCGTAGTTTTAAAAGTTACTGCTCAGTTTATTTAAATGTTCAGTTCTGGAGTTATACCATTTTGCATAACTTTGCAATCACCCTGTACAGTAACTATGACATACTTTTTCTCCTCCTGTTACATATGACCACCAGAAGTATCACCATGATAACTGCAGCTATTATCACTGCAACTGACAGCGTTATTACCGAAGCAATTATTCCTGAAAACAAGACAAAATTAATTAAATACCAAAACCCAAGAAAATAAATGCTAACCATTTGTAGATAATTTTGGAGTAGATGCACTGGGGTTATCCGAAATGTTAGATGCATTTTCTGTTTTCTGCACTGTTGGACTTGGAGGAGGAATCTTGGCTATTGCAAAAGGAGAGAGAAAATACTATTTCTCATTGACATATAGGTGTACTAAAATACATGTACACTTTTACGTAGTACGTTAGGTGCATGCACAAGCATGTGATGGGGTGGATATACATGTATTTTTCACACACGTTCCACCCTCCTGAATAATGGAAATAATTGTAAACTAACATGTCTGCAGTTTCCTCTTTGGAGTTATGTAGATAAATTTTGTTGAATTTCCATTTCCAGCTCCATTGACAGCAAACAATGTAAACAGAATTGTACCATTATAGTCCAAGATGGTTGTATTTTGCTCTCCATAGGATCCATTAGTTATTAATGATGGATCAGAAAGATTAACTGATGAATTACAAGACACACTAGGCCTGCATCCTGGTGGATTAATGAAGGTCTTTGTAATGTTGGTGACATTGTTACCAAGTACATAATGAGATATAGTTGGAGGGGTTGAAACTTCAAGAGATGGTGGTGCAACCCAGGAGACCACTAAGGTAGTGTTGGTTGAACTAACATTGAAATACTGTGGTGGAGGAAGGATGTCTAGATGGGGAAAATATAAAGAATTCAAAACCAGAACAAAATCACACATACACGTACAGTACAAAGCAGGTAATGACAACAATATATATGCATGTACATGTACAAGAAATTTGAACCTTACAATATAAAACTCTAGGAAGGTAATTTTTGTGTATGTGTACCTTCAATTAATTTTACCCGCTCTGGGATATGATATTATTGTTTTATTTAGTGCCTGATGCATAGCATGGGGTACATACAATACAAAGCGTCCATATTTCTAATAGGCCCTATTGGGGATTCAAAATTGGTAGAGTAGTTTGTTAGGTATTACATGTGCATGTTATGTTGGCTGTTCCTTAATGTCTACAAAGCAGGTATCCTCACACACACCCTCACCCCCTCACTCCATACAGGGGAGGGGCATGACCCTGGCACCGACCAATGTTCGCCATTGGTTATAATGTTCTGGTTCTGTACATGTCCGTCACACCTCTCCCATAGATAAGGTTAAAGTAGTTAACTGCAGTTAATTGCTCCCCTGACCATACTGGCACAGTATCATGTACCTTACGTGTACCTTACGTGTGCACTGGTGTGGTGAGGCAACCCTGGTGTGCACGTGTGGTAGGTGGCATATTTATGTGGTGTTGGGCAGCTGAGCCACGTGTTCTCACAACAGTACCAGTGCTGTCTTTTTTGCCTGCCTTCCTGTCCAGACATCCAGTTTAGATCTCCATCACCTTTGGGCGATGTGGTACTGTTGGGGGCAGGGGATCCCCCGTCTGGTGACATGCTAGGGGTGGATCCTCTCACTGCCCCCTGGCTCCGTACACATGAGGGACATAAGCCTGATACACACCAAAGGTTGGCATACAATGTAGGTGTTGTAGTGTTGACTGTTCTGGGTACATGTCAGAGATACAGATAGCCTATTTGTAACACTATGTGCTTGAACATGTAAAGATTTCAACAGCTTTGTCATTGTACATGAATGTCACACCAGGGGTGAATTATCGGGGTGGGGGTGTCCCCCTGGCTAAATGAATAATTACATGTATGTTACAGATCATAGCCAGGCTCATGTGCACTCCGCAACAGAGGTGGATTACTGTCCACATCATATCACTGCTGTGGAGAGGCCCAAAAGGTAACAGGAATGGCCTTCTTCTCTAGCTGGTAAAATATCTATGTAAAGTTTTTGTGGGATGATACTGACAAAGGTATATATGTGGTTTGTAAAAATGGCTGGGCCTTCATATCACAAAAGAGGGCATGCCACCATTCCCCCATTAGTGAATAAAACCCCTCCCCCTTTCTTGAATCCTGGATCTGCCTCTGCACACAGTTTGCTACTGTTTTTTACAATTGTCTTGTGTTGTCATGTACATGTACATGTATGTGGTCTTTTAGAGCAATATACTCATATACATGTACACACACGTGCACAAACACATACATGTACATGTAAGGTCTTAGGCATGCACCTTTGTATACATTTAGGTGTGACGTCACACACACATGCAAACAACTGTCCAGTCATTCACCAATCACTTCAATGATAAACTGTAGCAACAAGATCTGCACACATGTATGCTGGTCATCACCAAGGGAACTCGACTCATCACTACCATTGCTGAAGCTCAGCAGCAAAGCCTTCTTGCACTACTTCCTCGTTGGATGGGGTTTTGATATCTCCCTTTTGCCCTCGTACCATTTATACACAGTGAAAGCTTGGTAGATGTGTTGCTGTGTGCATGTGGTTGTTGTGGTATGTTTAATCATGTAGCTATCAACAGTTTGTGCAAGTACATGTACTGGAACAGTTGAGGGTAGGCATGTGAACTGAAAATCTTACTGAACAGTGGGTGATTATTAATTTTGACCCCTGTCTTGTGCACTTTCAGATTCACACACAGCACACACATATATACATACATGCACCCACACACACACACACTCACACACACACACACGTGTGTCTTAACTTACATGTACAACTTCTTCCTTCAGGATAAAAACTCCTATGCTACAATTAATTCCTTGCAAACACACACAACCACTCCTTACCTTATTCCCCTAATCCACATATGTATAATAAAAATCATTTGTGTGCTGTATCATTTACCTAACAAGCAATGGTGACAGTGTTTGATTTTCTTTTCTTTTTTTCTACCTGCTCCACATGTATACATGTACATTGATTCTGAAACAGTCTCATTAACAGTATGCACTTAGGTCCATTTTCATTTCACCCACCCACCCCGTATAATAGAAAGGACGCATATTTATTCAAGTACTAATTTAGCATTATCTCATATAATGTTCAGTACATGTACATGTACGTACACTATAATGAGGGAAATGAGAATGTGGAAGGTTCGATGGGGAGCACAACTGATTTTGGCAAGTTTCCGATTAGTGTAGTCGCTAATGAATTGCTCTAGTTGATGTAATGAGTTGTAATTAGTCCTACCACTTTTATTCGTCTTCTTAATAAAATGCTACTCTATATTCCATGTACATCAATACCATTACATGTAAAATAAGTGCTACAAAGTACCTTGCAGAGTGAACCTCACTGGATTACTTGAGTGAAACTGATATGATGTGTCCACCACTTGACATATCACTGTAATGTCTGTGTTAGCTTTGGTGGTGGGAACAATGAGCTGAGAGGATACAGTAGGTCCACCTGGTGACATAATGAAGGGTGTAGGCAGTATTCCTTTACTGAGTACATATGTTGCCCCAGTTGTGTACCCATCCACTGTCCAGAACAATAGTGTCCCATTTCCAGAACAATTGAAGGTAAATGTTGATGCATTGTTCTCAAATGTTGTATAGTCATATGATGGTGAGATGACAACACTACCAGCACCTAGTGTGGGTAACAAATGGTTGTATCAACAATAGTGAAATCAGCAACTAGTTTGATGCAATTATATAACATTATTAGAAATCTGACCAATGGACATTTGTTATAGCGCAACACTAAACTAACAATAAGTACAACAATGTGGTACAAACACTTCATAATAATGTCATACAATAAACTGTATCAGAAAACATGGAACAATTCATTCAAAATAATAATACGACCTATAGCAGTTAGCAGTACCCTCCGGAGGCTTGCAGCTAAAGTTGCTGGAGGGGGAGTGAAGAGTGATGTAGTCAAACTGCTAATGCCACGTCAACTCGGTTATGGAGTTCAACTTGGGGCTGAGGCTGCACGATTATATCTCAGTAAGCTTACAGCCAATAAAGCACTCCTCAAGCTAGACTTCACTAATGCTTTCAACACAGTACGGAGAGATAAAATGCTTGCATCAGTAGAACAGCTAGCCCCATCCATCTTTCCCTTTATCCACTCTGTCTATTCTGCATCATCATCTCTGTTTTGGGATGATAGCGTGATTCATTCATGTGAAGGAATACAACAGGGTGACCCCCTTGGCCCACTCCTTTTTTGTTTATCTATTCAACACCTTCTATTGGCTCTACATTCAGAGTTAAGAATGTCATACCTTGATGATATCAGCCTGGGAGGAGGTGTGGAGGATATTTCCAATGATCTTGTCATGTTCAAGCAAGGTGCCAAAGACGTTGGCCTACAACTTAGCCCCCAAAAAGGTGAGATTGTACCTGATTCCCAAAACAGTATTCTCTCTCTACTCCCTGGTTCAAGGATTGTAAACCTATCTATGGCCACTCTACTGGGTTCACCTTTATGTGCCTGGTATTTCATCAGTACTTACTGAGAAGACTAATTTTCTAAAAATCATAGGTGAGAGATTGCCACTCCTATCAACACATGATGCCTACCTTCTATTGCGCCATTCCAGTGCCCTTCCAAAGCTGTTGTACTGTCTTCGCACAGCACCATGCTTCTTATCACCACAACTTCAGCAGTACGATGCTGTTCTCAAAACAATTATGTGCAACACCTTCAATATCTACCTCTCCAGTGATCATTCTGTGTGGACTCAAGCTGTTCTTCCGATAAGACATGGTGGTCTTGGAATTAGGAGTGTTGTGCAGCTGGCACCTTCTGCCTATCTGGCTTCTGCTGCTGCCTCCTCCACTCTAGTCGATCAAATTCTTCCCCCACAGTTCAGTGATACTGATTTACCCAGTTTTCAGGAAGCTCTTGCCTTATGGTCCAACAGATGTAACCAATCTCCTCCAGAAGGTATCACTTCCTATCACCAAAAGTCATGGGACATACCGACAATCCCAGCCATGAAAGAAAATCTATTGAACTCAGCAACGAATGAGTCTTCCAAAAGTCGCCTTCTAGCTGCTTTTTCAGAAGAATCAGGCATTTGGCTTAATGCACTGCCGTTATCTTCATTGGGTCTCCGAATGGATGACTCCACCTTTCAGATTGCTGTCAGCCTCCGTCTTGGCTTGGCATTTTGTAAACCACATAGTTGCCATCACTGTGGTTGTGAGGTCACTGCCTTTGCCACCCATGGCCTTAATTGTGTTAAGAGTCAAGGTCGTTATCACCGTCATAGTTCTTTGAATGATATCATCCACAGGGCTTTTGGGGCATCTCGAATTCCATCACGACTTGAACCCAGTGGAATCTCTCGTTCTGATGGTAAGAGACCAGATGGTGCTACCTTGGTTCCATGGAAATGTGGGAAACTTCTCGTATGGGATGCAACATGTGTTGACACCTATGCACCTTCTTATAGCAGAGTTGCATCAGAGGAGGCAGGGGCAGTGGCTGACCAAGCTGAGAAACGGAAATCCGACAAATACTCAAATTTGGATCCCAATACATGTATGTACATGTACATGTATCTGTTTGCTCCAATTGTTATAGAAACATCGGGTATGTTTGGAAAACAGACTCTTTCATTCCTAAAGGATCTTGCTTGTGTTCGTAAGGTGTCAGGGGAAGTGAAGTCCTTTCCATATTTACTTCAACGCCTCGCTGTAGCGGTACAGCGAGGTAATGCTGTCTCAGTCCTGGGCACCTTTGTGAGCGAAGATTGCCTTGTTTTTGAGACAGTGATGCATATTTTTATTTTATATGTTATTGTTATTCAGTGTACCTGTGTTAAATATATAAATATTATTATCTCTTTTTTCTATTTAAACAAATAATATTTAATCAATGAACAAATATATGATACAGTATGCACAAAACAAAATCTACCTACAGCATCAACATGCACAGTTTACAGGGAGTTACACACTAGCGACTTGGGGAGACCCTGCCTGGTGGACAAACGTGTGGCAAGTCTTGATAGTGCCTGAATAGCCTCAGTACTCCCCAAGTCGCTATTGTGTAACGAACTATTTGGTAGACTAAGTTTAGCCCTTGTGAGAGCAAAGTCTCGAGCCATCCTATCCCGCTCCCTGTAAACTGTGCGTGTTAATGCTGTAGGTAGGTTTTGTTTTGTGCATACTGTATCATATATCATCAATAATAATAATAAAAAAATAGTAAGAGGTCCTAGCTGCCTTATATGGGAGGCTGACCCTCAATCTAGTTAGAGCCAATGCCACAGCCATCCTCTCCAGGTGTTTTGTCCCTGACTATTACCTATAGTAGGGTGCATTTAATTACCTTACTGCGGTATATTTGTGTATTGTAATTATATTCATTAAAAAATAAATAAACTGCCCCGGGCAGCCGCCTTGTCCACTGAAGAGCAAAAGCATACTGAGAATGACCCCAAATGCAATGCTTTGGGCTGGTATTGTGTACCTCTGGTCACGGAGTCCTATGGTGCTTGGGGAAAGGAAGCCATGGACTCGTTTAAGATGCTTGCCTCCCGTCTTGCCATCATATCGGGCAAACCAAAGTCAGTTGTGCTGTCTGACCTGTATAGCAGGCTCAACTTGCATCTGGTGAGAGCAAATGCGACAGCAATCCTTTCCAGGTGGCTCCCATCTTAAAGTTTATTGAACTGTAGCATGATTGATTAATAATTCATGCATGTTGTTTCTCCTCCTAAATATTGTATTCCTATATAATTTTTATAACAATAATAATAATAATAATAAGCAGTGGAGACTTATGGGTGCTGGGGTGCAGAAGCCATGCAGACTTTATCACGCCTTGCCTCTCGCCTAGCCACCAGTGAGAAATTGCTCCAAATCCCATGCTACCCTGTCTATTGTGTGGCAGTCATAGCCTGACTTTGATGCACGGACACTCCTGTCTTGAGCAGGATCATCTGTGGAAGATCCGGATCCGTAGAACTTATTGTATATTAGTCGTTTTGTTGATCAATATGTAAATGTATATATTCCTGCGTGAGAATAACAATAATAATAATAATAACACAAAATAAATTTTTCTCCACCACACCACAGGCCTCTTTTTCAGGACTTTCCTCCACCACACACCAGGCTTCTTCTTCAGGTCTCTCCTCCACCACACCACAGGCTTCTTCTTCAGGACTTTCCTCCATCACTCACCAGGCCTCCTTTTCAGGATTTTTCTCCACCACACACCAGACCTTTTCATCAGGAATTCCCTCCAGCAGGAAGCAATGCACTGTTGATGGTTGCCCTACAGATAGCTCCATCCATGTGGCACAACCACATGAAACTCCACGCCACAGGTGCTCTTCCTGGGAGTGTACCATCAGAATGGCTGAGGGTCCAAAATGTATTTGTTTGCCCTAGCTGTTCCCAGCTGGTTTCTAAGCTCCTTACCTACGCCAATGTCCCATGAAGAGCATCACATCAGTTTCTTTACAGCAGCCTGTTCCAACCCCCTCTTCAGATGCCAGTCACAACCCTCCTACTTTTGAGGAAGTGTGCCAACTGAGCCACCCAACTCTACGGTACATCCTAGCTAAAGCCAGACCAGCCAGCTTTTGTCTCATCTGCTCTATGAGATGTCCTACTAAAGAATACTGAAGAGGCATGGTTGAAGCTCAAAGTGTGTCCTCCCTTCCTTGAAGCACAAAGGGAGCCACAATCCACTCTTTTGACAATGGCAAAAAGTCGGGAGAACAACAGCATCACAGAGGAGGCCAATACGGGCAAGAATTACAGAAGAGTGATCAATTCTGCAGTTTCTCTCAGCCGCTCAGGATTGACAGGCAAAGCTTGCCAGATGCTATTATCAAGTGGCATTGCCCCCAATAGTGACACAACCTGGCGCTTGTTGCAGGCCAAGCATCCAGCCTGTCCACCTCCAGTGACCCCAAATGCTACCCCTGAGCCTGTAACGCTAGGTCCCACCTTTATCATACTGAAGATCTTGAGATCCTTCCCTAAAGGTACCTCAGCTGGTCCTTCAGGACTCTGTTTAGCACCTTTTGAATGCTGCATCTATTCCCCTTCACACATCAATTGGTGACTCCCTTAAGGGTATTGTGAATCTTATGGCTTCTGGAAGGTCCCTGTGCCAGTGGCAACATTTTTGGCACGCGGCAGGCTAATTGCACTGAACAAAGGTAAGGAGGGTAACCCACCAGATGTTAGGCCGATTGCAGTGGGGGAAACATTGCGTAGGCTGACAGGGAAATGCATCTGTGCCATCCTAAGGGACAAGATCTCCTCATTCTTTCAGCCCTCACAATTTGGAGTGGCTTGTAAAACAGGTGCAGAGAAGATTGTGCACAGCTTAAAGGAGATGCATTGATGAAAACTGGTTGAGTGGCGACTTTGTAGTGTTCTCGGTGGACATGTCAAATGCCTTCAATATGGTATTGAGTCAGGCAGTTATGGATCAGTGTGCTACTTTCTTTCCAGAGCTTCTCTCATGGGTCTCATGGTGCTATGGATCTCATACATCATTGTGGCACCCTATGGGCCAGATAAGTTCCCAGCAAATTGATCAACTGGGCCCAATGCTGTTCGCCTTGGTTCTCCATAAGTATTGATGCAGATGATGATTGTCTCTAGCTGCTTCTGGAAGCTTGGTATCTTGATGATGGGGTTCTAGCAGGGGAGAGGTCTGCAGTAATATGTGCTCTGCACCTCATAGAAGAGCTTGGTCCTCACTTGGGACTTTACATCAATTTTTCCAAGTGTGAACTTTTCCGTAAGAGTGGAAATTCACTATTTCCACCAGTGGTGAAGTCATCTCTCCTTCCCAACCTGGACATCCTAGGGGCTCCAATTGGAAATTTTGTCCACCGTTCTCGCTTCATTGAAATGTGCAATGCCCAAGATCTTGCTTAAGGCTCTTGTGGATGTCTCTACAGTTGACCTTCACATGACCTTTTCACTTCTTCGTATGTGTGGAAGTTACTGTAAGTTAGTACATCTAACCAGAGCCACTCCTCCAAGCCATTGTGCTGACTATCATAAGCTCTTTGATGAGGAGGTAAGGCTATGCTTCACCTCCTGCATTGCAGTGGACGTTCCTGACCCAAATTGGCAGCAGGCACAACTCAGTCAAAGTTTTGGTGGCCTTGGTTTTCGGTCCCTTCTCATCAGGATATGGTAGTGCCGATAACATACACATGCTTCAGGCTGTGACCCGCTTCAATACTCAGGTTCCCCCTTATGAATCAATCACAGCTGAGGAGGTTCTGGTCAACCTGCCTCCACAAAGAGCTCTATCTAAGAAGCTGGAATTGCATGCTATGCTTTCCAATCACTGCTATCTTCCTCCTCTCCAGTGAATAAGGCTCGAATCCTTTCTGTTTCTGCCCCTCATGCGGGTTCTTGGATCTCAGTCATCCCTTCTACTGGTCTGGATCTGCATCTTAACTCTGCTGGATGTCAGATAGCACTTAGATGGTGGTTGGGCCTTGACACCTCCCTGTGTTCACATTGTTCTGATATTGCACTTGACCCTTTAGGTCATCATGCAGCCTCCTGCAGACATGGTGGTGATGCGGTTGCAAGGCACAATCACTTGCGGGATATCTTTGCTAACTTTTGCTGCCGGGCCCATCTTTCTGTTAGGGTTGAAGTGGGGTATGGCTTAGCTAGGGACTATATTAACTCTTGCCCTGTGGATGTCCTTGTTCAGGGATAGGACAGAGGAAAGCCTGCGGCCTTTGACGTTACTGTTGCTTCACCCCGTACACCAGTAACCCTCAACAATGCCAGCACATCTGTGGGAGCAGCAGCCTATGCTGCTGAACTTAGAAAGCATGTGGCCAATGACACCAGATGCCAGGAGTTCAGTGCTCAAAATAAGGTCTAAACTTTGATCGGACATTCTTCTATGTATGCATTTTTTACATGTATGTTTGTAGGGGTGTGTAAATTTAATTACATCAAATGGACTGAGTGCTAGATATAGATTAGATACATCAATATAGAGACTGAGTGCTAGATATATGTCATGTAGATACATAATCAATGAGGTACATTCACTACATCAGTCACTGTCAGCATGACTATCAGAGGGTAAAGGAGCCATCCAGTCGTCCCAGTTAGTAAGCATGTCCATTTCCTTTACACCCTCTACTTCAGCAGTGTCTCCTTCAGTAGATTTTTCTCTAGATGCATAAGCTTTCCTTTCTTGCTGATGTGGTCTGCGCAGCTTATCTTTCCACTACAGATCAATAGCAGCATCTGGGCAGAATTCTTTGAGGGGTGGACCATTGATGTTCACCATGAGGAGGTCATCAAGTGACTCATTAGAAAGCACACTTCTTTTGTCTGTCTTAATCACTTTCATTTGGGAGAAGGCACGTTCTAGTTTGCCGGTAGATGAAGGCAATGAAAAAAGAAGTTCAATGAGAACTAGTGCATTGGACCATTCACCAGCACTAGGTGCATGGAAGATTCGCCACCAAACAGCACGATATCAAGAGTGAAATAAACTGCACTGCAAGGATTTCAAACTCTGCTTTGATCTTGCTTAAATCTGCCTGAGCTCCCTTAAGTGCAACAGCAAAACTTTCTCCAAGTCTGTCTACACTGTCCAGAGGTGTCTTTTCCCTCACCATCTTTTCCCATCCTTGCGTAACTAAGACATGGATAATGTCTCGAATCAGTTCTGTGTCAGACCAGGCCATTATGGAACGTAGACACTCAGTGAGATTTTTACAATACTCCTCATAGTGGTTCATGTAGAATGTCTCAGCCTGATGGAACCTCTTCAGTTCCTGGCCTTGATATACCTTTGCCCCATTTTCATCAATCACTTTCTTTAATGTGGTGGAATATGCTGGCCACTGGGGCAAAGGCATCAAACTCAACTTCTCAACTTCCTTGACTGTATGTAGCAAGTTAGAGAGGGCTGTCAAGATATCCAATTCATCTAATTGCATTTGTTTTGAAAAAAATGAAGCTGGTGTAAGAAGGTCAGTGAAGACTGCACACCCCAAAATATACTTTGCATCTGACCACTTTTTGCAATATCCTTGAAGTTTTGCACGATCTGCACTCTTCAATGCATGATCCTCAGAGAGGGCTATAAGGTGGCTAGTGTATGCTCCGTACTTCGACAAGACACGCATTCAACTTATGGCTAATCCACCTGGAGCCACTGGCCCTTACAGGCCTGATCCCTGAATCATCAAATGTGATGCAGCCTTTAAGGTCAGTGATCACCTCCTCAAATTCTCTACATTTCTTGGGAGACTTCTCATAAATGTAGTAGAGTTTGAGGAGCATGTCATCAACAACATCAAATGTAGTACCTTTCAACGCATCCTTCACTGCCAATTCCAAACGATGAGCCAGACACCACATCCAGAATACCCACTCCAATTTTTCTTCCACACACCCTTTCAAACCATTTCGGGCAATATTACATGAAGCTCCATCAGTACCTATGCCAACCAATCTACTGCATTTCTCAGCATCTATGTTTGGTATTCCTAGTTGTGCAAGTGTTTTGCTGAGTTCTTCAAAGAGACCTGCAGCAGTGACAGTAGACGGTGTACCAATACGTAAGTAGGTCATTCTAGTGTGAATCAGCTCATCCTCTCCATTGGTATCACACCAAACCACCATGAACATCTCATCATCTACATTCCCTTTATCAGTGGACCCATCCATCAACAGTGAAAAGAACTTAGCCTGTAATATTGCTTCCTTAACTTGCTGGCGTTGTGACTCTGCAGTGTAATGCGTGAAGGTGCTACAAGCGATATCATTAGTGTATGCATTACCTATGGAAACTCCATGCGAGCCTCCAACTCACAGAGCTTCGGAAATTTTTGCAAAAGACAATTTTTCTTGAGCTAAAAAGTAAGCAATGTCGAATTTTAGCTTTATCTGCTCCTTTTCTAGTTGAGGAATCGCGCTGAGCATTTGAGCTATTGGCGCGTGCGAGCAACTTGGTACTTTGCCCTGTTCCTGCTTCAGCAAATTCATGGCATGAATATGCTGATCGGAAACCGCATGATCTCGAATGTTGCTGTTACGTACCAACTCCTCACCAACAACCCAACGATCACTGTAATTCCGTCTACAACAGATCCGCTTCTTGTATCACACTACGCAAAGAAGTTTGTTCACTATCCTGTTCGTACCTACCATTTCGGAGTCACATTCAAGCCATGTAACCGTTTGATGCTCTTTGTCCATCTCTGTCTTCCACTTCTTGAATGTGTTAACCGTCACTTTCCTCTTCTTTGTATCGGGCACCAAACTCTCTTCGTCCATTTTACAATAATTTTTTTATTTACTGGCAGCGGTAAATTAATAGTATTCACTAACAGCTGCAACATACATTATGTTATCATTGCTACGTGTATCATGAAAACGTTACTGCTACGATAACTAATCGCTATGATTTTATTAACAATAACAATGAAATGGATGGTCGGTCCAAGTGACCGGCTTTAGTTCAAGTTGCGCGGTCATACGCGCAAATTGATCGGAAATTGACCGATGTCCGACCACTATTTTGAGCACTGGGAGTTGGGCTGGACATGTATCCCCCTAGCCGTAGAAACATATGGTAACTGGGGGATGGAGGCCCATAGTATTTTTTCCCGTCTTGCCTCTCTACTTGCCATCGGCCAGGCCATTCCCAAACCCAAAATGTTGGGTGACATTTATGGCCACCTCAACATGTCATTGGTGAGGTCAGTGGCTAGGGCCATCATGGGGAGAGAAAATGTCCGGATAGGTTAGAAGAACTATAGGTTTGTTAGCGGCATCTATTGTAAATTAGTTATCCTTATAACAATGTCATTGTGTTTGTCCATTTTATCCTGCTGTAACTACATTTAATGTATTCTTGTTTGGTACTTAGATGATGGAGTCTTGGCTGGTCACCCGGCATCTGTATCTCGAGCTCTGACATCATACAATCAGATGGTCCCCTTCAAGGCTGCCATGTGAATTTGAAGAAATGTGAGTTGATTACTCCCAGTGATGTGTCTTTGTTTCCCACCTTTATTCCTTTATTCAACATTCCTAACTTCGAACTTCTTGGAGTACCAATTGGTGACACAGCATTCTGCTCTAGCTTCATTGCCAGAAAATGTTCCAGTCCCTCAGCACTTCTTTCTCACCTAGAATATATTGGCTCTTCAGACCTTCATGTTGCCCTCACTCTTCTCTGTCATTGTGCTTCCTATTGTGCAAATTAATACACCTAGCTAGAGGCACACCTTCCTCATCGGCAGCTGAGGCCTTGAAGGATTTTGACCTTGCTGTCGCTAACTGCTTCACCAAATGCACAGGCCTGGACATCTCTGTAGATGCTTGGAAGCAAGCACAACTGAGCCCACGTAGAGGTGGCCTAGGATTGCGTCCCCTCTCCCTCCACACCCGGCTGCCTTCATCTCTTCACTATGCAGTTCAGACTCAGCCACCCCATCCCACTCCCATCTCACCAGCTCAATCACTTTATTCAACAACTGTGTTCCCAGTCCACTCTCTGCTGTCCAACCCACCTTCACAGCGACATCTTTCAGATGTGATAGAAGACTCACAGTTTGCTAGCCTTTACAACTCCATGTTCTGTGCTAACAAAGCACGACTTCTTTCAGTGTCCTCCCCTCACGCCTCTGCCTGGCTCTCAGTCGTCCCTTCAGAAGTCATGGGACTTCACCTCAATCCATGTGAGCTCAGCATTGCAGTCAAATGGTGGTTGGGTTTAAATCCTCATTCTGAGAATAATGCCATTCCTCAGACTCTAATCCCAGTGGTCCTGCTAGTGCTGCCAACGATATCACTGTTACTTCACTGCTTAACCCCTCAACTATTTTGGAAGCGGGAGATTCAACAGGTACAGCAGCCAAAGCAGCAGAGGTGCATAAACATTCCAAGTATGATGCTAAGTGCTCTGAACTAGGGTGGCAATGCACTCTCTTAGCCATAGAATCGTATAGAGCATGGGGAGCTGAAGCATGCAACACATTCTCCTTTATTGCTTCCCGGATTGCCATCACTACGAACAAACCAAAGTCGATGATCCTGTCCAACTTGTATGGCAAACTTGGTATCATCCTTGTCCGGTCTAATGCCAGAGCCATACTGATGAGATCCCTGGTGCCGGCCACTGAGATTGTCTCTCTGGGAACGTTGTGTTGTGTGATTACTTAACATTATTATTATTTATGTGTTGAATTTTTCTGCTGTAACTGTAATAATAAAAATAAAAATAATAAAATAATAATAATACGAATAGCGCGACAGCAGTGCCCGTGCGTTGCATCAAGTTCCATCTACCGCTCTTGGACAACGCTATTACTTCAACGATCGGTACGTGTAGGCCACCTCACAGTACTTGCCATCTTTGGCTGAAGCCGCGATGTACGCACAGGGTGAGCTTTCATTGGAGGACGTCCTTCCAGGTGGCTGTATAATGCGATCGGGTGACAGGGCGGAGGAGTTGACCTCGAGAGTGGCCACGAAAAGAGAGGAATCTCCTCTGCGGATTAGGGCCACGCAAGAGGAACAGTACCCCAAGGCTGTCTCAGAAGACCACGTGGATCTCTTGTCAAAAAACCACCGACGTTGGACAGGACTAGACCTGAGGCATTGTCTGGGCATCTGGTGAAGGGTGGCTTCTTTTTGAGTGTGTGCAAAGACTGCTCGTGTGCTAAAAGCAATAAAGGCTGTGTAGACTGCTACCCAGGAAGGAGAGGTAAGTGCAGTAACACTTCGAATAGGTCCCCAGCAGAGCAGGCATCATCGCAGCCGTCGTCCTGTACCCTGTCGCTTCTGTGCTCTTTGGTTGAAGCTAGCTCGTCTCAACCATCGTTAGCCTCTCTCCGTCCCCATCCATCTCCACCGCTCCCATCCGCTGAAGAAGTTTATTCACCGCCGCATTCACCGCAGCCACTTAGCACCTCACCACAAGGAACAGCTGTTCCCCCCCCCACATTCTCCCCTTGTCCCCTCCTACTTCATCCACTCGTTCTTATTTATCTAATCGATTTCCCGCGAAGGCTTCTTCCCCCCTATGTTTACCAGCGCACCCCGCGACAGATGTCCAGTTGAAGGATGTCTAGAATTGATTGCACCATCGATGGAGAAAGCTCACATGATGCTTCATGTGCAGAATATCCTTCCAGGCGACGTCCTCCTTGAGTGGTTGCAGGAACAGGATTCGTTTGTTTGCCTTAGTTGTCACCATATAGTTGTCAATTCCAGGTTTGGATCCCACTCCACAAAATGCAGTGGGTCAACTACAGGTGTAGGTCCACTTCAAGGCCAGGTTGCCTCCACCACAGTAGGTTCTAGTCAAGGGGACGGTGATGACTCCAATGCCCTCCTCCCATCCTTTGAGAAAGTTTGTAGTCTCCGATGTGCCACAGTCCATCACATCCCCCAAAAAGCAAGACCAGCCTTTGCCCGAGCTCTATCGGAGACGCTGAGAGCAATTTGCCAGCTCAATACAGAAGAGGTGTGGTTAAAGTTATTTATGCTGCCAAAATGTGTGTTGAGGGCTTCTCATCGTGGTGGTAGCCGACACAAGCCATTCTCAATTGAAGAGCTTTGCAGGCGGTGGTCGGATGGTCAGTCGGCTTCCTTATGGAGGTAAGGAGCAGCACTCAAAGGAAACAGGGAGGAAAGTTCAGCTAGCAGTTTCGAAGGCTAGGGAAGGGTTGTTAGAAAAGGCATGCAAGGTTTTATCATCGTCAGGGATTGCTCCAAACATGAGGGAAACATGGAACCTGTTAGAGCAGAAGCACCCAAGAGGCCCAGTCCCATTGCACCCATCGCACCCGGAAATCGTGTTACCATCAGAGAGTTTCAAGCTGCCTCCAGACCTCGATATCAGGTCAGTCCTGTACCAGTTTCCCAGAGATAGTGCTTGTGGTCCCTCTGGGTTGCGAATACAGCACCTGATTGAAGCGGCCGAGGTTCATCTTCCCATTTCCATCTGCTCTTCCCTTAGGGCCATAGTGAACATCTTAGCAGATGGGAGAGCTCCAATTGGGGTAGCCAAGTTTCTAGCAGGAGGCTCACTTACTGCCTTGATGAAGAACGAGGAGGGATCTCCCCTGGACATACGCCCAATTGTAGTTAGTGAGACTTTGAGAAGACTGACAGGGAAGTGTCTTTGCATCATTTCTAGAGCCAAAGCCTCTGAGTTTTCAGTTGGGTGTGGCTTACCCAGCAGGGGCTGAAAAGCTGGTGCATGGTTTTCGTCGCTGCATTTCAGAACACTGGGGGGATAGGGAGTTTGTTGCCTGTAAAGTGGATCTAAAGAATGCCTTTAATGAAGTATCGCGGCAGGCCCTGCTAGAAGAGTGTGCGACTCACTTCCCGGAACTGTTTCGGTGGGTTTACTGGTGCTATGGACAACATCCCACATTGTGGCACCCAATGGGCACACTTGGGTCAGAACAAGGTGTCCATCAGGGAGATCCTTTGGGCCCTCTCAAGTTTTCTCTGGTTCTACAAAAGCTGGTTCGGGCTACTGCGGCAGACAAGGAGTGTTCCAATCTCTTATTCAATAGATGGTACCTGGATGATGGTACCATTGCAGGTTCTACAGACACAGTTAAGCGGGCTATCCAACTCATTCAACAGATTGGTCCCCCCATGGGACTTAGGATCAATGCTACCAAATGTGAGCTTATTTCTCAAGGCTCTTTGGAAGGCTTTCCAGTGGACATGAAGAGGCAGCATGATCCGAATGTAGAGATTTTAGGGGCTCCTATTGGGGATGTGATATTTTGTGCCAAATTTCTGGCTCAAAAGCAGGCCAAGGCAGTGAGGTTGCTATCCCAGGTGGCAGAGGTGGGTTCAATAGACCCTCAAATTGAACTGCTCCTCTTACGGCAGTATGCATCATTTTGTAAATTGGTCCATGTAGCACGCTCCACTCCTCCTTCTCTGGTGTCAAAAGGACTAGCATTGTTTGATGGGGAGGTTCGATGTCACTTCTCGGATTGTGTGGGAATTGATGCTTCGGATGCAGATTGGCGACAAGTGCAGTTGAGCCTTAGCAGGGGTGGTCTAGGCCTCCGTAGGTTGGAGCTGCATTGTTCAGCGCTTACTTGGCATCTGTGATCAAAATCAGTAATTCAGATCCCCTGGATGAGTTTTCTAGGCAAGCAGTCAACATTTACAATAGTTTGGTTCCTCAGGCAAGTTCTTTATCAGATAATTCGTTTTTAGAGTCAGGATCGAGCCAAAAAAAGTTATCTGCTGGAATTGAAAACCATCAATTTGATCAGTTGTGTGCGATCTCAACTCCAGCCAACCGTGCCCGCTTGTTGTCAGCGTCCTCTCGCCATGCTTCCTCTTGGCTTGCAGTGATTCCGTCCAGGGGACTCAATCTCTGCATGGAGCCGGAAGAGTTCCAGGTGGCATTGAAATGGTGGCTTGGGATGGACACTTCACAACAGCAACGTTGTCCCCACTGCCACGACCATCAGCTAGACCCTCTTGGGCATCATGCAGTAACCTGCAAAGAGGGAGGGGATGCAGTGATACGGCATAATGCCCTGTTGGGTGTTTTTGCACAATTCTGCCATAGAGCTCGTCTGGGTGGTCAATTGGAGATAGGGTATGGATTGGGAGGGGATTTTTCTAATAGCCGGCCAGCAGACTTTCTGGTCCCCAACTGGACACTGGGCAAGCCAGCTGCATTTGACCTAACTGTAGTCTCACCGCTTAACTCCAATACATTGATTGAAGCGGGAGCTACAAGTGGGTCAGCAGCGGGTAAGGCCGAAGTGCGCAAGCACAATGCCAACGACCCTAAGTGCAGGGAGCTGGGGTGGGTCTGCATTCCCTTAGCGGTCGAGTCATATGGGTGCTGGGGGGAAGAAGCACATAGTTCGTTTTCTCGCCTTGCAGCCCGCCTGGCTTTGCAGTTACAGTGCAGCAAGTCCAAAGCCACAACGACCATATACCAAAGACTTAACCTGACCTTAGTCCGTTGTAATGCAAGAGCCATGCTATCCCGTGCAAGGCTGTTGCAGTCAGTAGACGGGGGTTAATTGAGACATGTGGGTTAGGGTGGGTGTCCTTTGGGTGTTGTGGGTCTTTTTGGTGTGCTGTACACTACTTAGGGGATTTATTTCGTTGTACATGTAATCTTTGTTCAATAATATTATTATTATGATTAATAATGAAAAATTTTTTTTAATAATTATTATATGACATGAATATACAGAAACAACACTGATTAAATACAAAGTACAGCTCTACAGTACACGAGCTACCCTAGAGAGGATAGCTGTAGCATTAACCCTGACCAGGTGGAGATTCAGTCGGCCATAGATCTCATTAAGTACGATGGACTTTGGCCGACACATGGAAGTGGCAAGTCTAGAGGCTACAGAGGAGATAATGGCATTGGCTTCTTTTCCCCAAGCTCCATATGTTTCAACTACCATAGGGACACATACCCATCCTAGATCTGAGCACTTGGGGTCATTGGCGTGGTGTTTCCTAGACTCAGTGGCCTGGGTAGCAGCTGTGGCCGACACTTCCGCTTCCAACAAATTAACAGGGTTTAGCGGTGAGGTGATGGACAAATCTAATGCTGCTGTTCTGCCCAAAAACCAGTTAGGAAGAAGTATGTCAGCAGGACGGGTCTTACTGTGGTCTCTACTTAGGTTGTTGCCGACTTCCACCTTAACCCCTATGTGAGCCCGACGACATGTCTCCACTAAGATGTCCCTAATCATGTTATGCCGAGTTACCACATCGCCACCATACTTGCAGGTAACTGCATGGTGGCCAAGGTGGTCAAGTGTACTACCTGGGCATAGTGCACATTGTGAGCCCTCTGAAACATCAAGGCCAAGCCACCATTTGATGGCTACCTGGAAAACAGGAGGATCCATGTGAAGCCCTAAGCTCTCGGAGGGCACACCTGAAAGCCAGGATGCTGCATGGGGAGAGGAAACTGACAAAAGACGTGCTTTGTCTGCTACTGAAGATGAGTTCAGCAGTAAGTTGAAGACATGGTCATCTAACTTACCAGAAAGGAATTTCTGAGGGACTGGTGTGGTGAGGAGCGACTCGACACTGACTACATCTGCAGGCGAGACCAAGCTGTTAAAGATCTCTACTGCTTGAGTCAGGTAGGAAGATGAATGCATACCAAAGCCAGATGAGCATAAAGAAGAGATGAATGCTGCTGATGAGTGGCGAGATAATGACCGAAACCCAAGGCCCCCTCTACTTGGGCTAAGCTGAGCCTGCTGCCAAATTGTATCGGATGCGTCAACACCAATGCATCGACAGTAGGACATTCTGATATCATCATCAATTAGAGCAAAGGCTTTAGATGTAAGAGTTGATGGAGTTGCCCTTGCCAGATGTACCAGTTTGCATATGGATCCACAGAGACGAAGAAGGATTAAAGCAACCTGAGGGTCAACAACTCCAACCTCCTCAAGTTGTGACAATAGGATCTTGGCCTTAGAGTGTTATTTGGAGATGAAGGAGGAACAAAAATCCAGGTCACCGATGGAAATCCCAAGAATCTCCATATTGGGCTTGTCAGATTTCTTAATGTTCAATGGAAACATATCAAGCCCATGTCGGCTAAACACCTCACACTTAGGCAGGTTGATGATAATACCCAGAGCAGGGCCTTCCTCCTGGAGCAGAGTCAATATCCTGCATAAGGAAGACCTTGGGCCAGCCACAGCCCCATCGTCCAAGTACCAGGCATGGAAAGGAATGTTAGAGCAGGCACTGTCTCTTGCTATTTTCATTACTAGGATGTTTAAGACTAGTGAAAATAGCATGGGTCCAAGTGGATCCCCTTGTTGGACACCTGATTCTGACGACAAGCAACCTAGTGAGTGCCAAAGAAGGGGATGCTGTCCATAGCACCAGCTGACCCAAGGTAGAAGTTCAGGAAAGTGCTTAGCACACTCTGACAGGATAGCTTGACGAGAAACCAAATTAAAGGCATTGGTCATATCTACTTTCAACACACCAAAGTCATGCTCCATCCAGTGTTGATCTATACAGGTTCTCAAGCCATGAGCAATTCTCTCAGCACCACAGGGCACAGCCACACCAAATTGATATGGCTCAAAAAATGATGTCATTTTGCTTCGTTATTATATTTTTGTGTACATATATTATACAATGGCAAGTAATGGCATAAATGAATATGCACTAATATACTGCCCGTCCTAAAATGGGTAACATTTACAAAATGGAGACAAGTCTACATTGCTGAGTTTAGACCTAAATATTTTTTCGGAGGATGCTGTAACCACAGAGTCTGGTAATGAATTCTAAATGTGTATAACTCTAATTGAGAAAAAGCTTGAGCGAAAATTATGGTGAGGTAATGACAAAGGACTAAGTTTGATTGAGTTCCCTCTTGCACTATATGGTGACAAATTGATACGAAAGAAAGCCGAAGCATCAAGATCTACAAGGTTTTTCACAATCTTGAAACACATAACAAGGTCAAATACAACAGTACAGGTACAATATAGGTATCAGATGAATAGGCATTACAACTGCATGGTACATGTACTTACTGATGACGGGCATCAGAAGGAACATAAGGTGGCACATCAGAGAGATTGCCGTACATTTCTTTGACCCCACACATATAGATACCTGGAGAAGAAATATATTGTAAGGAATGATGAACTGCAATTATTTGAGATGGGTAAGACTAAATAGGTACAGTAGCGGTCAAAAAAAGCATTACGTTTCGTTTTCGTAGAACGATCGTAGCACGATTGAACGGAATCGGTCGAACATCGTTCGAACATCGTTCGAACATCGTTCAAACATCGTTTTACAAAACATCGTTTGTAGATTATATAAACGATTGATGCCGTTTTACTAATCGCCACTGTTTTTATATAATCAGTACGTGAGCGCCCGTGTTTAGAAAATGGTGTATAGTGAGTACACGAAGCTGCGAATACTGTTCTACCATTTCAAGGGTTTGAAAGCTCCAACTATCGCTCGATATCTTCAAGCGGAGAACATTTATTGTGTGCGTAGCGATCTTCATAAAGAAGTCCCGTCAAACCAAATCAATATGTAGACGATCGGGATCGGGTAGACCCTCAAATCTCACTGCTGAAGTAAAGACAATAAATAGCGGAAGAAGAGACGAGGAAGGATGATGAAACGACTGCGCACCAGTTGCACCAATTGCTTTTGTCACGCGGGTACAGAATTAGCCTCTGCACCATTTTACGCTGCAGGACCTCCCTTGGATGGACGTTTCGTGGAAGCGCGTATTGCCAATACTTACTCTTAAGCGTCATCGTTCACACGTATCGTTGGTCCGTAAATCAACGATGCACACAAATGCGCGCACATCGTTAACGAAAACGGTGTCAAGATCGGCTTCGTATCGACTTCGTTCTGACTTCGTTCTGACTTCGTTTTTTAAAACCATACGCTACTGTAAAACGATCGTTCTACGAAAACGAAACGTAATGCTTTTTTTGACCGCTACTGTAATAGGTGCTCAATATGTATGTACATGTACATGCAGACTACAGCTACAATGTACATGTAAGTCAGTACTGTTGTATGGTAATGTTTTCAATCCTGAAGGTCCTAGCTTCAGGGTTCCCACACCAAAAATACAAATGTACATGTATGAGTCAAAATAAAACTTTTTCAACACTTTTTAAATACCCAACCGTTATATATTTAATTCCTCATTCGCACTCAACAATCACAATAAAACGCACTGATTAGCTGCATAAAAATACATAAACGATGGAACAATTCATTTCAAAGTTGCTACATGTATTAATTGCTTCTCAATCACTGCTATTCCAGTCACATAGATTTTGCAAGTCTTTGAGACATCACTTTAAATTCACTCCAAATGAAAAATGCACTTCTGCACATGATGCATTATTTGCGTTTTTAGTCAATATTACAATTGCGATTAATAAATAGAAAATGGAGTAGGAAATTTTGCCTGCATTTTAATGCCTTTTCAATACAATAATTGAAAATTAATAACTTTTCAAGAAAGAAACAAATGTAATACATGTACCTATTCAATATAGCATGGTAGCTTGGATCACCATTATAGGTGGAGTGGACAATAGTGATGATTCAAATGCATGATGCATGATCCTAGAGGTACATATATTCGTAATGGGAATGTAAAGGCAAACTTGAATGACAGCAATCACACAACAACTACTATAGTGCATCCAAGTTTGCTCTTACAGTTCCATTACCAATACCAGTAATATGCAATGAATCATTTGCATTTTCTACTGTGCTGGAGTGGGACTTGTTTCTGCTACAAATAATCCATCTAATTGCAGGTTTACTGTGCTCAAATATATATGCATAAACAATAATGGATGTAGAAGGGCAATGTCTATTGTCCTGGGCACCCCCCCCCCCCCCCCCCCCCCCCCCCACAGGGCATGTTTGTCCACCAGGGGGCACAGAAAAAAATTCTTTAGTGATTAGTCAGACATTTAATGGTTATTCCTCGGTGTAAAAGTCCTTATCTGTTTGGGTAGAAGTTTTGATTGAAAAGGAAAAATGAAATAGACCAATATTAGCAACATGTTGTCACATTTAATTGTGTGTGCCAATATTCATTTTTCCTATTCAATCAGAAGCCTTGTTCCCTTGCTTTTTACACCACCATCACCTTTGATTCCTATATACCACCAACCTTCTCGTATAGAAAATGTTTTTCTCACTTGTGGAGTATACATGTGTACAATACTAGGCAAGCAATAAAAAATGACCTAAAGCAAATTCATACATGTACGTACCTTTTTGCTTATGCCAAACACTTGTTCTCCTCCCTTCCCTCCTCCTGCTCCCTTCTCTTCTCCTCCTCCCTTCTCTCCTCCTGCTCCCTTCTCTCCTCTGGCTCCCTTCTCTTCTTCTGCTCCCTTCTCTCCTCTGGCTCCCTTCTCTCCTCCTGCTCCCTTCTTTCCTCCTGCTCCCTTCTCTCTTCCTGCTCCCTTCTCTCCTCCTGCTCCCTTCTCTCCACCTGCTCCCTTCTCTCCTCTTGCTTCCTTCTCTCTTCCTGCTCCCTTCTCTCCCTGTGTAAAAAGAATTTGTAGTTAGTGTATATACAGTGTAGTTGTTCAATATTACTTATACACTCTATTCATGAGAGGAATGAAAAGTGTGTTGGATCGATGCTAAGGATATTTGGAACCAGTATGACGAATCATAAATTTGGCCTTGAACCAATTAAACTTAGGACCACAAAAATATCAGATTTATGCAAAGACATTTCTTATGGTTTATTATTTTATTATGTAATATATACTTTAAAATGTCTCATAATGTCAACATCGCATTCACCATAATGGATTTGTATCATACATGTACATGTGTACACAATATAGTCCCTACAGGTGAAACAACAGCATTAATACACCCAGCGTTTGGACAGGCCTTAGAATTATTGCATTATGTACAAGTACAGGTACATGCAAATGAAATAGATTCATGCACATGTAATATTCAATGACATTAGGAACACATACATGTACATGCAACTTGATTGTATTCTGAATTAATTTCAAATGAGCGCAGCCCATAATAGTTATGAGTACCTCTTGCTAAACATTTATATTAGGCTATGGAATGTGGAATCCTCCTATTTTGTGTACATGTACATACATTTTGAATTTCTTGAAGTTCTTCATGGATATCCTGATAATGCTGATAATATTTCACCTGATTCTCTGTCATACATACATGTATTTCACCTGCAAAGCCATTGCATGTCATTGATATACTACATGTACAATGTACCTTCATACCCGAGGTATTGTACTCACTATGCACTGGGCACAACACAGGAACGTATTCAACCTTTGATAGCTGTATTAAGAATAAGAAGTAAATAAATATATATATATATATATATGTGGGTAGAAACACACCATCATTAAGGATATGGCCAATTATAAGCATGGCATAAATGTACGGTACATGCTCATACATGTATGAAATGAAAGATCACAATTTCATGGTCATACAACTGATAGATATTTCGTTTTAAAATACCATTACCTGCATATAAAATTCCACTCTTAGAAACATGTACATGTGATGTTTTCAAATTGTGAACTGATTTTTAAATGAGCGCAGCAAATTGTTACAATGAATAACTCTGCAAAAACACTGAGTGTAGAATCCATGTACATGCACAATACAGGTACATGCATATTGTACATGTACAATACAGGTACATACAGGTACATGCAAATGAAATAGCTACATGCACATGTAATATTCAATGACATTAGGAACACATACATGTACATGCAACTTGATTGTATTCTGAATTAATTTCAAATGAGCGCAGCCCATAATAGTTATGAGTACCTCTTGCTAAACATTTACATTAGGCTATGGAATGTGGAATCCTCCTATTTTGTGTACATGTACATACATTTTGATTTTCTTGAAGTTCTTCATGGATATCCTGATAATGCTGATAATATTTCACCTGATTCTCTGTCATACATACATGTATTTCACCTGCAAAGCCATTGCATATCATTGATATACTACATGTACAATGTACCTTCATACCCGAGGTATTGTACTCACTATGCACTGGGCACAACACAGGAACGTATTCAACCTTTGATAGCTGTATTAAGAATAAGAAGTATATATATATATATATATATATATATATATATATATATATATGTGGGTAGAAACACACCATCATTAAGGGCATGGCCAATTATAAGCATGGCATAAATGTACAGTACATGCTCATAAATGTATGAAATGAAAGATCACAATTTCATGGTCATACAACTGATAGATATTTCGTTTTAAAATACCATTAGCTGCATATAAAATTCCACTCTTAGGAACATGTACATGTGATGTTTTCAAATTGTGAACTGATTTTTAAATGAGAGCAGCAAATTGTTACAATGAATAACTCTGCAAAAACACTGAGTGTAGAATCCATGTTTGCATACATTTTGTACTTTGTGTGGTTCTTCATGATTATCCTGATAATATTTCTTCTGATTCTCTGTATCTGTCATACATGTACATATTTCACCTGCAATGCCATTTCATGTCATTGATATAGAATCTTCATACCTCAGTCATTCAACTGACCTTGAATTGGGTACAACACAGCTGGGACACTTTCAACCTTTAATGTGATGAACAGCAGTATTAAAAATGGAGTTTGATATTTCACCACAGAAAGCAGGTGAAATAAATAAATAAATAAATGGAGATAGAACACTAATAACCATGAGTACCCTACTCCCTCTCCATTATGCTGGGAAGAGAATAGCAGAGAACATGAATGTAAAATTGTACACGAGTTGTGTACAAAACAGATCTGAATTGTATGTTTCCTAAATGAGGCTGTGTGTGTATACTTCACATCATAATTCCCCGTGTGTACCATGATTGACAGTAACTACATTGCTACGGACCAAAGTACGCTGATTAAATCTTCATACAGTTCTGGCCCCAAATAACCGAGTCTGAAGACATGATGGGCTTGACATACATGTACATGTACACGTACACGTATACATGTTTGTGAGGCACATGTAAATTCACATGTAAATTCAATCATTATAATTGAGCTGCACTCCGATACATGTCAATGTGCCTTAGGGCTACGAATATGTGTGCACTGGACCATCAACGACTTCAGATATTTAAATCTTCATATAACACACAATTTTATAATACAATGTAGAATATGAGACTGTAGTCATACTGTACATGTAGGAGACACTTCGCACCTTGCACATGGAGAAAATATGCAACATTTAACTGCCAGTTGCAATAACCTTCAACAATGAATATAATAAGCGGTACTGCACATGGTGTATGAGTATTGTACCAATATTAAACTCTCCCTCAACTCCCCACAGGTTAAAAGTACCAGTACCATCAACCTCTCCCTCAACTCCCCACAGGTTAAAAGTACCAATACCATCCACTTATAATCTACTACTGGTTACCAAGGCCATCCATTGCATAGTCACCTGATGACATGATGTCATATACTCCAGCTTCTGGTTCAGACTGCTCAACTCACTCCTCAGTCGTGAAATGATGACATCACTGGACTCCTGTAAGGGTGTGGAGAGATATATGTGTGGAATAGTTCCCTTGTCTCTGCCTGGTCCCTTGTCTCTGCCTGTTCCCTTGTCTCTGCCTGGTCCCTTGTCTCTGTCTGGTCCCTTGTCTCTGTCTGGTCCATTGTCTCTGCCTGGTCCCTTGTCTCTGTCTGGTCCCTTATCTCCACCTGGTCCCTTGCTTCTGTCTGGTCCCTTGTCTCTGTCTGGTCCCTTGTCTCTGCCTGGTCCCTTGTCTCTGCCTGGTCCCTTGTCTCTGCCTGGTCCCTTGTCTCTGCCTGGTCCCTTGTCTCTGCCTGGTCCCTTGTCTCTGCCTGGTCCCTTGTCTCTGCCTGGTCCCTTGTCTCTGCCTGGTCCCTTGTCTCTGCCTGGTCCCTTGTCTCTGCCTGGTCCTTTGTCTCTGTCTGGTCCCTTGTCTCTGCCTGGTCCCTTGTCTTGGCCTGGTCCCTTGTCTCTGCCTGGTCCTTTGTCTCTGTCTGGTCCCTTGTCTCTGCCTGGTCCCTTGTCTTGGCCTGGTCCCTTGTCTCTGCCTAGTCCCTTGTCTCTGTCTGGTCCCTTGTCTCTGTCTGGTCCCTTGTCTCTGTCTGGTCCCTTGTCTCTGTCTGGTCCCTTGTCTCTATCTGGTCCCTTGTCTCTGCCTGGTCCCTTGTCTCTGCCTGGTCCCTTGTCTCTGCCTGGTCCCTTGTCTCTGCCTGGTCCCTTGTCTCTGCCTGGTCCTTTGTCTCTGTCTGGTCCCTTGTCTCTGCCTGGTCCCTTGTCTTGGCCTGGTCCCTCGTCTCTGCCTGGTCCCTTGTCTCTGTCTGGTCCCTTGTCTCTGTCTGGTCCCTTGTCTCTGTCTGGTCCCTTGTCTCTGTCTGGTCCCTTGTCTCTGTCTGGTCCCTTGTCTCTGCCTGGTCCCTTGTCTCTGTCTGGTCCCTTGTCTCTGCCTGGTCCCTTGTCTCTGTCTGGTTCATTGTCTCTGCCAGGTCCCTTGTCTTTGTCTAGTCCCTTGTCTCTAACTGGTCCCTTGTCTCTGTCTGGTCCATTATCTCTGCCTGGTCCCTTGTCTCTGTCTGGTCCCTTGTCTCTGCCTGGTCCCTTGTCTCTGCCTGGTCCCTTGTCTCTGTCTGGTCCCTTGTCTCTGCCTGGTCCCTTGTCTCTGTCTAGTCCCTTGTCTCTAACTGGTCCCTTGTCTCTGTCTGGTCCACTGTCTCTGCCAGGTCCCTTGTCTCTGTCTGGTCCCTTGTCTCTGCCTGGTACCTTGTCTCTGCCTGGTCCCTTGTCTCTGTCTGGTCCCTTGTCTCTGCCTGGTCCCTTGTCTCTGTCTGGTCCCTTGTCTCTGCCTGGTCCCTTGTCTCTGTCTAGTCCCTTGTCTCTAACTGGTCCCTTGTCTCTGTCTGGTCCATTGTCTCTGCCAGGTCCCTTGTCTCTGTCTGGTCCCTTGTCTCTGCTTGGTCCCTTGTCTCTGTCTAGTCCCTTGTCTCCGTCTGGTTCATTGTCTCTGCCAGGTCCCTTGTCTTTGTCTAGTCCCTTGTCTCTAACTGGTCCCTTGTCTCTGTCTGGTCCATTGTCTTTGCCTGGTCCCTTGTCTCTGTCTGGTCCCTTGTCTCTGCCTGGTCCCTTGTCTCTGCCTGGTACCTTGTCTCTGCCTGGTCCCTTGTCTCTGTCTGGTCCCTTGTCTCTGCCTGGTCCCTTGTCTCTAACTGGTCCCTTGTCTCTGTCTGGTCCATTGTCTCTGCCAGGTCCCTTGTCTCTGTCTGGTCCCTTGTCTCTGCCTGGTTCCTTGTCTCTGCCTGGTCCCTTGTCTCTGCCTGGTCTCTTGTCTCTGTCTGGTTGTTTCTAAAAGATATAAAAGACCCATAAGCCAGTTTATCACATTTATGTAATGAAATTAATTATTGTACTTTATCCTAACAAAAGTTAAAAATGCTGCATGCAAGCAATGAATTGCAATGATGTAAACTGTATTTCTACATGTGTGCAATGGTTTTTTTCATTGTGTTTGTACATGTACATCACATAATGGTTTTTTGTTAGTGACAGCAAGCGGTGCACCAAACTGTATATATGCACATGTTGTACATGTACATCATAGGGAAATGAACAAATACACATGTTCATCGGCCGTATCCTTAATTTACAAAATCAGGACAAGTAAACAACCGCACTCACATACACACAAACTCATACACACATAGCCTCATATATGCACACTTTGATGGCTTCAGCCGCTTTGGCTGTTATTGAAATCAAAGTTTGATGCTCTAACAAATCAACACATGCTATTAACTATAAAGAGCTGTTATTTGCTCCCAGTATCTCAGGATAGCAATACTAAATAGCAATCTCGTGAGATGATGTCATATTCTCAGCTCACTCATCAGTCCTGACAGTATACATGTACATGTATACTCGGGTGAAAAAAAAAATAGTGTGATCGCGTGGAACCTTTTTTTACTTCAATTTCAGGCTCATTATCTCCATTCACAGTGCATCCGAACAGAGTTTTTGCATAAAGTGTTCCAATGTTTGTGCAATAAATGTGTTGTTCTGAAGATATAAAATGACTACGTACAAGCATTGATACCCAAGTTTTCTAATCAAACCCTGTGAAACGATGCTAGTGCTTATGTGAGTAATCGTTATAGAAATATCATAGGAACGATGCATCATATATTGAACGAAATCCAGCATTATATCAGTCCAGGACCTCATTAGGCAGAAACTAAATTAAGATGCACTGTATGGTGTAGGGAAATGACTATACTAGTTTAATAACTTAACCATTTAGGGTGTTGTGCTGTAATTAGAATGATTCATTTATCGGTCTGATGTGAGATGGTTTCCTTACATATTTGGTGACGAGGGTGAAAATGACCGCGGAGCAGATTAGAGATGCGGTCCAACGGTTCAAATTTGACCGTTTTGACCCAGTTCAGGAAAAATGGGAATATTACATTCAGCGTTTCGAGACTGAACTGGCCCTCCACAACCTCCTTTCTGGTGATGCCACCGCGGAAGCTCGAAAAAACTTACTACTTTCGAAGGTGGGCCCGGAAGCGATTAGAATACTGGTTGACCACCATCGTCCTGAGGCAGTTACAACCAAAACGTACCAGCTTTTGAAAAACACGTTGCAAAGGCATTATCAGGCGGGTATTTGCATTCTAGCGGAAAGAGTCACTTTCGCGTCTAGGTATAGGAGAGAAGGAGAGACTGTATCACAGTTCCTTATTGCATTGCGCGCTATCACATGGGTGTAGCACACTTGTGATGCATGGGGGTAGCACACTTGTGATGCATGGGGGTAGCACACTTGTGATGCATGGGGGTAGCACACTTGTGACGCATGGGGGTAGCATGCTTGTGACGCATGGGGTTAGCATGCTTGTGACGCATGGGGTTAGCATGCTTGTGACGCATGGGGGTAGCATGCTTGTGTTGCATGGGGGTAGCACACTTGTGACGCAAGGGGGTAGCACACTTGTGATGCATGGGGGTGGTATGCTTGTGACACATGGGCGTAGCACACTTGTGAAGCATGGGGGTAGCACACTTGTGACGCATGGGGGTAGCACACTTGTAATGCATGGGGGTAGCATGTTTGTAACACATGGGTGTAGCATGGCTGTGATATAATAGTCACAAACAAGCTACCCCACAACCATAGGCAATCACGTGTCATAAGCATGCTACAAGTCTATTGTTGTAAGCTGAAAGGATTGCCAGGATAGTGTATGTGTGTAATATACATATATACATGTCACAAAATTGCACATAGTTTGTTTGTTGATAGTAGTAGTGTTCATATGAGTAGTTGCTCGTGGTACAGTCGGAAACAATCACTACCATTATTTTCACCGGTGTGGCACAAGTGGATACAACATATTTCGCAGTACCAGACAGTTTCTCTCTTGATATGTTTCGATGCACAGAACTTACACCTGCTGACACCTTTCTTACTGTCAGTTCACTTTTTCATGGCATAGTGTTGCATTTGTTGAATGCCACGAACTACAGGGACATCAGCAATAGTTCTCCCGGGCTGCTTGCGGCTGCAGTAGTTTCCTATAAACTCTTTGGCCATTGCAAGTCTAAAATCACGTAGTGATGCGTTGTGCCCACCTTGCAACCGATATAAAATGAAGGCATTGGTACATGCAACATCCAGTAGAAACCAAAAAATGTACTTATAGTATTTTCGGCTCTTCATGTGAATGGAGTAGTACTGCCGCAGCTGATCATTCGTGTCCACACCTCCCATGTTTTCAGAATATGAAATAACTGCTTGTGGACATCTAAATTCCCCCTTCGTTCCATCCTTCATAGTTCTTTTGATGGTTCCTACAGCATCCGGTTGGAAGTTTGTTGATAACATGTTTACTACCTGGTTGTCCAACCATGCTGTGGCAACCAGATGGTCTTTTTGCCTAACAGCAGAATCCCCTCTAAATATAGAGCAGGTCACTTTTTGAATTTCAATACATGTATCACTCACCTGGCTAGCAGCCCCAAACTTGCCTAAACTTTTTTACTTCGTTTTGATCCTATTTTTAGGTCGCTAGGCAAACCTTTAGCGCTGAGGCGTAGTGTACCATTTGCATAGAACCCCTGCTTATGTAGTTTTACAAAAAGATAGGGTGATGTAAAGAAGTTGTCACAGTAGACGTGGTGGTTCTTTCCCTCCAGGTGTTTTGTGAGAGAGATCACAACCCGTGCTCCCAATGTTGTCTCAGCATCTTCTGGAACATCCTCTCCGTATCCAGTGTAAACTTCGAAATTAGCTACAAATCCATTGGAGCTGTCGGCAAGGCACCACACTTTTATGCCTCTCTTCACTGGCTTCATTGGCATAAATTGTTTGAGGGATGAACGGCCCTGAAACAGAATCATAGCCTCATCCACTACACTGTCTCTAGAAGGTATGTAAGCCTCTCTCATTGCCTTTTGCACGCATTCAATAACTGGGCATACTTTACCCAGTCTGTCATACCCAGTTTCACCTCTGCATGCCAGTCTAGTGTTATTGGTGAAGTGAAGGTATCGTGAAATGTCACGGAACCTGTCACGCGAAATGCGGCTTGCCATAGGGTGGTAGTGAAAATACGGATCATTCTTCCAATAATCTTCTATTGCTGGGAGGTGAACCAGCCCCATGAGGAAGTTGAAGCCAAAGTAAGCCCTCAATTCTGTCACTGTCAACTTCTCCCAGTTTGCATATTTTAGTTCTGCCACCTCCCGTGATGCATACAGATTTGTCTGCTTTACAACTGTCTCCAACCGATGATCTGGAAACATGTGACTAAAAATACTACCAGGCGTTGTATCTGCTGTGTTGAGGTGGATGTGTGTGCTGGGGGTGGTGAGGTGGATGTGTGCAGGGTGGTTGAGGGGGATGTGTGTGCTGGGGTGTTGAGGGGGATGTGTGCTCTGGGGTGTTGAAGGGATGTGTGTGCTGGGGGTGTTGAGGGGGATGTGTGCATTGGGGGTGTTAAGGTGGATGTGTGCGCTGGGGTGTTGAGGGGATGTGTGCTGGGGTGTTGAGGGGATGTGCGCTGGGGGTGTTGAGGGGGATGTGTGCGCTGGGGGTGGTGAGGAGGATGTGTGAGGGGGATGTGTGCACTGGGGTGTTGAGGGGGAAGTGTGCTCTGAGGGTGTTGAGGGGGATGTGTGCTCTGGGGGTGTTGAGGGATGTGTGTGCTGGGGTGTTGAGGGGGATGTGTGCACTGGGGGTGTTGAGGTGGATGTGTGCGTTGGGGTATTGAGGGAGATGTGTGTGCTGGGGTTTTGAGGGGATGTGTGCTCTGGGGTGTTGACGGGGATGTGTGCACTGGGGTGTTGAGGGGGATGTGTGCGCTGGGGTGTTGAGGTGGATGTGTGCGCTGGGGGTGTTGAGGTGGATGTGTGCACTGGGGGTGTTGAGTGGGATGTGTGCACTGGGGGTGTTGAGGGGGATGTGTGTGCGCTGGGGGTGTTGACGGGGATGTGTGCATATCCATCTATGAGTTTGTGCTGTGGGTGTTTAGGTGGGTGGGGGCATAGCTATGTGTGTGCGCTGGGTGTGTTGTGGGGATGTTGGCATAGGTATGGGTAGTAGTATATAGATTATATATAGGTCATATACAAACACTTTGGCGCACAACGTTTACTCTTCATTGCAATGTTGTGTGTGCCACTTGTTGAAACAGTCGTTAGTTGCACCAGTAAAACACAGCCACACTGAACATCCTTTGCACTGCCATTGTGTGTCCTTCCTTACATGTCTCCTTATGCACAGAGTGCATTTGCTTCTTTTCTTCTTTGAGTTTTCTGTCTTTGTTACAGGAACATGTATCAGTTGTACTGGCCATACAGCATTGGGCAGTGCAGTTTTTCCTAGCTTTTTTCTACCGCAGTAATCGCCTATAAGAGAATCAGCCAGTTGGAGTTGAAACTGCTTCATTGTCATGTTTTTTGATATGGTAAGGTCTGCTCTGTAGTGCTTGTGTAGTACATATGAGTTTGTTATTACAGTGTCAAATAAAAACCAAAATATATATTTGTAAAACTTCCTGCATTTAGTTCTTGTTTTATAGTACCCCCTAATTTGGTCTCCTCTATCAACTCCTCTCATGTAGGCATTGTACTCGCTGATTGACGATGGACAGGGCACATCTATCTTTGTGCCATCTGATAGCCTTCTTCCTACCTTCAATTTCAGACTTGGATCATGGCAACTGGTTGACATTACCATCACAACTTTTTTATCCAGCCAGGCTGAAGCCACAATAGCTCCCTTTTGAACCGTGAGTGAGTCCCCCTATACGTTTCAAAATAAATAATACTGTGCATGTATATGTTGTGCTGACCTATTCTTCAGAGTAGCTTCAGACAATTCTTTAGGGAATTGCTTCCTGTTACTTCGTACAGTTCCACAACTGTATACACCCCATTTTAGCAATTCTTCCAGCAATTCAACCGATGCGAAAAAATTGTCAAAGTATACTACATGGTGTTTTCCATTTAGTTGTGATGTGAGGGAAGAGAACCACTTTATTCCCAAGGCCTTTCACAGCGGCATTTTCTTCTTTCCCAATGTATAAAACAAAATCAACGAAGTATCCGTTGTGGGAATCCCCTAGCACCCAAACCACGTTTTATGGACTTTTGTGGCATATACTGTTTTAGTGAGGATCTCCCTTGAAACTTTATCATTGCCTCGTCGACCGCAACTTCCCTGTGAGGCTTGTATAGTTCCTTGCATTTAGCAGTAACATAATCTAACACAGGTCACACTTTTCCCAGTCGATCATATCTGCTTTGACCTTGTGGCACTAGTGTTTCATTATTAACAAAATGCAGGTATTTCTGTATGTCCCTAATCGGTCCCTGGAAATCCGATTTGCTATTGGACCGTAGCGCAGATTTGGATTTGTGCTCCAATAGTCATCAATTGATGGTAAACGGTTTATTGACATCAGTATGTGAAAACCAAAATATGCCCTGATTTCTTCGCATGTCACTTTTGTTCACTGTTCATATTTAGTTTCCTTCATGGTGGCCTTCGCGTAGTCATTAGTCGCCTGAACGATCTGTTGTTGAAGCTCTTCTGTGAAGAATAGTCGGAAGATGTCTAGTAGGGAGTTTGGTATAAGTGTTGTTGGGCCACTGAACGATTGAAATGGATGTATGTTGTTTTCCGTCAGTGTGCGTGTCCATTTACTTTTTTCCTGCCTTGATGATGAACCTGTTGGTTCCATGTTTACTGCTTGTTCTCCATGCACCTGTCGTGATGATGTAGTACATTCCTCCATGTGTTCGGCTGGGTATGCATGCATATACATGTAGTTATATTAGAATTGGGTCCTTGTACATTAGCTGCTCACCAGGCATGTTGGTTGCCCCATCATACATGTGTGTAGATGTGTTTTGATTTGATGTGAAAGTGGTGTCCATAGGTTCTTGACCTTGAGAGGAAGGTTTATTGATATCTTAGCATAAATTCCTTTTCTCACCTTGCAGCCAGTCATCTTGCTCTATTTCTATTTCTTCCACACCACAGGTAGCAATTTGAAATGGCAACAACTCATCATCTGAATGAATGTTATGTCACACCGATGTTGAACCCATGCCATATACTGGCTCCTACCGCTGCTTTCAATGTCATTGTCTGGTCTGTGCTTCCTTATGCGTTCAACAATGCACTCTGTATCTACATGTATGGTATGTTATACGTGTATGTATCGCATATGCTAATAGTTTACTATCCATATTTTCCTGTTCAAGGTCACTGAATTCATCATCACTCCCTGACATAACAGGCTCGTCAGGGTCACTGCAATAGCTCTCCAGGACATCGTCATCCTTGTCAAGAAGTTCTATAACGTCTTCGCGGTTCATCCTGCGCGAGCGCTTTGCCATTCTCTACATGTGTTATCAATTGGCTTTTATCGGTGTACGCAATCGATTGTTTACCTTGTCCGCATATTTAGTAGAAACCCACAATAGCAAGCCTACTAGTTCGATAATAAACTGAATAGTACAAGAACCGGTGTACACAACTGTGTAAGTTTCGGAACCAAATGTGTCACCGACTGTGGATGGCGCTTCTTATACTGTAGTGTATGCAGCTGGACGCAAATTTGCGTCTACCGCGTATAATCGGTTAACAACGGTGACAGAGTATCTGGAAGGTCCAAGGCACTCCAAGGGAAGACAGGAGTTGTCATTGGGGCAGAAGGAAGTGGGCATAAGCGAAGAATAGCTGTGAAATGGGATGATGGGTCCCAAGGAGCGTACTCTTTGAAGGCTATTGACCGCGATGGGTGTGTCAGCAACAAACAGATGAGGCTGCGCCATGATGATTGTGAAATGGAAGGTAGAACGCACTATGCGGAGAGCAGTGAGAGTGATGACGATGAAGCTATGTCCAGTAATACTGATCCGACTGAAACAGAGGTTGCAGAGACCCTTGACCACGAACGGTACGCAAAAGGGAACGAGTATTATATATTTTGTGATACGCAAAAGAGAACGAGTATTATGGACAAACTTGGAAAGTGGTGGAACGTGTTGAAATTGATCAAGCTGCAAGCACCAAAGATTACTGTACCCTATTCAAATGGAGTAATATCCAAGATGTAAAGTATGAACTGGACTACTTCCTTCTGATGTATCCAAGACAACATTTGAGCAGTTTGCTAAAATACACAAGTGAGCTAGAGGTTGCAGGCTAACAGTGAATTACCTTTATTTGAGCAGGCCTGAGGGTGTAGGGGCCGAACTAAAGTCCTGTGCTGATGGCATGTCAGGAGTAATTTTGAGCCTTGACATAATGGAAGGTAAAGAATGCCAATCTAAGAAGGATTATAAAGAATTAGGTGCAGGACCAGCTGTGACACTAAGTCTTACGCAAAGCTACTTTGGTTCTGGTAGGATTGACATTGCAGACAGTGCATTTGCTTCTGTGAAGACATTGGAAGCACTAAGATCTAGAGGACTATATTTTATGGGGATAGTTAAAACTGCCTCAAAGCGTTATCCTAAAGAGTTTTTGAGCAGTTGGTCATCGGGAGACAGGAGAAATCCCTCTGAGCGTGGTAGCCATATAGTTTTGGAATCAATATGCAGTGACAACAATAAGATGTTTGCATAGGCATGGGCAGACAAGAAACCAAAGCACATTATTTTCAATGCTTGGCAGGGAAGGACAGCATTCACAAGCAACACAGAAAAGAAATTGAGAAGGGATGATTTGTCACAATTGCTTATGAGAAGCATGTAAAACAACCAAAAGTCATACAAAAGATGTATGAATATTTTTCTACTATAGACATCCATGATCATTTAGGCAGGGATCACTACAATTTGAAAGAAAATGGCATACACATTGCTGGTGGCATAGAGTATTTAGCTCAGTATTGGGGATGGTGATCACAGATGCCTTTCTAGCATACAGGCATGAACTGAGGCAGAAGGATATAATTGAAGACCAAATTGATGATTTTTCTACATTTCTTGGTCATCTTGCCCATCAGCTCATTTTCAATGCATTTACTCAGGAGGCTGTAGGAAACCTGAAGATGATGTTCCTCTCGTTGAGGTAATATGCATGTGTATGTCCAAATGATAACTCAGTGGAGTTTTTAATCATCTCTTTATCCTGCACTATCATCAGGTTGTTCGTACTCATTGTGCAAAGAAGCTTAGCACATTGCCAAGCTACAAGCCTGGAGATCAACTAAGATGTCGCTCATGCCACCAGAAGTGTTCATATTTCTGTCATCTCTGTAGCATCTTATCAGATGCTAGCTCATCATCAGTGCTTTTTGTAACCCAATTACTAAGCCATGCTTCAAAGAACACATTGAATCAATGTCCATTGCAGCAGATGGTGACTAGATTTTTTTATTGACAGTTCTTATGTAGACTTCATACCTATGCACATGTAACTAAGTTCATTCTACAATGTTCAAGCTGATATCAAGAATGCAATTTCATGTGTTTCATATACACTACATTAACCTCAACAACGTATAACCTGCAATTATTAAATTTTGCTACTAGATTTGCTTTGTTTATATATAGTACATGTAGGTAAGTGTTGTACATGCACGTAATTCCAATGACTTGCGCGGTATTTTGCATTTTTACGGTGTTGCTAAAAATAATCACACCAAAGTAACTACATGTATGTTGAGGAAATATTAATACTTTCCAGGTTGTGTAATGATTATATTACCTAGAAAGTGTTCAAATTCAGAAGAAATTATTGCTGACCTCTGTGAACTGATCTAAGTGAAGTACTTCAAAAACGTTATGATATTATGACGATGACATCAACGTCATTTCATCTTTTCAATCTTCACAGCATCAAGTGCTTATAGTAATCTATATGAAACTCCTATTTTATGAATCTACATGTTATTTGGGGTCAAAATTCAAAATTACGTGCATAAGTCATTGAAATATTCAACAAATCATCACGTATTATTGCGTCCTATTTATAGGACAACGCCTGTCCTATATCTAGGACAACAGGTGGGTAGATTAGACATTAATGTCATTATATATTATCAAGTATCATGTTCCCCTAGGGATACGTAATCGTGGTCAAGTTTTTGAAAAATGGTTGAACTACACATTGTAATGATAACTGATGGCGTCTTATTCAGAGTAGAGGTAGAACTCCATGTTCATACATTGGGATCCTCTTTCTTTCACAGTTACAACAAAAAGCCATCTGCTGGCTGACTGCATGCCACACAGTAGTAGTATCCATTATTCTCTTCCTTGCAAATACGGATACATCCTTCCTCCTAGCTCCAACTGCACAACACTGCATGCTTTGAACCATACTGGCAAATTATCGTACCATCGATTTCAACAGAGAATAGCTTAAATAAACAGCAACAAACACAACGTCAAAAATTAAGAAGGAGCACAGGCAGAGAAACACAAGAGTTGTGCTTTTCACTTGCCAGTTAATCATGCAATGAAATTTACCAACCATCAAATGTGCATTACTCCTGGGAAATGTTCGTTCCCCAGGAGTAACACGTAATATATTATCATTCAAAATTAAGAGATAGATGTACAATCAATCGAATGTCCAGACACCCCATCTCCAAACCAGTGAGCTTGAGGCAGGGGGTGTGGTGTCATGGACCCACCTCCTGATTGCCGATAATGTGAACACATACAAATAGTTAATTCGAATCAAGCACTCGATATTGTTCCAGTGAATGTAGGATCATAACATGTGAATGGATCTGATTTAATTATTATATGGAGTAATAATTTACTGTGAGCTAACCCAAAGACGTATAGTTACATCAGACAGGAGCTGTTGCATATTTTCTAACATATCCCAGGGTGGTTTACAGTAGATTAATCAGAAATTGAGTATCCAGGGATAATTTTATAGCTACATAATTAGGAGAGTGATTTTGCCACACCTACCTGTAACTGTAAGGTGGCAGTGCAGTGAGTGGAACAGGTTGAGAAAATAGTGTGGGCCTGTGGAGCATTTGGATATTGCTAATACAACTGTATGTGCACAGTAATTACCCGCCATTACTGATATGATGATTTTCTGTACACCAGTGATGGTCGTTCATAAAAAAACAGGGCTATCTTCCTGAAACAGCCCCACATGTACATATACTGTAAGAACGACATGACTGCTGCTAATGCCAGTGTTCAAACCACGACTCACTGTACAACCTACAAAGAACACCACTAACATACAGGCCATAAGTTACAGGTACATGTACCTGGAGGCAATTCCATTTCATTACGGACTACAGGTACCCAGCCCAACAATTTCAAAGTCACCTGATGATATGATGTCATCTCCTCCAGCTTCTGGTTCAGACTGCTCAACTCACTCCTCAGTCCTGAAATGAAGACATCACTGGACTCCTGTAAGGGTGTGGAGAGATACATGAGTGGAATAGTTCCCCTGATATGATGATGAAATGAAGTGACCCAATGCATAGATGAACATATGGGATCATAAACAAATGTCACACATACAGACAAATGTGCACATGTACACACATAAACCTACATTAATATGCACTAGTTCCCTTTTCACTACAATGATCCCATATGAGCGTGTAGATTTATAATCCACACCAACACCTACATTCAGGACATCACAAATATAGGTGTACCTTCTGTTGGGACAACTGATGTTGGAGGTCATCACATTGCCTCTGTGACCTCATAGACTCCTGCAGGGAGAGGTCAGAGTGCATAAGGGTTACCATGGGAACATGAGGGGCAGTAGTGATCACCATGGAAACACGGGGAGAGTAGTGAAAGCTTAAGTGATCACTACCACATAGAGTTATGAGAACATGAAGGAGTACTGGTTGCCATGGGAACATGGGGGGGGAGTAGTGGTCGCCATGGGTACATGAGGACAGTAACATGGTTACCAGATGAATGTGGGGGCAAATTAGGTAAGTTTTCGGCCTATACTATGAGACTTGAGAGTGAACCACCACAATAGCGTTGCTATAATTGTGATGGCCTGTACAGGCATGAAGGCTTTGTGGCAAGCATGGTCACTAAGTACGCATTGCTACAGTATAGGTCAATAAAAAGTTAACACTACGTACTACTCTACCTTTGCAACGCAATACCTTATTTAGGTAATAAATTACGTAGGTAGAAAGTTGCGGTAGATCAGTAGAAAAATATACGTTTCTGTCGGTTGAACACGGTGAATTAGACAGAAACTATGCTCCCTCCATATGTGATTGGTTGTACGGCACGTGATAGCCACGTGGTGGGGGGTTTAAATAGGTATGAGCGGGGCTTTGGGCTCAGTCTAAGTGTCGTGCACGTGCTGCAAACTTTTTCTACAATGGGTACCGAAGCTGAAAAGATGGACCAGCTCCTTAGTAGCATGCAGACGATGCAGGAGCAAATGAAGGCGATGCAGAAAGGGCAGGAGGAAACATGTATGCGGCTGGCGAGGCAGTCTCATAAGGACTCGTACGTGTTTAGGAAAAAGGGCAACGAATGCCAATATAAGGCCAACAAGGAAGTGAAGGAGCGGTTGGAGGTGGCGGCTAGCTATCTAGACCGTGTGGAAGCAGCGAGTGGGAGGGATCAACTCGACCTCGCTAAGAAAGAGATTGCAGAAGGTACGTCTTTCCTTGCCCGCCGACAGAAGCTGATTAAACTGGCCGACCGATCGGAGTCGGGGTGGGCAGTCGTCGAGGAATATGACGCGGATGTGCTGGCTGATGACTCTGATGACGAAAAGAAAATTGAGAAGGCCGAAAAAGCCGCTGAGCGGAAGCTGGCAAAGAGGAGGAAGGTGCAGGAGGTGAAGTTCAGAGATGGGTTGGCGGCTAGGAGTTTGCCTAGGCCGGGGAGTGAGCCTACACCCAAAGCACCGTTTGTGGGTCCCAAACCTTCCATAGCTGCAGTGCCGAGACCAAAGTACCCTGTGGGCTCCTGCTTCCAGTGCGGTGACCCAGGCCATTTCAGGAGGGAATGCCCCAAGGCTGCACCCCCGGCTGGAGCCAGGGAGGAGTATCCTTCAATAAAGTGTGTTGAGCATGTGGCCATGGAAGGCATGGAGTGTGTTGATAGGGAGAATGTAGCACCTGATTTGGGTGAGGTGTTAAATGGTGGAGAGTCATGTATTGCTAAAAGTAGATGTTGGGAGGCCCAAGAGGGGGATGCAAGTACTGTTTCTGTTAGGGGACGTCTGGGTGCTTGCATAACTTATTGGGAAGAGGTGTTGTATGCACCACCATGGGTATTGGAAACACTTAGGAATGGGTATGTTCTCCCATTCTATTCCCAACCTACACCCTATGCACGGCCCAACCAGCATTCTGCCCAGATAGAGGCTGATTTTGTTACAAATGCAGTGGCAGATTTGCTTAGTGGTGGGTATATTGAGAAGGTGAATGAGCTTCCAGTGGTATGCAGCCCATTATCAGTTGTCACCAATGGGGTGGGTAAAAAGCGGCTTGTGGTAAATTTAAGGCATGTTAACCGGTCCCTTTGGAAGCAAAAGTTCAAGTACGAAGACTTGCGTGTGGCAATGATGTTGTTCAAACAAGGTGAGTGGATGTTTTCATTTGATTTGAAGTCTGGGTATCATCATGTGGATGTTGCTAAGTGCCATCGTAAGTACCTGGGTTTTGAATGGGGCGGGAGCTGGTACACATTCGTAGTGTTACCGTTTGGGCTGTCATCAGCGCCTTATGTATTCACCAAGATGATGCGTCCATTAGTCCGATTATGGCGTAGTAAAGGATTAAAGGCAATTGTGTATCTCGATGATGGCATTGTAGCCATGCCAGATGAGAAGGGTGCAGTTACTGCCAGTGGCTGGGTGCAGGACACGCTGTTGAAGGCTGGGTGGGTGTGTAACGAAGCTAAGTCTACCTGGTTACCTACCCATAGGTTGTCATGGTTAGGGTTTACTTTGGACCTAGAGGTTGGTTGTATTTCAGTACCTGATAAGAAGATGGATGCCCTGCATGGAAGGTTGCAGACAGCTAGGGAGCAACCAATGCTTAGGGCAAGGGCTATAGCAAGCCTGGTGGGTAGAATTATATCTATGAGTTTAGCGCTGGGCCCTGTGGCCAGGTTCATGACACGGGCCTTATATGCATTATTGCTAACCAGGCAGGCATGGTGTGATTTTTTACCCATCTCACCAGAAGGGCGAGAGGAACTTAATTTCTGGTATGAGTCAATCAAAGAGTATAATGCACAGCCTATATGGCATAGCCCATCTGCAGTAAGATGTGTGTACTCAGATGCCAGTGATGTGGGGTACGGAGGCTATACAGTTGAGCATGGCATGCATGTTGCACAAGGGATGTGGTCACCAGAGGAAGCAAAGCAGAGCTCTACCTGGAGGGAACTGGTAGCAGTGGGTAGGGTGTTAGATTCAGTTGCAGGCAGGCTTTGTAATGCTAGAGTGCGTTGGTTCACAGATAATCAAAATGTTGTCCGTATTTTGCAAGTGGGCAGTGTCAAGCCTCACTTACAAGTGGAAGCCTTAAAAGTATTCAAAACATGTATAAGATACAATATTAGGATAGAGCCAGAATGGGTGCCCAGGGAGATGAACCAGCTTGCCGACTATTATAGCCGTGTTGTAGACTATGATGACTGGTACATCAATCCCACAGTATTTGCCATGGTAGATGAATGGTGGGGACCGCACAGTATTGATCGTTTTGCAACGTCATACAACAAACAGGTTGAGCGATTTAACTCTCGCTACGCATGTCCAGGGACTGAGGCAATAGACACGTTCACAGTGAATTGGTCAGGAGAGAACAATTGGTGGTGCCCACCACCTGTGCTTATCCCAAGAGTGATTAGGCATGCTGAGTGCTGCAAAGCACAGGGGACACTAGTTGTCCCGCACTGGGAATCTGCCCCATTTTGGCCTCTGTTGTGCCCCAGTGGTAATGAGTGGGCCTCATTTGTGGTGGGCGAGGGGTTGTTACCGCTATCAGAAGAATTGATCAAGCCTGGCAGAATGGGTTCTGCGCTGTTTGGAGGGAAATTTCCTAACTCCGAGGTTATAGTACTGCGAGTAGATTTTGGGAAGTGCAGTGTTAATTAGCGGTGTGTCGAGCAGGTGTATCCACTATTAGTGGCTTTGTGTTGATTGTGATATCCAATATTAGTCGTGTGACTTTGTCAATCTAGAGCATTGATTTGTTGTTTAACAGCCTTCTGGCTTTGTCGATCTGGAGTATCGACTGTTGCTAGCATTTTGGCTCTGTCGATCTGGAATATCTACTTGTTGTTAGACTTTTTGGCTTTGTCGATCTGAAATAGCAACTTGTTGTTAGCCTATTGGTTGTCGATCTGGAATATCGACTTGCTGTTAGCCTTTTGGCTTTGTCGATCTGGAATATCGACTTGCTGTTAGCCTTTTGGCTTTGTCGATCTGGAATATCGACTTGCTGTTAGCCTTTTGGCTTTGTCGATCTGGAATATCGACTTGCTGTTAGCCTTTTGGCTTTGTCGATCTGGAATATCGACTTGTTGTTAGCCTTTTGGCTTTAAATTTGGCTGAACAACAGTCTCTAACCTAAATAACTTCTCCTACTTCTCACCCAATGCAGATGTATTTGCCTCAGGGGTGTGGCCTCTACTGAGTAATCTGGAGGACCCCGAACTGAGGAGGCTGGCCAAGGCTCTACCCGCAACAGTGCTGAGGAGTAGGGCAGACAGTACCACAAAGAAGTACCTCGGGGCGTACCAGCGGTGGAAAGTCTGGGCGGATGCTAGACAAGGGGTCCCTAGCTTCCCAGTTCAAGAGAGGCATTTGGTGCTGTATTTGCAGCACCTTAGTGAGTCCACGGGGAGTAAGGCAGCAGTAGAGGAGGCAGTGCATGCTCTATCATGGTTGCATGAGCTAGCAGGGTTGCAACAATTAGGAGGGTCACCCTTAGTTAAATGTATGGTGGAGGGTCTGAAACGGATCCTGGCTAAACCTAAGGTTCGGAAGGAACCAGTGACGGCTGACATGTTGAAGGCCATGGTGGAGGCTGCTGGGCCAGACCCACCTTTGTCTGAAGTCAGATTGCTGGCTGTTTGTTTGGTGGCTTTTGCAGGTTTCCTGCGTTGTAATGAGCTGGTGAAGCTCAAATGCTCTGATATTATCTTCAATACAGAGGGCATGTCGATAAATGTGCAGTCCAGTAAGACTGACCAATACCGGGAGGGTGCGTCATTAGTCATTGCACGCACTGGGTTAGTAACATGCCCTGTGTCTATGATGGAGAGATATTTTCGTATAGGAAAGTTAGATCATTCATCCCCAGGTTTGGTGTTTAGGGGAATTGTAAAGACAAAGGAGGGAGAAGGCTTGCGTAAGACAGGTGGCCTCAGTTACTCTAGGCTAAGGGAATTACTGTTGGATAAAATAGCAAAGCTTGGTTTTGATCCAGCCCTGTTTGGCATGCACAGCCTTCGTGCTGGTGGTGCCACTGCAGCAGCCAATTGTGGTGTGCAAGACAGGTTATTTAAGCGACATGGTCGCTGGAAATCCGAATCCGCTAAAGACGGGTATGTTAAAGATTCCCTACAGAGACGCTTAGAGGTCTCAAAAAGCCTGGGTATATAACTAGGCCCGTTCTTTGTACATCTATTGATCTTGTGTGTGTGTTGTGTTTGTTCCTTGTGTTTGCAGGCGTGCACAATGACGCTATACCTATGTGTGGTTAAGGGGTAGTGCTGTACTGGGAGCATGGGGAGGGAGATATACGTTTCTGTCGGTTGAACACGGTGAATTAGACAGAAAATATGCTCCCTCCATATGTGATTGGTTGTACGGCACGTGATAGCCACGTGGTGGGGGGTTTAAATAGGTATGAGCGGGGCTTTGGGCTCAGTCTAAGTGTCGTGCACGTGCTGCAAACTTTTTTGTTGGTGTTGTGTGTGTTCTTGTATTTGTGTGTGTTCTTTGCCCCTGCAGAACAGTTCTCATCTCAGTTGAGGTTTCCTTGACAGCCTATCAGATCATGATGTGATGGAAGAATTGACTGTGATAGTTATTAGGTGTTTAGGGTTAGGGAGCGTGCTTGTTTTAAGGCTTTTCCTGAAGTGCAGATTTTTTCCCAAAGGGTTTTTTATCTGCGCACCAGGTTTTTCCCTTGAGGGTGTGTGGGGTCCACCCCTCTAAATATATGTGTTGTTTGGCTGACCCTCGCTCCATGTTATTGATGGGTTGTAATTGTATTGATCTTGTGTGTGTGTTGTGTTTGTTCCTTGTGTTTGCAGGCGTGCACAATGACGCTATACCTATGTGTGGTTAAGGGGTAGTGCTGTACTGGGAGCATGGGGAGGGAGATGCGTTACCTTATGGCAACGCATAACACGAAAACATATTGAGAACAAGTTGTCAGGTTGGGCAGCTGCTAAAGCACAGGTACATACATGTATCCGCCACACGCATTGCGTCAGACAATACTGCCACTGTTTGGATCATAGCGATGGTGTTTACGGACTACGTGAAGCAAAGGATTTTATTCTATCATCAACAGGGGTGTAAGAGTAGAAACTATAGGAATCTTTTGTTGGGGGAAGGGTTGATCGTTAGCCATGTAGGTATTTATAGATTCCTAAAAAGGTTTGAAAAATGTGGAACTGGCGCGCCGCCGTGGATCTGGTGGACCTACAGAGATTACTGATGAGGTGTAGAGGATCGTGGAGGCACAAATGCAGCTTGACGATGAAACGACCGCTGTTCAGCTTCGCGCACAGAAAGGTGCGTATTATTTGGATTAATATAGTCCAAGTTTTCATAGGTCGATCATAAACTTTCGCTTCGCACCATTTTGCAAAGCCTCGGATGGGTGTTCAGGGGCAGCGCTTATTGCTAAATCATCAGGTACAACTTTACCTACAGGTTCATATATAGCGAACATGTCTTATACCGCTTGCGGTTTGATAGGGAAGGCAACAAGGTCAAACGCTTTGAATGATGCCAGGAACATCAGCAGGACAACTTCTCCGACGTTATATGGACAAATGAGTCTTCTATTCAGTTAGAAAGTCACCGAAGGACATGCTGTTGAAAATTTGGGCAACCACCTAAACCGAAGCCGAGTTACTGAACGCAATAGTACAATTTTTACCACTTATCATAGTTAGAATATCTATGCTTATTGTTACAGACCAAAACATCCTGTCAAAGTACATGTTTGGGGGGCAATCAGCTTGAAAGGACCAGCTAAACTGTGCATATTTGACGCGATTATGGATTCTCCGCTCTATGTTAACATCTTGGAGACGACCTTGCTGCCGTTCCTAGCACGTAATTTTCCAACCTCGCATCGTTTCATGGCTGATAATGATCCAAAGCACACATCTAAGTTAGCACAGCAGTTTTGAAGGAGAAGCAAGTGAATTGGTGGAGGACCCCTGCTGAATTACCTGACCTCAATCCTACTATGGCATGAATTGAAGGAGTATATGCGGAGAGAGGTGAAGCCTAAAAACAAGGAAGAACTTATTAGAGGGATCAAGGACAGTGACACCATCTGTGTGTGCTAAATACATAGGACACTTAAGAAAAGTAATCCCTAAAGCTATATAACTGAAGGGTGATGCTACTGGTTATTGAGTGCTTGAAGTTCAGTTTGTAAAGCAATTTTATTATTTCTTGTTACCTTCATATACAAGCCCATATGTAAAGAGGGAGGGGTCCATATGAAATTGTTTTCCTGTAAACAAGTAAACCTCTAAGCAGCTGTACATCTCACTTAATCCACCCACACCTCACTACTTGGCTTAATGCATTAACCCCACCATTTCTCACTCTGTGACCACACCCATAGACCCTGTTTGCGGCTTAGTGCATTAACCCCACCACTTCAAACTCAGTGACCACACCCATAGACCCTGTTTGCGGCTTAGTGCATTAAAACCACCATTTCTCTCTCTGTGACCACACCCATAGACCCTGTTTGCTGCTGAGTGCATTAACCCCACCACTTCTCACTCTGTGACCACACCCATAGACCCTGTTTGCGGCTTAGTGCATTAACCCCACCACTTTAAAAAAAAATGATTGGCTCATTATATCGTAAAAACGTGGGTACTTTAAGACGATAAAGAAACGTGAAACATATGTTTAGTTGTTGAAACATTATGTTTCACTTGCGCAATGTAAGCAGGGTTCGACGTAAGGCCGGTCATTAATGACATTCATATTTTGATGACGATTGTCGGTAATTATGTAAATTACAAAAAGCGTCATTATACGTCGCCGTAAATGGCGGACGTAGAGAATTCGGTGGAAATACGATGATCTAACGAAAGTATCCATGATTACATGTACCACGGTTACCAGTCTCACCACGCGTTAACATATATATCTACATTGCATGAAAGAGGTCTCCATTGTTCAAGTAAACAATGGGCTTATTATACAGTCCTACGCACAGCGCTCTGGGTGATTAGTACATATCGATACGTATGCATGTATAAACACATTCCCGTTGTTTTGCGATCTGCAATGGATCCAGATGAGCCTATTAGTACATGTACGTGTTTTATCCTTATGGGTTTGTGTGGGCTGTAGTTAATGACGCGTTGGTATCATAACATGTTATGTTAGCTGCATAAACATGCTATGATAGTCATACCACGTAAATGAATGTCATTAATGACCGGCCTTACGTCGAACCCTGGTAAGGTACTACCACAAATATGCAAAACATTACTCCGCAACGTAACTTTCTACTTAGGTATTACGAGTACTACCTAGCGTTAACTTTTTATTGACCGATACTGTACAAGCCTATAACTCTGCTTATAAATTTTGACGGCCCTGTAACGGTTATTAAAATTCAATGCTTGATGCTGTACATTAACGCAAATGTACACATGCTATTCATTTAACACTTTACTTTCAGTATCTAGTATACATGTACAAGTGCCAGTGATTTTATCCACCATGGGTAGAGCTCGATCATATTGGATGGCCTGGGTACCCTTAACTAGGGGGTGGGGGAGGGGTAGTTCATTACTGCTGTATGTACATCACCACATGTACTGCAGGTGAGTGAAATGCTTACATGTATGTGTAATCAAACATTCTCCCTCCCTCCTCCCTCCTCCCTACCTTTATGACCAGGCTGAGAAGGATAGAACTAAAGCATTGGAACATGAACTGGAGGGAGCTAGGGCCATCATTGAGGTAGCTATATATCATTTTATGGGTTGGAATTTGGAGGTGTTATCCTTAGTCTACAAGTGCCAAAGGCTACCTAGTTGGGTATACCTAACACACACTATTGGGTTTAAATAACAAGGTTTATGGAACACTAATTTCCATAAACCTTGTGTGTCTGAACACATCAGGAAAGCTACATGTATATTTAGACAGCCAATACAAAGGAGTAGGCCCAAACATCTAACTAATGTATACTTTACCTAACGCCCGGCACCTGTATATCAGATACTGAAAGTAAAGTGACTGTATGTGTACATTTATGTCAATGTACAGCATCAAGCATTCGATTTAATAACAGTTACAGGGATTTACTGCCATCAAAATGTATAAGCAGAGTAATAGGCTGGTAGGTCTATGTATAGTGTATGATACCAACAATGTAAAATCACCTCAAATTGCTTTGCTGCTTCCCTCTCCTTTATGGCTGCCTGATGAATGATGACCCTAGCTCCCTCCAGTTCATGTTCCAATGCTTTAGCTCTATCCTTCTCAGCCTGGTCATAAAGGTAGGGAGGAGGGAGGAGGGAGGGGGAAGGTTTGATTTAAGCATTCCACACACCTACAGTAGCGGTCAAAAAAAGCATTACGTTTCGTTTTCGTAGAACGATCGTAGCACGATTGAACGGAATCGGTCGAACATCGTTCGAACATCGTTCAAACATCGTTTTACAAAATATCGTTTGTAGATTATATAAACGATTGATGCCGTTTTACTAATCGCCACTGTTTTTATATAATCGGTACGTGAGCGCACGTGTTTAGAAAATGGTGTATAGTGAGTATACGAAGCTGCGAATACTCTTCTACCATTTCAAGAGTTTGAAAGCTCCAACTATCGCTCGATATCTTCAAGCGGAGAACATTTATTGTGCGCGACAGAACGTAGCGATCTTCATAAAGAAGTACCGTCAAACGAAATCAATATGTCGACGATCGGGATCGGGTAGACCCTCAAAACTCACTGCTGAAGTAAAGGCAATAGTGGAAGAAGAGACGAGAAAGGATGATGAAACGACTGCACACTAGTCTCGTACCCAGACCCAGATTCCCAACAGCTGCGGATGGATTACATCACCGCTACGTGGAAAGTGGGTCTGGCTCATAGGTCGAACTTTTTTGTTCTGTGGATCCTGAGTGTTACGCAATCTTTGTGTCGTCACAAAAATGGGGTGTCGTTTTTTGTCGTCATATACTAATTACCGTGTCGTCATAACTAATTACCTTGCTCAAAACACAGAAAGAACGTGCATTCCACCGAGCGCCTAGAAATAATTAGGAAGCTCCCAACAGGCACATGTCCTTTTATGACTGTGGCATGAGAAACAGTACACCTTAAACAATTTAGTTCCAGAAAGCACGCAGGAAGCAGCTGCTCCAAAAGATAGAAAGGAACGTTGAGGCTGAGGTTTTTCGGGATGATAGGGGCAGGCGGCCTGGCTTCCACTCGCCTCTCCCGTTCTCATCGAGTTTCTAGCCGTGCGCAGTCGCGGGCGCGTCCTTGTCCTTGTAACGCTCCTGCCCACCATGGAGGCTTGTTTGCTCAGACCCGAGCGGGTATTAAAGCCTTAAAAACAGTCACCCTCGAGGAGAAGGCTCCAATTAGAGTACTACTATAGCTAGCTATGGAAGGCAATTACACTGGTAATTAAGTAGCACCGTGACGTCACTACGGGCTGCAATTTGATTGGTTCTCCAAAATCTAGGATCCACAGAACAAAAAAGTTCGACCTATGAGCCAGACCCACTTTCCACGTAGCGGTGATGTAATCCATCCGCAGCTGTTGGGAATCTGGGTCTGGGTACGAGACTAGACTGCACACGTGTTGCACCAATTGCTTTTGTCACGCGGGTACAGAATTAACCTCCGCACCATTTTACGCTGCAGGACCTCCCTTGGATGGACGTTTCGTGGAAGCGCGTATTGCCAATACTTACTCCTAAACGTCATCGTTCACACGTACATGTATCGTTGGTCCGTAAAAATCAACGATGCTATAAATGCGCGCACATCGTTAACGAAAAAGGTGTCAAGATCGGCTTCGTATCGACTTCGTTCTGACTTCGTTTTTTAAAACCAAACGCTACTGTAAAACGATCGTTCTACGAAAACGAAACGTAATGCTTTTTTTGACCGCTACTGTACGGTACATGTGGTGATGTACATAGAACAATAATGAACTACATGTACCCTCCCCCCAACCCCCCTAGGTTAAGGGTACCCAGGCCATCCAATATGATCGAGCTCTACCCATAGTGGATAAAGTCACCTGATGATATGATGTCATCTCCTCCAGATTCTGGTTCAACTCACTCCTCAGTCCTGAAATGATGACATCACTGGACTCCTGTAAGGGTGTGGAGGGTGAGATACATGTGTGGAATAGTTCCCCTGATACATGTATGATGATGAAATGTAGCGACCCAAAGCAAATATAAGCACATGGAACATATGGGATAGAGACAGCACATATTTCATTTTCTAAGAGATGCCATGTCCTATACAACTGTTTTCCTATGCACTGGACATGAAATTTGTAATTATATACTAGGTCCCTTTTCACTGCCTGGATCCCATTTGTGGATTTATAATCTGCACCCACACCCACACCCACACATACACACACACACAAACACAACTAGATTCAGGACATCACAAATGTAGGTGTACCTTCTGTTGGGACAACTGATGTTGGAGGTCATCACATTGCCTATGTGATCTTATAGACTCCTGCAGGGAGAGGTCAGAGTGTATAAGGACTGATACCATGGAAACAGGGGGAGAGTAGTGAAAGCTTATGTGATCACTGGGTCATTCCATGTCCTGACACAAATGAATCGGCATGTACCCCTCAGATTTGTGTGCAATTTATCATATTTGCTTGACCTAATATGGATGTTACTTTAACGCATTAATTTTTAAAATCTCACGAGCGGTTTACGAATTAACACCGTCATGAATAATTAATTGCTTTCCACTTTGAAGACTCATAACTCCCTACTTACAGAACGTGTATGGCTATTGTTGTCATCAAATTGAAGCTCTCTTAGTGTACAATCCAACTATAATACGTTTCTGTGGGAGAGGCGAAAGGGTTAAAGTTAATGGACTCTTCGATCTCAAGAAGCGAAACAGACCCCATTAACCCACGCATACTGTGACCTTTCCCTAGCAAGGGTTTGGTAGGGTGCTGGGCCCCACTCCGTGGCTCGCGCGCCGATCGACCCCAATAGGTCGTCCCCCTTTTCCGCGCTACACCCGGTGCGGGAAATGCTTGGGGGAGCCAGGAGGAACCTACTGGAATGCCCAGCACATGATCACGGCCGAAAGGCCGGAGAGTTCTATGCCGATAACAAACCATCTTGCTAGGTTTACAAGAAACATCACAATAAAGGAAAATAAAATAAAATAAAATTACTGAAGCTGTAAGGACCCCACGGCGTGCTTGTGTAACTCAGTTCACGACTGCCAATGGTTGCGCATGCGCAGACACACTAACCACGTCGGTCCATTAACCGCAGTTAACCGACGGCTAACTTTCATTTAATGGACTCTTCGATCTCAAGAAGCGAACCCGACCCCATTAACCCACGCATACTATGACCTTTCCCTAGCAAGGGTTTGGCAGGGTGCTGGGCCCCACCCCCTGGCTCGCGCGCCGATCGACCCCGATAGGTCGTCCCCCTTTTCCGCGCTACACCCGGTGCGGGAAATGCTTGGGGGAGCCAGGAGGAACCTACTGGAATGCCCAGAGGGGTGGCTCTCAGCCACACCCTCCCCCAAGCCATCAACCTTCCTGGACCCAAGGATAGAACTTCGCATTATATAATAGAAACACAATTCCATATCGTCCCTACATATCAGCAACGACATCCTGCAACTCCTTGAAGCACATCTCTGGGGTGGGGGGGGGGGGGGGGGGGGGGTACGCACATACACTGTTGTAAGCGGCACTCTGCCAACGTCTCAGCGTCTAGATCACTGAATCCTAGCTATATGCCACAAACCACTGCTGTCGTCACTGCACCAACTATGAAACTGTGGCCAGAATACAATCTTGCATCCAATCCCGCCCTTACCAATGCTGACTGAACTGCCGACAAACCGAGCGCGGGTTAACAACCTCCTGTCGCGAACCTCAAGAGCGCCCACCCAGACCAGACGACCATACATGAATGCTGCCCCGCCCTTACCAATGCTGACCGAACTGCTGCAACAAACCGAGCGCGGGTTAAAACCTCCTGTCGCGACCCTCAAGAGCGCCAACCCAGACCAGACATGCATGCTGCAGCTTGCCCACCAGGGACTGCAGCTCCTTCCGCCAGCACGATCACAGTCTCCACACCCCTACTCTTTGCCACCCATTCAATCGCATCCGCTATATTGCCATAAATATCTTAGATGCCGAGCGATATCCAAAGGGCAAGATGATGTTCACAAACAGCCCCCCATTCCACATCATCCCCAGCAGCCATCTATCCTCCAAACGTACTGGGAACAGGCGATACACGCTACGAATGTCGACCTAGGCCAGTACAGTGCCTCGTCCCCTCCATGGTCAACTCTTCTCCCATGCGGGCAAGACAGGTCAACAATCAAGCAAACACCACCAGACGATTTGGGAACAAGGCCTATAGGACTGCAGGGTAGTGGGCCTACCACCCTACCCAAACAACATTCCTCGTCCAGATACCTCGATACAAGCGCCGCGTCCCGGCTTGTTGAGGCCATGTTAGCTCTGGCCCTGCTGCACGACCACCTTGCAAGGCCAAATCCAATGCGAAGGCCATCCAGCAACCCGTTGACCATGCCTGGTCTCCATGAAGCGCCAGCCTTCTGACCTAAATATACCAGTCCAGCGGAGTGTTAACCTGGCATAGTGACGGTGGCACTTTCCATGCCTGTAGTTGCCACTGACCAACAGATCAGACGTATACCGGCACATCCGCTGGACCCCCCGACCCCCCATGCCTAACGAGAGAAGCGCTTTGCATCACTGATTAACAATCCACCAAACAAACTAAGTACTCAACAGCCAGCAAATAGGTATAAATATATATAGGTACATACATATGCGCACGTCCCTGCAACCAAATATCGCAACATGCAAACTAGGGTAGCGTCAGGTATATTCGCCAGGGGGGAGTAGTCGCCACCCGCACTTTTAATAGCGTATAAAAACAAAAATAATAAGTTTGAATCTTTCAATATGAGTTTAAAACAACCCTAATAGGCTCCTCTGCTAGTAGCATATACAGTTTTACGCAAGTAACGTTGCACTGTAGAATAAACAGGGGGGTGGCGAACACTCCTGACGTTATCGAGGTGGCGATCACTACCTACGTTACCCTATAAAACCCCATCGATTACTCCTCACTGCCAATCACGTCACGACCTTCCCCGGGGAAGCTTATCATTCTCCCGGCATAGGGAGGAGGGCGGCCACATGACACCTCCGGATGCGACCTGCCCCACGAGGAACACTCGTGCTGAAACCTTCAATGTGGATATGCACATGACCCTGCGTTGACAGACCAAAAAATTGCGTTCCCCCCCGGCCTGCCGCCTGACCCGAGGAACCAGCTGACGACATAGCTGCCACCACCGACCTCACCACACGCACATCCTGATTGTCCTACGTGAGCGGGCAATAGGACGCTACGTGGGCCACTGACGCACACACATTGAAATGTGCAATGGCTGCTGTCTTCCCAGTAGACCACAAAGAGTAGAGAGATGCGATGACCGCGGACCAACGACAATTCCCAGAGGCCGCTGCCTGCTTTCGGAACGTCGCATCATACAGCACCATGCCAGGCCACTGAAATCACGACAGGCCTTTGAGGACCCCTCTCATATAGCCCAGAAGTTCCACTACGTCTTCGGGGAACCTTCGTGACATCGCACTCGTATACGACGTGAAGCATTGCAGCCATAATTGACATTGTTTGTGTCACCGACCAAGCGCCCACGCATCGTCCCTCCTCCTATTCCATTGCTCTGGGAGCAATACCACCATCTCCCAAAATGCTATATTGCGCAACTATGAATATATAATTAGACAAACAAAAGGGAGGGGCACGGGCCCCTGGTGCCCCCCCCCTGATCCGCCACTGCCCACTGCCACTTAGGGTAGCCAAGGCTGCCACCAAATAATTTAACGTCATACAAAATGGCGGCTAGTACCAAGTTATATTTCACGCAAGGACCATCCACTTGCTTAACTTGATGTAAATAAGTGTTAAACAATGCTACTTCTAATGGGTATGTTGTATGCTCTTTTACACGCCTATCGTATGAAACTGCTTGGAAAATGACTATGTAAACAAATATGGCTGTAGGCGGGGATGATGCCATACAATTTTAATAAGCTAATTGGCTACAATCACCCTATGCTCTCACACTCTAAATCGACCAGATGCCGGAAATTCTTTGCTTGGTGTTAATCACGACAAACGTTAACAAGGATCAAAATGGCCGATGGCTTGCACGAAATACGATACATCTATACCCTATGCAGTTATCGAAACATCCAGTCGCAGTGAATAACTAGACCCTTAGGAGCTTGCCTAGCTGAATAAATTTACCTGAGAGCTGTGTTTTTTGAATCTCCGATATTTCCATACAAGTACAGTGGTTATTAAATATAACCCGCCAAATTTGTATTGCTGGGCAGCTGCACACTCTTTTCATTAGTCCATTGCGCATTTGTTTCTATTTCGTGTACGTTTTGCTCTAGATCTCTGTAACATAGTAAATGTAAGATTATGATACTGAAATAGTGTCCTTGCACTAAATGAAGACCGAAACGTAATGAATCACATGTCATAATGATGTAATTACAAACATGAATGTAGACAACATGTTAACATGATTTTTCTCCTGAGGCAGCCCTAACCACCCTGAGCAGATCTTCTCGGCTAGTTTCCCTGGCACTGGCTGCCACCTTACCTATACATAAATGCCCTCGATGGCGCCTGTACCCACGTGTCCAGCTCATCACCCGCCCTACTCTGGTCCCCGGGGGGCCACATCCCCATAAATGATGTGCCCATGGCTGGGTCACGAGGCAGCGTGCCTCCGATGAATGATGAGCCCACCGACATGGGTGGGTCTCGAGGCCGTGTGCCTCCGATGACTGGTGTGACCGCGTAATGAGGCCGCGTGCCTCTGTCACATGATGTGTCCACGTCTGGATCACGAGGCCGCGTGCCTCCGATGGATGCTTTCGTACCTGCATTTGGGTCTCCAAGGCCGCGAGCCTCCGAGAAATTATGTGCCCGGGTATGGGTCACAAGGCCGCGTGCCTCCGATGGACGAAGCGTGTCCAGCCCATCACCTTCCTACTCTGGTCCCCAGGGGGGCCACATTCCCATAAATGATGTGCCCACGGCTGGGTTACGAGGCCGCGCACCTCCGATGAACGATGAGCCCACCGACATGGGTGGATCTCGAGGCCACGTGCCTCCGATGACTGGTGTGACCGCGTAATGAGGCCGCGTGCCTCTGTCACATGATGTGTCCACGTCTGGATCACGAGGCCGCGTGCCTCCGATGGATGCTTTGTACCCGTCTCCAAGGCCGCGAGCCTCCGAGAAAAATGATGTGCCCGGGTACTGGTCACGAGGCCGCGTGCCTCCGATGGACGATGAATTCAAACGCATCACACCAACACCCTCCAGGGCGCCTGGGAGCGGCAACCCTGCCCACTGCTACACGCCCACACACACAATGGACAGTCAGGCAGCACACATACCATAACACGAGCTCCACCTAATTAGGTCCCACAAGACCACCCACGCAATGACAATTCGCACGCCTAACCACTCAACAACGCACCTGCGGATCTCACAGGAGGCTCCCTTTCAGGACGCTGTCCCTGAACCGTCGGCTCCACCGCCGAGCGCTGCTCAGCCTCCACTAGCCTTGTCTACGCAAGTATCGCTGCTCCCAGCTCGGTAACAGATACCTCCAGGCGCGTCAACCGACCATCGCCACTGACCTCAACAACTTGCCCATCCTGTTCCGCCTGACCGTCCTCGTCCATTTCCGCCAGTTCCACCGCCAGTACACTCACAAAATAAAATAAAATTACTGAAGCTGTAAGGACCCCATGGCGTGCTTGTGTAACTCAGTTCACGACTGCCAATGGTTGCGCATGCGCAGACACACTAACCACGTCGGTCCATTAACCGCAGTTAACCGACGGCTAACTTTCATAAAAAACGTTTATACAGCACGGTTTTCAATATTTAGGTCACTTGCAGGGTGATACTTATGAATTTTGTTTTTGTATATGAAAACTATTCATTGTCCTTACATTAAAAAAAAATAAATAAAAAGTTTGAGTATCAGCTAGTTCTGGGAACTGCAGAGGGTTAAAGGGCAAGACGCCATTTTTAATTTCTTCATAGTTGATTTTATCCCTAATGAGAAGCAAGTGTTTGTTTAGATACGTCTCAAGGGTATTACATAATACTGTCGTCAACTATCACAACAGTAAGAAAGGGTGTTGGTAATTTAAAAAAATGATTTTTAGTACATCGAATTGCGCATTTATTGGAAACCGTTACGCCTTCTATTGGGATCGTTGCTTAGGTAAGGGTGCTCGTTAGTACTGTCATAAGTGGTTACAGTTCAACATTTCTTTTGATTTGAAGTAAAAAGGAACAACGAGGTTTAACTGAACCGGCGGTGGGACCTATTCAACCTGTTCAACCTGTTCATACGGCGCACCGGGATCCCACCCGCGGCACCACTACCCCCGGTGCTACTAATTGAACTCCCGCGCTCCACTACCCTCGGTGCCATTAGTTGAACAACCCGCGCTACCACTACCACTTGCCGAGCTTCCTGAGCAACTACCAGAGGTCCCTGCAGCTGACGTAGCTGACGTATCAGTAGCACCCCCTGCCGCCCTTCCACATACAGTGCATCAAGGGACTATCGACGCGCTGTATGTGGAAGGGCGGCAGGGGGTGCTACTGATACGTCAGCTGCAGGGACCTCTGGTAGTTGCTCAGGAGGCTCGGCAAGTGGTAGTGGTAGCGCGGGTTGTTCAACTAATGGCACCGAGGGTAGTGGAGCGCGGGAGTTCAATTAGTAGCACCGGGGGTAGTGGTGCCGCGGGTGGGATCCCGGTGCGCCGTATGAACAGGTTGAACAGGTTGAATAGGTCCCACCGCCGGTTCAGTTAAACCTCGTTGTTCCTTTTTACTTCAAATCAAAAGAAATGTTGAGCTGTAACCACTTATGACAGTACTAACGAGCACCCTTACCTAAGCAACGATCCCATTAGAAGGCGTAACGGTTTCCAATAAATGCGCAATTCGATGTACTAAAAATCATTTTTTAAAATTACCAACACCCTTTCTTACTGTTGTGATAGTTGACGACAGTATTATGTAATACCTTTGAGACATCTAACCTCTATCACCCTTTGGTACTCAATTGAGGACGGCGGTCCTCAATTGAGGACCAAATCCAATAAAAGGTCATGTAGCAAATACGTTCGCATATCATGTGCCTTTTAACCCATAGTGGTGACTAGTGTATAATGTTTGCTCGTGTTATACATTCTTGCCTCTCAAGCTTATGGTCACACTCGTCAAGTGAAAGGCAATTAATTAGCGTCTCCCGCGCGCGCGAACCGCAATGAGCAAGAGCGCACAACTCAAGATCGGCGACAAAGTTCAGAGTAAGTTCAAAGTGAACTTTGGTGCAAAGGGAATCGTTAGCAGCATCATCGGGAATGGTAACAGAAAAAAATTTCAATGCTCAAAACCTACAAATGAAATACTGCCGCTTTGCAGTGGGATGAAAGATCTTGATTGCTTTGCAGCTTACGACTGCCAGCAGGGAATAAACTTATGCAATAAAGTTGATGTGCATAGTGCAGTTACAAAATAACAGAAATTGCGGGAGAAGTGCATGTTGCAGGTGTGGTCCTCAATTGAGGACGTGGCTGGTCCTCAATTTGAGGACCAAAATCGGGGTGATAGAGGCTAAACAAACACTTGCTTCTCATTAGGGATAAAATCAACTATGAAGAAATAAAAATGGCGTCTTGCCCTTTAACCCTCTGCAGTTCCCAGAACTAGCTGATACTCAAACTTTTTATTTTTTTTAAATGTAAGGACAATGAATAGTTTTCATATACAAAAACAAAATTCGTAAGTATCACCCTGCAAGTGACCTAAATATTGAAAACCGTGCTGTATAAACGTTTTTTCTTTAACCCTTTCGCCTCTCCCACAGAAACATATTATAGTTGGATTGTACACTAAGAGAGCTTCAATTTGATGCCAACAATAGCCATACACGTTCTGTAAGTAGGGAGTTATGAGTCTTCAAAGTGGAAAGCAATTAATTATTCATGACGGTGTTAATTCGTAAACCGCTCGTGAGATTTTAAAAATTAATGCGCTAAAGTAACATCCATATTAGGTCAAGCAAATATGATAAATTGCACACAAATCTGAGGGGTACATGCCGATTCATTTGTGTCAGGACATGGAATGACCCCACTACCATATGGGTCATTCCATGGGCTGTCAGGAAGTAATTGGACAGCACCCCTCAGATTTGTGTGCAATTTATCATATTTGCTTGACCTAATATGGATGTTACTTTAACATGGTTACCAGGTGAATGTGGGGCACATCTCACTACAAGCACATACATGTATATGGTATCTTATGGAAATCATACCTAACACAAATTGTGTGTTGGTGCAGCCTGCTGTGCATACAGTGGAAACCGTGATAGGTGACATTAAATTTTTTTCCCTGCTCTTCAATGTTTGGAATTGGTTTTATCCATAATGCTATGAAGTAATTAAATTCTAATAATGCAGTTTGGTTGGCAAACTAGTTGTCAACAAGAGTTTGAAATTGAAACTTGTCACGTGACTTCTTGGTTTCTATTTTTGGAAATGTGTGCCCCTCGTTCAGCAAAAGTATTTCTAGCTCATTTCTCCTCCTTTCGGAAACAGATCAGGCTGAACGTTGGCATATAACTACCACGCACATACCTACATCACTTGGTCGGGCCAAATGTTGAATGTGGTAAACAGCTTGAGGACCGCGGCTGCAAATGTGCTGTTTTAGGACGTAACGCATTTAGCTGTTTGTCTCGTATTGCGTTGTGTTTATACTACTCTAACTTCACAGTGCTCAGAAAACAGGTATGTCTATCGGAAATGCTCGTTTAATGTCAACGTTCGTTTACTTTGTCGCTAAAATATTTGCATCGAAGGTAGGGTTCTAAAAGTCAGCCATTTTCGGATGAATAGCATTACAGATATTTGCATTATTGTGGTTATCGTTGTTATGAGTGAAGACGGACGAAGCGAACAAGCTGAAAACGGTTCTTTTCGGAATCAAACGGAGAGTCCAGTATCACGCGGGCTACCACGAAGAGCTAGCAAAGAGGTACTGCCACTTTGGGAAGGTCTGAAAGCTCCAAGGGGAAACCCCAAAGCTGGAGGTTTGAAAAGGCAATCGTTAAATCGTGCCAGAAACATCAAGTTGACGGGTCGAATTCGAAGGACTGCATCTGATTTCTCAGAAATAGCGAGCAAGGAACTGCAATCGTTAGCCCAGCACATGCCAAACCTGTCTGACATTGATGCTAGGACGCTCGCACTGAGAATGTACTACATCGAGCTGAGCGAGGGTATTTCTCCGATTAATGCAAGGAGCAAGGTCAGCAAGATGTTTTTAATTAGTACTACGACCGTGCAAAGATGGGTTACAGCTTGGGAGACAACAGGAGAGAAAGCTTTGCAAGATTGCCGGAAGAAAAATCTATAAAATTAATATTTTCAAGATATATTTAGATGAGAATATACAGTTTTTAAATTAATGTGAATTAATAACGGTCAGTAATTATGTCAGTTCATACATTAAGGAACTTGCATGTTGATTCCTCTTCGGTGATGGTGATGAGTCTTTTTAATGGCCTTCAGTGTTTCGTAAACATCAAATCCATTGCTTTCTTTTGAGTACGCTTCAATCCATCTCCACGTGTGGTCAGAAAATGATGTATGAAGCTGTATTGTAAGGTATTGTGGTGAAAGTGCATACTGTAGTTGTGTTCGTAAAGATGTATAATGTTATGACCACAGTGCTGTCTGCAATGTCGTTTGATATATGCCCAGCACATTTCAATATGCATACAATCTGGGTGGCATTTTGGGCCAAACAGCAGAATGTGTCCTCGATGCTCTACATATTCTTGTATTTCAGGCTTCACTGACGAGAAGTCAGGCTGAGATGACAATAAATCCCTGAGTTCATCACGCCTCATGTTCTCAACATTTGGAAGACCACGTTCCTTGCATATTCTTAAAGCTCCCTTTGGAACAGGTGTTCCGTCTGGTCCCGAAAACCGCATTTGTTGTTGCATGCATACAATTGTTCCAGTAGCAGCATCAACAGTGTTATACCAACCCATTTGAGTTAGAATTGGTTGCTTCCCTCCATCACTTTTATTCATGGCAGAGGTTGATAAAGCACCTTTTCTTTTGGCTACATGAGATGGGGCGTTATCATACGTTAAGAGCAACTGGCATTGTGGATAGAGCTGTTCAAATTCATCAATTACTCTTGTTACATTATGCATAATGTCACTATGGGTCCAAGACCCATCTGTTTTTGGCTCAGTGACCTCAAGCCCCAACCAACCATGGCAGGGAACAGATACAGCACTAACCATGATAGTGGCACCATCCCCTTTTGGTTTCAGATGGTAGCCATCCTTTGAAACCCATGCAAAACGGTTCCCCTCATTTGCATACAATATGGCCTCATCATGGTTTCCATGGATCAATTGAACTTCTCCAACAGGAAGATTTGGCCATTTTGGTTTGCCAGTGGTTTCATTCCATACAGGAAGACGTGGCTTAAGTTGCAGCATTTTTTCCACCCATTCTTGGCAATAAGCAACCACATCTGGATCCTCATGCCTGTCACAAAATGGAGCACTTGAAGAGTCAGCCCATTTGAACCCAAGTTTATGCATCCATCTGAGAACTGTCATCTTAGAAACTTCACGAGACTGGTATCTAGCCTCATGCATGTCAAGAACTTCCCTTGGTACGATGTCTGGGTCTTGAAAGAGGACATCATTTATATGACTTTGAATTTGTTGAATAGTCAAGTAACCTTCTTCATGCTTTCCTCCTTGCTTCAAACGATCGTTAATCCACGACTTGAGTTCAAACACCAAATCAGTACATGCGAACAGAAGTGAATGGTCAATTGGTTTTACTGTGCTACGATGATCATGCAACGCATCCTCTCCTGTGGTCTCCCAAGCTGTAACCCATCTTTGCACGGTCGTAGTACTAATTAAAAACATCTTGCTAACCTTGCTCCTTGCATTAATCGGAGAAATACCCTCGCTCCCCAGCAAAACGTTCTTGGGCAAGGTTCTTGCCAAGAAGAGCAAGATCTTGGCAGGAGGCCAAGATCTTGCCAGGAGGCTGAGATCTTGCCATATCTTGGGTAAGATCTTGGCCAGAAATTGGCCGGCCATAATCTTGGCACCTTGGGCAAGATCTTGGGCAAGTCTTGGGCAAGTTGGTCAAGATCTTGGGCAGGAATCTTGTCCAAGAACTTTTTGCTGGGTCAGCTCGATGTAGTACATTCTCAGTGCGAGTGTCCTAGCACAAGTTTGGCATGTGCTAGGCTAACGATTCCAGCTCCTTGTTCGCTATTACTGAGAAATCAGATGCAGTCCTTCGAATTCGACTCGTCAAATTAACTTTTCTGGCACGATTTAACGATTGCCTCTTCAAACCTGCAGCTCTGGGGTTTCCCCTTGGAGCACTCCTTTGTTTTAAACCTTCCCAAAGTGGCAGTACCTCTTTGCTAGCTCTTCGCAGTAGCCCGCATGATACTGGACCCTCCGTTTGGTTCTGAAAAGAACCGTTTTCAGCTTGTTCGCTTCGTCCGCTTTCACTCATAACAACGATAACCACAATAATGCAAATAATTGTAATGTTATTCATACGAAAATGGCTGACTTTTAGAACCCAACCTTCGATGCAAATATTTTAGCGACAAAGTAAACGAACGTTGACATTAAACGAGCATTTCCGATAGACATACCTGTTTTCTGAGCACTGTGAAGTTAGAGTAGTATAAACACAACGCAATACGAGACAAACAGCTAAATGCGTTACGTCCTAAAACAGCACATTTGCAGCCGCGGTCCTCAAGCTGTTTACCACATTCAACATTTGGCCCGACCAAGTGATGTAGGTATGTGCGTGGTAGTTATATGCCAACGTTCAGCCTGATCTGTTTCCGAAAGGAGGAGAAAGGAGCTAGAAATACTTTTGCTGAACGAGGGGCACACATTTCCAAAAATAGAAACCAAGAAGTCACGTGACAAGTTTCAATTTCAAACTCTTGTTGACAACTAGTTTGCCAACCAAACTGCATTATTAAAATTTAATTACTTCATAGCATTATGGATAAAACCAATTCCAAACATTGAAGAGCAGGGAAAAAATTTTAATGTCACCTATCACGGTTTCCACTGTACAGTGAAGGTTTTACTATGTACATGTACATGTATGTTGAAGTAGTTAGTAAATTACTTTACCGCACTAGACACATGATCACTGTAATTATGCAATCAATTTAAAATACACACAAACTCACACACAACACCTCTTACCATGTAGCAAGCGAAAAATATCAAAGGCAAAAAAAATTACACTGTAGATTTATATTATGCATGGAATTTGATGAATATGGTATTGCAAGGACGGACATAGTATATATCCTGTGTACATGTATGTGATCACTCACCAGAGCAAGCTGTTCCTTCATCTGTTCCTTCATCTGTTCCTCCATCTGTTCCTTCATCTGTTGGTTCTCCAGTTCCCTCTGGTGATTGAGGGTCTAATAAAAATTATTAGTGTTTTAAACTCCCAAATATAATTTGTTTACATATGCTTATCCAAAACTGACACATCATACACTATACATAGACCTACAAGCGTATTACTCTGCTTATATTGTGCATGGAATATGGTATTGCAAGGATGGACATAGTGTATATCCTGTGTACAATAGTGGTCAAAATAAACTTGACGTATTTTGTAATGCCGTTACAGTTGCACGGTCGTTTTAAAAGACTGCACGCTAGTCCAACTGTACTGTACGCGGGCGCCTGTAGTTTACACCTAATTAACAAGTTCTTTGATCGCCGTTCGCGAACACCGTTTGCTAGAACGTTGTCACCGTTCGCGAGCACGTTTCTACACGCGCATTTAGAAGCTTAACGCTCGCTGATGTTTGCCCTCAATCGCTTCCCCTTTTTAGCTTCTCGGGTCATTTTGGCAATAGGCGCTATCGCAGAATGTCCAGCCAAATGCCTGTCGCAGCGAAGGACGGTGCGTATAGTGTTCCTTGGAACGAAGGAGACGATGGAGCTGAAGTGCTGATGTCTCGTCATCCTCTCTCATCTGCTGTTCGACGATTGCTTTAATGGCTTCCGTGACTGACTTTTGAATTTAGTCTGCTTCCTTGTCTTCGACAGATGGAGCCAGTTGTCGCATATCTCTTCAAAAAATCGTGGATTCCTTTTCTCGAAGCTAACATCTCTTCTTTTTCAATCGCGGAGCCTTTTAAAAAACATTTATGGTGAAAAAACACTGGCCTGTGCTCGGTGAAAAGATGTTTCTGGTCATTCTAGTGGTGATTTGTGGTTGAGACGCGGTGGTTGTTATCCGACCAATATCACAAATGAATGTTTCTTCGAAGAATACATTCATGTTGCGAAATGGCAGACCGCTAGAATGACCAGAAACACATTTTAACCGAACAGCGGCTTATCTGCAGCTTCATATATCACAATAAACCCATTTCTGATTGCTTTGGTCCGCTGTACCAATATTTTTTATGTGAGGAATGTCGAAGCGTTCGTAGTTACTTTGACTCATAATCAAAACGATGTAGTAGTTTTTTTAAACGGCACGGTGACGCAACATAGATTTCGTTGACACATAAAGTGTCAATAAGATTTTCTAAGTTCTATAAAACGGCGTGGAACGGTACGCCCCTTGAACTGTAGTTCTCACACCGTGCAACTGCGACGGCATTATAAAAAACGTCAAGTTTATTTTGACCACTACTGTACATGTATGTGCTCACTCACCAGAGCAAGCTGTTCCTTCATCTGTCGTTCCTTCATCTGTTCCTTCATCAGTTCCTTCCTCTGTTCCTTCATCTGTTCCTTCATCTGTTCCTCCATCTGTTCCTTCATCTGTTCCTTCATCTGTTGGTTCTCCTGTTCCCTCTGGTGATTGAGGGTCTAATAAAAATCATTAGAGTTTTAGACTCCCAAATATAAATTATTTACATATGCTTCTCCAAAACATACACATCATACACTATACATCCAAGCCTATTACCCTGCTTATACATTTTGATGGTATTAAATCCCTGTAAATGTTATTGAAATTGAATGCTTGATGCTGTACATGAACATAAATGTACATGTACACATACAGTCACTTTACTTTCAGTATCTAATATAAAAGTGCTGGGCGTTAGGTAAACTATACATTAGTTAGATGTTTGGGCCCATCTTGCACCCTACTCCTTTGCATTGGTTGTCTAAATATAGCTTCCTGATGTGTTCAGACACACACATTAGTTAGATGTTTGGGCCCATCTTGCACCCTACTCCTTTGTATTGGTTGTCTAAATATAGCTTCCTGATGTGTTCAGACACACACATTAGTTAGATGTTTGGGCCCATCTTGCACCCTACTCCTTTGTATTGGTTGTCTAAATATAGCTTCCTGATGTGTTCAGACACACAACGTTTTAATGCCCTAGAAACTACTGCTCTACCCGTAGTTTGGGAAAATTTCGAACTAGAAATATTTTCGGAAGGGTTTAATAATCCGAAAATATTTTAACCGAATATTATTTTGTACAAAATTATTTCATATTGAACATTTGTAAAATAGTGCTCTATTGTGCGTGCACTCATGGCTGGCATTTTAAAGTACTTTGAACAACCTCAACGCATACGTGAACTACCAGATCCCGAAGGTCCGTTAGCTGATTGCATACCAACGAACGCTATACGTTTTGCAAATAAAGAAGTTGTAAAGGCTTAACAGAAACAACCACAAGGCCGATGTAACAGGTACATGTAAGAAGGTAGAAATTATGCACTGAAATACATAACCAGCATGAGATGTTGTAACAAATTGGTTCTGGATGTAGATACAACCCAGAGATCCGTGCCAAGATCGGTAAATATGCTTGCTTTCATGGGATATTTTCTACTTGTCGACGCTTTTCAAAAATGCTTGGCACAGAAATCAGTGCATCAACGGTATTTTCAATCAAGAAAGCATATAAGGAAAATCAAAGTTCAGCAAGGAATGTTGTAACAGAACCAACAAGTAGCAACATTCTGCCACTGAAGAAACAAGGGCAACCTCTCCTACTAAGTGATAACCTTGACAAGATGCTGTAACTGTACTTAAGGAAGATCAGACGAGGAGGAGGTGTTGTCACTGCCAGCATTGAAATGGCTGCAGCTCGAGGAATTCTTCTGTCCTGTGATCGTTCTAAGCTTGTAGAATATGGTGGTCACATTGAATTGAATAAGCATTGGGCTTATAGTTTATTGCAGTGCATGAATTTTGTTCAAATTAAAGCCTCCACATCCAAAAGCAAGCACGCTGAAGGGGACTTTGTTGTACTGAAGAAGGCATTTCTTGATGATCTTAAGTCGGTAGTGCTTATGGAAGACATTCCTCCAGAACTAGTCCTTAACTGTGATCAGACCGGCATAAAACTGGTGCCATCATCTGGTTGGACCATGGATACTCAATGTGCAAAACGTGTTGAAATTACAGGTTTCAACGACAAGCGCCTCACCACAGCCGTTTTCTGTGGTTCTTTAAGTGGTTGATTTTCTACTGCTGCAACTTATCTATAAAGGGAAAACAAATCGTTGCCATCCAAACTATCAGTTTCCAGCAGACTGGGATATCACCCATTCCAAAAAAGCACTGGTCAACTGAAGAAACTACAGTACAGTATATTAAAAACATCATTGTTCCATATGTGGATTGTAAGCGACACTACATGTATTTTGGGGAGAATACAGCTGCACTACTGATAATGGACAACTTCAAAGGGCAGGTAACCCCAAGAATTAATAGCCTTCTTGAATCACACAACATTCAAGTGTGCCTAATTCCCCCAAACACTACTGATATACTCCAAACAATGGATATATCAGTTAACAAACCTGCCAAACACTTTTTGAAGAATAAATTTGATCATTGGTATTCAGGGGAAATTACTAAGCAGATTCAAGGAAAAGATATTGAGTCTGTTGAGTTGCTACCTATCGATTTGAGTTTGGGTGTTGTGAGAGAGCTAAGTGCAAGATGGTTAGTTGAAATGGCTGGATATATATCAGACATCCCACAGTTCATCGTTAATGGTTTTATACGAGCAGAGATTTTTGAATCACTAGAAGGATGCGAAGATGTAATTTTAGTAGAGAATGGTAATTCCTGTTCTCAACAATCTACAGATGGAGTCTTATCAACCTACAGCGAAGACGAGTTCTAAATATAATACTGCACATGTACTGGTGTGACATACAAATCATATTAATATAATTACACATTTACTAACTCAGTCACAATTTTGTAAGTTTCATACATTGTTTTAGTTTGCTAATAACCTTCAGTTTACCCGTGAAGAGCAGTGTACATGGGATTTCCAGTCCTCCTTGTTGTAGATCTCTTGAATATTGTCGTGTACCAGAAACAGTACACTATATTGATCCTCCTTTTCGCAGAAAAAGGGAACAAATCTTGGATATATTTGTAGGATGATGTCCGATGATTGCGCTATCCTTTAGTACAGCAACTGCATAACGATCAGTGGGATTACCAGTTTCCCGTGTACACGTCAGTTGCTCTCCAATAGCTGCTAACCAAATCGCTTGGTAAACATGATAGCCACGTACGCAAGCCTGTATTTCATACTCTCCAGCACCGTCCATCGTATTAACTATTTCAAAAAATTTCGTTTTAAATATTTTCGGATATTAAGATTTCCAAAAATATATAAATTTGAAAACTTTTCATCTGGAATTTTTTTCAATTGATAATTTCCCAAACTATGGTATGAACCTTGTTATTTAAACCCAATAGTGTGTGTTAGGTATACCCAACAATAACGTTAGTTATAGCTATTGGCACTTGTGGGGATAACACCTCAAAATTCCAAACCATAAAATGATCTATAGCTACCTCAATGATGGCCCTAGCTCCCTCCAGTAAATGTTCCAATGCTTTACATGTAGCTCTATCCTGCTCAGCCTGGGCATAAAGGTAGGGAGGAGGGAGGAGGGAAGGTTCGATTACCCATACATGTAAACATTCCACACACCTACAGTACATGTGGTGAAGAACATGAAGCAGTAATGAACTACCCCTCCCCCACCCCCTAGGTTAAGGGTACCCAGGCCATCCAATATGATCAAGCTATACCCATAGTGGATAAAGTCACCTGATGATATGATGTCATCTCCTCCAGCTTCTGGTTCAGACTGCTCAACTCACTCCTCAGTCCTGAAATGATGACATCACTGGACTTCTGTAAGGGTGTGGAGAGATACATGTGTGGAATAGTTCCCCTGATACAATGTATGATGATGTTCAAAATGAAGTGACCCAAAGCAAATATAAACACATGGAACATAATGGATCGTGGCAATGAAAAGGGACCTAGTGTATACTTCATTTTCTAAGAGACACCATGTCCTCTACAACTGTTTTCCTATGCACTGGACATTAATTTGTAGGTCCCTTTTCGCTGCCTGGATCCCATTTGTGGATTTATAATCCACACCCACACACACACACACACACACAACTACATTCAGGACGTCACAAATGTAGGTGTACCTTCTGTTGGGACAACTGATGTTGGAGGTCATCACATTGCCTCTGTGACCTTATAGACTCCTGGAGGAAGAAGTCAGAGTACATAAGGGTTACCATGAGAACATGAGCGGCAGTACTGATTACCATGGAAACACGGGGAGAGTAGTGAAAGCTTAAGTGATCACTACCACATAAAGCTATTGGAACATGAAGGAGTACTGGTTGCCATGGGAACATGAGGAGAATAGTGGTCACCATTGGGTGCATGAGAGCAGTAACATGGTTACCAGGTGAATGTGGGGGCAAATCTCACTACAAGCACATATATGCTACCTTATAAAATCAATGCTTTAAAATCATACCTAACACATGAACAGTACATGTGTTGGGGCAGACTGTTGTGTAGGTTTTACTATGTACATGTACATGTACATGGATGCTAAAGTAGTTAGTAAATTACTTTACCGCACTAGACACATGATCACTGTAATTATGCAATCAAGTTAAAAATACACACAAACTCACACACACCACCTCTCACCATGTAGCAAGCGAAAAATACAAAGGCAAAAACAATTCCACTGTAGAATTATATTATGCATGGAATTTCATGAATATGATGGACACAGTGTATATCCTGTGTACATGTATATGCTCACTCCCCAAAGCAAGCTGTTCCTACATCTGTTGGTTCCCCTGTTCCCTCTGGTAATTGAGGGTCGAATAAAAATCATTATTGTTTTTAACACGCAGTTTACGACAGATGCGGGGAAATTTTGGGGAGTATATAATATTCACAATTCCCTCCTATAAATTTTTTCTAAGCAAAACATGTTTAATAATACCCCAATCATTATAGATGAAATTGGAAAAGTAAAAAATCAGCAAGCATATTCAGTTGTCGAGCTGTAACATTTCAAAGTCATCTCATTATCGTTTTAACGATGTACCACAGTATTCAAGTCACAGTTCTTTAGTATTTGTTGTTGCTCATCAAAGCTTTTATTAGCATTAAAAAGTTATACATTAGCAAAGGACAATTAACAAAGTCGCCATTCAGGAGATACTACATCTTTTAGTTCCCTCGAGAGCGATCGTCGGCAATGAATGTGTTTAACTAATTAACTGTGATTGGAAAGTAAAACATCATTTACAATTAGGGATGACGCCTAGGTCAGGGCCGTAGCCACGATAAATAAACCGGTCCGGCCATTGGTGGGAGCGAGGGTGGGAGACCATGAGGGATTTAATAAATTATAGTATTAACATAATAATTGGAAGTTGGCTAGGCTAAAACTGGCCCGGCCATGGCCGGACTGGAGGCTACGGCCCTGTAGGTGTTCTGCAGGAAAAGGTAAACATAAATATAGAAATGGAGCTTGCAGAACATGAATGCAATGATTGCTGTAGCTGTCGACGAACACCCCGCGGACGCCCTCCACAAACTCTGATGTAGGCCTACGGCTGCGACCAGAGCTATAACAGACATCATCATCATAGCGCTCCTGCTATTCATGCAGTCAGCACATCTGCTATTGTTCCCGCTGATGTTCCTGCTAGGGCTACTGTTGCCGCTGATTTTCCTGCTAGGGCGACTGTTCCCGCTAATGTTCCTTCTAGGGCTACTGCTGTTCCCGCTGATCGATGTTCCTGCTAACGTTACTGTTCTCGCTGATGTTCCTACTAGTTTCTACTGTTCTAGCTGATGTTCCTGGTAGTGCTACTGTTCCAGAACTTCCCGCTACTACAACAGTTCATGCTGATACAACTGTTCTCGCAACTATCACTTCTGATACTATCATTGCTGATGTTCCTAGTATTGCTATCATATCACACAGCAATTATGGAAGTCGGGATTTCATTTGCCATGTTCTTAGTCTGTTAGGGGGCGTCTCCAAACTATTTTGGAAAAGTTAACGTCATTTTGACGTTAGGGAGATGGGGGGGGGGGGGGGGGGTCAAACAAACCACTGCTCAGATGGTCGAAGCCTCAGCTTCAGAGTTATCTTGCTGAGCACAATGTAAATAAAACTGGAAACAAGCCAGAGCTTATTGAATGAGTAAAAGCATGCATGCTTAAAACTGTGTAATTGTACATGCTGATATTGACAATTTGACATGCCCACTTGTGTATTTATATATGCATTGCTAGCCAACAGTACTAATATTCCATTGGCATTTTATGTATTGCGTGAAGAGTAAGCAAAACAATTTCGTTATTCTAATCGAAAGGTATCCAAAGATGGGCGTTGCCGTTATGCGAGACCGGCTTGCTGCGCCGATACACTGCACTTAAATCGATGCAAAAAGAGAAGCGAATGTTAAGAAACAATTTTTATACACATATTAGATCAATATAATGGTGTAAGTAGTGAAATCTACCAGGAATTGGCCAGTCCCTGGTACAGCAGGTTTGCGGAGTTGTTCCACAATACGAGCCTATAGATCAGTTGCGGCGCAAACGTTTATCGTTGGGATGGCCTTACAAGGCCATAATAACGACGAACGTGTTAGCCGTGGTTGTCAATTTCGGCGGCCATTCAGGTGGGCAAAATGTACAGGTGAGTATGGGCCAAAATGGAATGGTCACGAGTTGTGTACAATCAGCTGAATAAATCGGTTCCAAAAGAATTGTGACAGGTAAACATTCAAATTTCTTACCGATAGCTAACTTTTTCGAACCGATTTGTTCAGCCGATTGTACACAAATCGTGACCATTCCATTTTGGAGCATACTCACCTGTACATTTTGCTCACCAAAATGGCCACCGAAATTGACGCCCACAACTTAACACCATACGGATAAACGTTCGCGCCGCAACTGGTCTATATAAAACCTGGGGATTTTCCATAGGTCGTAAATATGTAATGAGTATCAAAATGATTTATATAGATAATCCTGCAAGAAAAAACATGCAACTCCACTAGGAGGGAATTATTATTTTATGAATATCCCCAAAATAATCAAGATTTCCCCGCATCTATCGTAAACCGTGTGTTAAACTCCCAGATATAACATATGCTTCTCCAAAACTGACACATCATACACTAGGGTCAATCCATTACATGTCAATCACTTTTGGCCCTCACATCTTCAGATCTTGATGCAATTTCTCATTGTTTGCCTTGATAATGAATGTTAATTATACCTATTATCAACTTAATAACTTTAATGGTTTATGAAATATATCTTCCAGAATAATTGATTTAATTGCAACTTGGAGGGCTCACATCTTGCCACTACAGTGCATATGCTGGTATATCAGGCATCAAATTGAAGCTCCTTCTCAGCACAACTGAACGATGTAAATCGTTTTTCAGGGTGATGAAGGGGTTAAATATGAAACTTGTTTAATATTTACTTTACAATAAGATGAAATGTACAGCTGCTTAGAGGTTTACTTGTACACATGAAAACAATTTCCTGACATATAGACCCCTCCAACTTTACCTATGGGCTTGTATATGAAGGTAACAAGAAATAATAAAATTGCTTTAAAAACTGAACTTCAAGCACTCAATAACCAGTAGCATCACCCTTCGGTTCTATAGCTTTAGGGATTACTTTTTTTAAGTGTCCTATGTACTTAGCACACACAGATGGTGTCACTGTCTTCCAAAAGGCCTTGATCCCTCTAATAAGTTCTTCCTAGTTTTTAGGCTTCCCCTCTCTCTGCATATACTCCTTCAATTCATACCATAGGTTTTTATAGGATTGAGTCAGCAGGGGTCCTCCACCAGTTCACTTGCTTCTCCTTCAAAAACTGCTGTGCTAACTTAGATGTGTGCTTTGGATCGTTATCAGCCATGAAACGATGCGAGGTTGGAAAATTACGTGCTAGGAACGGCAGCAAGGTCGTCTCCAAGATGTTAACATAGAGTGGAGAATCCATAATCCCGTCAAATATGCACAGTTTAGCTGGTCCTTTCAAGCTGATTGCCCCCCAAACGTGTACTTTGACAGGATGTTTTGGTCTGCAACAATACGTGGTTAAAATTGTATTAACCATTTACGTTCAGTAACTCATTACCTCGGCTTCGGTTTAGGTGGTTGCCCAAACTTTCGACAGCATGTCCTTCGGTGACTTTCTAACTGAATAGAAGACTCATCTATCCATATAACGTCGGAGAAGTTGTCCTGCTGATGTTCCTGGCACTATTCAAAGCGTTTGACTTTGTTGCCTTCCCTATCACAGGGGCGGATCCAGGATTTTGGGAAAGGGGGGGTCTGATAAATATATTCACAACTGGGGGAGGTCCTGTGACAGCAAGGGGGTCTGGGGGAGCGCTGATAGCCCCATCAGTGGGGTCTGGGGCAAAGCCTCAGCCGCTGCTTTGCTTTTGCGTTTATTTAGCATGAAATTCACAGTGATATCCAATACATATACATCACGCGATATCCGGATTACTTGAGCCTGCATGGATGGCGACGAGAAAACTCTTCATTCTTCACAATGCTATGGTTCCTACTGCTCCGCAATTAAATTCGTGACGGAAAGCGTTTGTGAATTTGTGATGACCGAAGCGTGCACGTGACCATGCACCAGCTACATGTACACATGTCGGTCTATAAACGTTAACGACTCATGTATGTTTTACTCTAGTATTAGTTTGTTTAGTTCTATAGCTACCTGTTAGGAAAAGAATCTGAGATCCATCCCACTCCCGTCTTTTGTTCGCTTACCTCAATTGCTGCTCACATGCACCGATCGCGCGATTAAATACTAATTATCTACATGCACACATGCCGTTATGTAGGATTTAATTAGTTCGATACAGACCCCGCTTGGCTAGAACGATTTGCAAGCTTGCAAATCCAAGGATGGTAACATGCAGAACGCTGCATAGATTACTGTATGCATTACGTCATTCTTCATATAGGAAAGGGGGGGTCCGGACACCCTGGACCCCCCCCCCCCCCCCCCCTAAATCCGCCCCTGTATCGAACCGCAAGCGGTATAAGACATGTTCGTTATATATAAACCTGTAGCTAAAGTTGTACCTGATGATTTGGCAATAAGCGCTGCCCCTCATCACCCATCTGAGGCTTCTCCGCGCACGCAAAATGGTGCGAAGCGAAAGTTTATGACCTATGAAAACTTGAACTATTATAACTCAATCGATGATTAATCCAAATAATACGCACCTTTCTGTGCCAGAAGCGCGCGAAGCTGAACAGCGGTCGTTTCATCGTCAAGCTGCATTTGTGCCTCCACGATCCTCTTCACCTCATCAGTAATCTTTGAAGGTCTACCAGATCCACGGCGGCGCGCCAAAGTTCCACCATAGATTATAGAATACAGGGATTGGAAACGGTATATACATTTACGTGACGTGACGTCACGTTCCGTTGTCGGAGGGATCAATGACTCCCCGGCGGCAATGACTCCCCAGTCATTGACACCTTAGGTTCACGTGACTCCCGCCTGGGTTCAATGACCCCCACGTGCTTGACGATTCTAGATCTATTATAGTTACAGCTGGCGTGGCGTTGAAGATGGAGGAGTTTAAGGAAGAATTGAGAGCTGTTGAAAAGTACCTGATATACGGAGAATATGAGGAAGGGATGGAAAAAGGCGAAAAAGCTAACTTCAGGAGGAAGTGTCGAAACAACTACAAGCTGGAAGACGGTGTGCTACACTACCGCAAGAATATTACTTGCGAGGGCAAAGATGATGCTTTGTGGCGTGTTTGCGTTCGATCAGATGAAGAGAAGGAGCGCATCCTCGAATCATGCCACGCTGGAGTTGCAGGTTTGTTGCAATCTTCTGCTTGATTTCAAATAATAGATTTTGTATGCACAGGTAGTCATCTGGGACGTGACAAAACAATAGATAAGATCTCCGTGAGATTTTTTTGGAAGAATATGTATGAAGATATCAAGAAGTACGTCAAGGAATGCGATGTATGCCAAAGGATGAACCCTAAGTTTGTGAAGAGCTATGCAAAGTTGCATCCAGTTCCTGTCCGTGCGCAGGTGTGGCATAAAGTAAGTGTGTTACTGAATTTTGATTGAAGAAATACAAATAATTTTATTCAACATAGGTGGGTATTGACTTGATTGGTCCATTGCCTGAAACGAAAAAAGGAAACAAGTATATCGTAACTCTTTTGGACTATTTTAGCAAGTGGCCTGAGGCATGTCCAATTCCCAACAAGACTGCTTTAGCAGTGGCACAGTTATTATTTGAGATGTTTTGCAGGTTAGTTATATTTATATATACCTTGGATACTATGTTTTAATTCATTTAATTTGCTGCATAATGTTATCATCTACTTGCTTGCAGATTTGGATGCTGTGAAGTGGTTATCTCAGACCAAGGACGGGAATTTGTTAACGCAGTGCAGGCTGAATTGTTTGCATTAACTGGAACAAAACACTGCCTTACATCTGCATACCATCCACAAAGCAATGGGCTTACAGAGAGGTGTGGATAAGTACTATGAAACTTTATTCATCTGATAAAGATGATTTGGAAAATGGTAGAGAGCTGTCTGATGCTGTCATTGATGCAGCTCAGACTCTTCTAAAACACTGTTATACCAATATCTCCGGTTTCCAGTCACCACTACTGGGAAGAGTGCTCCAGTTTGAACCAGCTTCTCATAATGCAGTACAAATTCATCACTGGTAAGCTCATGTTGACTATATCATAAATGTATAAGCTTTATTGCTTTTATTGTTCAATGTAGAAGGCCATTGGGTGTGCAGCAGCAATATTGGAGCCAAACAAGGCGAAGTGCTGTTGATGGACAGTTTGGTATCATCACCAAGTGATTCCCTACTTCTCCAACTTGCACAGATTTATCAAGCTGCACCAGATGTGCAGAATATATCAATTAGGGTCCTTCCTGTGCAACAGCAGAAAGGAAGCAAAGACTGTGGATTGTTTGCAGTAGCATTTGCAACAGAATTGTGCAGTGGGGAAGATCCCACAAGAGCTGTATTTAAACAGTGCAGCATGCGACAGCATCTGTATAACTGCCTTGAGGCTGGAGAAATATCTCGATTCCCACAGTATACAAAAAAAGAATTACGTTCTCTTCCAAAGAATACTGCCAAGCACTCCACACTCAAGACTTTTGACCAAGAACTTTTCTGCCTGTGTCGTCTGCCTGAGTGCTATGACAAACGCATGGTGCAGTGTACAGCGTGTAAGAGCTGGTATCACTTCCAGTGTGTGGGATTTAAATCAAAGAAGGAAGTCTCTAAAAGCTGGAAGTGTAATAGCTGCATTAGTGAATAAGAGTTTCAATTTATTGAGTGGCTGCACCATTGTTGCATCATGTATTTGTTCTTCAGTCATATTATTATGTATCCTACGAGAGTTCATCGCAAAGATGGCAGAATTTAATTAACGTCATATACCAACCAATCATTGCAATCATCTGGGATGGGGGTCATTTATACCTAGGTACCAATGCTTTATAGGGGAGTCATTGGAATCATGGGGGGGTCATTCATACCTAGGTACAAATGTCCGGGGGGTCACTAATCTCTAGGGGTCAATGACCGGGAGTCATTTATCCCTGGTGATCAATGACCGGGAGTCATTGAAAACGGGAGTCATTAGTACCTACGACACCGTTACGTGACCGTGCTTCGCATCGAATCCTTTGGTGGGTGTGTGAGCTGTTAAGCATCCTTTTGTAGAGAACGTCTTTCGACCTTGTTTAGCCTATAACTGTGTGAGGACAGCCTCTTTGACATCAAAGAATCGTTTAACTATTCTTTTTACATAGTTTCAGTTGAGCCAGCGAGCTATCGTAGCTACCACGTGATCGGGTAGTGGTTGTGGCATTTTCCTGGACACAGGAAACATTATAAATCCATTTTGGGAGTTCCCATATAGATTACGTAGTTGTTAGTGTGGCGTAATAACGTTCTGGAGAGTCCCTGCGAAGGGCTCTGGCATTGTAAAGTGTAAATATGTCATATATTGATATCCAAAAAGGGTACTTTTTGTGTACTTTTCCCAGAAAAGTGATCAGGATTCTAGAATATTTGAGGACATATATTGAATCAGAGATGCATATTGAGTGGCGTGATCAAAATTTCTTATGTGTTGTGCATGTGTTGTACAAGCAAATGGCTCGCAAGTTCGTTTGGGTCGAAGCTCAGATATATCCGTGTTGAATGGAATTGCTCCACAAATGCCTCTTCTTATTGTTAAACGTATTTTTACCTTTTGAATAGCCGGATCGGGAACAAGTTTCTCAAATGTACCGACTATTTTCTCAGCAAAGCTCACAAAAGTGCCCTGGCCAGGGTACATAATTTACGGAATGGTGAAATGCGGATGAATCCCGTAATCTTTCCCGTTTCCAATCCCTGTATTCTATAATCTATGGTTCCACATTTTTCAAACCTTTTTAGGAATCGATAAATACCTACATGGCTAACGATCAACCCTTCCCCCAACAAAAGATTCCTAATGTTTCTACTCTTATGCTCCTGTTGATGATAGAATAAAATCCTTTGCTTCACGTAGTCCGTAAACACCATCGCTACGATCCAAACAGTGGCAGTGTTGTCCGACGCAATGCGTGTGGCGGATATGTACCAGTGCTTTAGCAGCTGCTAAACCTGACAACTTGTTCTCAATATGTTTACGTGTTACGTGTTGCAATAAGGTTTTTTTTTTTAATCGATAATAAATTTCAGGTAAGTATACATAAAAAGTAAATGACGGATAAGATTTCAAAGCTCAATTGGAGATCCTGCTTTCTGAGCAGGAAAGGTCGATGGCCTCACTGAACATGTTTGTTGGTCTGTGATAGGAGGACCTTGAGCTTCTGATGCACATTACAGCAGAACGCAATAGGGAGAGACTCAACTTGCATCGTAGCCAAAATAGAGTATAGCTATATGGATGATTTTGTTTTTCAGCTATGAGCGAGGCCATTCTTTTGTATACAGTTGTGGCTATTGGTCCCATACCTCCTGAGATAGAGAATACAAGAGGTGCAAAGGAGCCATGCTCAAATTCTTTTACCCTCTCTTCATACGCCCACTTCTTCTCTCGCTCATTCAACGTGTAGCACTGCATTGGGGACTTATTACGATAAGATGGGGCATGTGGGTTGAATAGTCGTATGTCAAAGAAAGCTCGTCTGTCGTTTCCCCAAAAATTGTCCGCTGCAATATCTAGCCGTGCACCATTTTCAGAATTTGCTGTTTTGTGACGAAAATGTTCATCATTTATTGACTGTAGTGGTGGCTCGATCCCAACATTGTGGCAGGTTTCTGTGAGAACCTTAGCTGTAAAGTCTCTTATTTCATTATGGCGGATTGAAGGGGAACCTCCAGTTGGACAACTCATAGCATGTTCGACAATGAAGTTGTGTCCACAAACACAGTGAGATGGTAAAAGTGGTGGAGGCCAACCACATCGAAGACAAAGGGCATCTCTGAAAGCCCCTTTATGCAGAGCATGGCCATCTTCTGATAGTGGAAGGGCTGTGAGCCAGCACGATGCACCTTTTTCACTGATGAAGGGCAGGGCTTTTTGGTAACTAATAGGTAGCTTATTTATCATATCCAATACTATGCTCTGTTCAAGTTCTCTCTTGTGTTTTATTGCTCTTCGCTTGCAATCCCTTTGAGACTCCTGGCAGGAGATAGGGTATGTGGTGGATTGTTGAAGGATAAGTGACGTAAGAGGAGTGGATATGTTGATAGAGGTAAGGTGTTGAATATCACTTGAAGTTACAGGGTTGATTATACCAAGGCCACCTAGGCGAGATGGTAGAGCTAGTCGGTCACGCTCAACATCACTGAGTGCAGATTGACCAATTATGGCAGGGAGAAACATAAATCTGATGGCTTCCTCCAGGGGATGAAGATGTTCGCTTACATGTATATTGGGAATTGTCCTGCAGAGAAAGGTCCACTTGCTGGATAGTCCATGAGTATAACATGCATAGGATGCATGAGGTTGACTAACTGCAAAGGTAGATAGCACTTCAATCTCTTTAGTCCATTCTAATACTTTCTCTGCAACAAAGTTCTCAGTGAAGGCTTTAGTCCCAAGAGTCGCTCCAAGATATCGCTTCCCTTCTTGTGTGACATTAACCCCAGTACCATCAAATACAACTTGTGCTTCTTCAAATTTTTCCTTCTTTACAATCATCCAAATTTTTGATGCATTCGGAAAGTAGCCATATTGAGGACCAATCTCAACAAGATGCTCCCACCAAGATCTAATTTTTGGCAATTCTCCACTTGCTGTAGCATCATCCACATACCACACCTGTTTGATAGCATTGGTGGAAAGACTATGTATTAAAGGAAGAACTTCTAGGGCATACATCGCCATGGCTAGTGGGTCCCCTTGAGTTGTTCCTTCTGTAGAAGAAAGTGTATGACCATCAATGAATAGACTCACATTTTCACGATAGGTGTTAATCAATGCAATTGAGATGGAAGGGCATAAATATTGAATGTTTCTGAGAGCATTTTCTCTGTTCAGAGAATTGAAGGCATTGGTGGCATCTACCAGAATTGCTGCATCTGTATCAGAAAGCTCAAAGAGCTGATGTACATGTATGGCGTGGACAGCAGCTTCACAGCCGGCTTCTTGTCCTGCACATAGCTGTAGTGCTCCTGCTGCTTTCTGAACATCATCTCAAGGTAACGCATTTTTCTACTGATCTACCGCAACTTTCTACCTATGTAATTTATTACCTAAATAAGGTATTGCGTTGCAAAGATGGAGTAGTACGTAGCGTTAACTTTTTATTGACCGATACTGTATGGTATGCATTACATGTACATGTTCAATATTAACAACTATTGAAATGTAAACACATACATGTACAAGTATGTCACTACATGTAAATCTTAAACAAAAATGTTTAGCACATGCCCAATTTCCATCTCCTGAACGGCCCAAAGCCACACCCACTTACCTCAATGATGGCCCTAGCTTCCTCCAGTTTATGTTCTAATGCTTTAGCCCTATCCTTCTCAGCCTGGGAGGAGGGAGGAGAGATGGGGAAGGTTTGACCATTTCCACCTGTAGCCACTGACAGTAATAGTCTATGCTGCCTCTAACCAATACACATTATTATTGGTAAAATGGTTACAATACGTTGGTCATTAACATCATGGAAGATGTATGATACATATAGTATCATGGAGTTACCCAATGCATGTAGGAATTAAAGCATTGTGAATACCATTTTTAAGTATGCACAATCACACTATTGCCTATATATTGACGACAATACCAGGTGTTAGTCAACAATACAACCAAAAACTATACACACAGTAAACACCCACTGCCTCTTCCTGCAGCACGAGACGGACTTGCCATAGAGGACGTTGATTATAAATTAAAGATTATTTGCATTCATTTCTACCATACCAACTATGTACATTCACCTCAAATTGCTTTGATACGTCTCTCTCCCTTATGGCTGCCTGATGAATGGTGGCCTTAGCTCCCTCCAGTTCATGTTCCAATGCTTTAGCTCTATCCTGCTCAGCCTGGTCATAAGGGTTATACATGTACAGTAGCGGTCAAAAAAAGCATTACGTTTCGTTTTCGTAGAACGATCGTAGCACGATTGAACGGAATCGGTCGAACATCGTTCGAACATCGTTCGAACATCGTTCAAACATCGTTTTACAAAACATCGTTTGTAGATTATATAAACGATTGATGCCGTTTTACTAATCGCCACTGTTTTTATATAATCAGTACGTGAGCGCCCGTGTTTAGAAAATGGTGTATAGTGAGTACACGAAGCTGCGAATACTGTTCTACCATTTCAAGGGTTTGAAAGCTCCAACTATCGCTCGATATCTTCAAGCGGAGAACATTTATTGTGCGCGTAGCGATCTTCATAAAGAAGTCCCGTCAAACCAAATCAATATGTCGACGATCGGGATCGGGTAGACCCTCAAAACTCACTGCTGAAGTAAAGAAAATAAATAGCGGAAGAAGAGACGAGGAAGGATGATGAAACGACTGCGCACCAGTTGCACCAATTGCTTTTGTCACGCGGGTACAGAATTAGCCTCTGCACCATTTTACGCTGCAGGACCTCCCTTGGATGGACGTTTCGTGGAAGCGCGTATTGCCAATACTTACTCTTAAGCGTCATCGTTCACACGTATCGTTGGTCCGTAAATCAACGATGCACACAAATGCGCGCACATCGTTAACGAAAACGGTGTCAAGATCGGCTTCGTATCGACTTCGTTCTGACTTCGTTCTGACTTCGTTCTGACTTCATTTTTTAAAACCATACGCTACTGTAAAACGATCGTTCTACGAAAACGAAACGTAATGCTTTTTTTGACCGCTACTGTATAAAATGGGGCTCAGCTACATGTAGTTAGACATGTACATGTATACAAAACTGTCAGTATTATTTAAAATATGTGCTAAATCATTTCTATCCTAGAAATTACCTGCAATTGTTTCACTAGTCCCTTCTCCCTAGTGCCTGACTGATGGAGGGTACGGGAATGAACAGTCATGGGGCATGGGGAGGAGGGGAAATGGCATGAGGAGGAGATACATGTACCTTAGCTTTCAGAGCCTCCTCCCTCTTCCTTTTCTCATCCTGCAGCTCTGTACACAGAGACTTCACCATAGCTTCCATCAGTGTGAGCTAACAGATGAGGACATCATTAGGAGATGACCAAACTAGACCACCAACTGACCCAATATTGATCCATCAGCCTCTTGTACAGCTCCTTATAAAACTGAATGAAATGTAACATATGGGATGGGGATAAGCATCTCCCCTCTCAGCTACAAAGTACAATATATATTAAACATTAAATATTGTCTCACTGTTAATTCTAATCAAAGCAAAAATTGCAACAACCACATAAACATGTAGTCCCATTACAGGGACAATTATAACTTTTTTGGGTTGGCCAGACAAATGTCAAGGGGTAGATGTGTTTGCCCAGACATGTTTCAAACATGGCCGGTCATTTTTTTTAGTACGTACACACAAAACATTAAATTAATAGTACCAGTAATCCAGGTTATCGCAACGATACAATGCTGTCCTTGTAGCACTTACACACATCACAGAAAAAAACAGCTACGTGAACATTATCGCATTTCAGTTCACAGCGAAGCCAGACGAGCGTTTGGTGATCGCGATCATTATCTCGTTGCCACCTATCGGAGGTTGCTTTCGTTACTTGTCGCTTAGGTGTTTTGTTTACACCAGGGCTTTCACTGCTTCCAGTATCAAAATCACTTGCGCGTTTTTGTCCGGCCATTTTGTCCGGATGGTTAATTGACCGCCGGACAATAGACTAAATTAAATTAGCCGGACAAATGTACGGTGTCCGGCCGTTATAATTGTTCCTGCCATTATGTCCCTCCCCCTGCAAAAAAGGCACATGTTTAAACACACATCTCCATAACCATGAATGCCTTTGTAAACTCCTTCAACATTTCAGGTAATAAAATGGTACCCGTACATGATTATGATATGTAAAAGAGATTTTGATTACAAATGATTATAAACATATCTTTCGTTGGGGGTGGAGCTTACAAGGGTACATACTGCATGCATGCGGCTATACATGTATGACCACATCTACCCTCAGTGCAGTGGATTAATACACGTCTGCAGGTGTGTGCTTACTTCTATAAAAGAATATTTCATATCAGGATGTTCCTTTCCAAGTTCATCCATTACAGTTACTGGGTTCAAATGATCTGTAATGTCATTACATGTCATATCTCTATCACTGAGAGCATTGGACTCACTATTGATTGGGTACAATGGTATATTACTGTGGTCCAGATTGTAGCTGACATCTGTTTGTACATACTTCCACAGCTGCATAAACAATATTATTGATACACTAATTACCATAACACTAAAATAAATGATCATTATACATGTATGCAGCAGAATTGTCAATTATTCTTAAGCAAGTTTAGGTAAAATGACCTCATGTGTGCAATCCTACGCTTATATCCAACATTGCATACTGAGGTATAGCCTTCATATGGGTCACCAGTGCACATATGAGTGGATGTGTTGACTACCTTAATAAGATATGCCTCACATGTCATTATTAGTCATGGAGATACAACAACAGCCTTTGCCGAGGTCAAAAGCTATTGGAAAGTATGTCCGTGTATTGTGTTGTGTATCAGTGAACACAGATTACTCCCGCATGGCGACATGTAGCACATGACATGGGCTTATGACACATCATGTGCTACATGTACATGTACATTTAGCAGTATTGTTATAAACAACTATGCCAACCAACAAACAAAATGTATTTTGACCACTGCAAACAGTAAGGGGTGGGGTACATCAATAGAAAATTATTCTGTTAACTAAGATGATTTCATCACTGCTATGATGTATGAATGTGTTGGCTACTGAATATGTGATGTGCCTAACATATGACATGGTTGGTCCAGAATTACTATTAACTTACATTGTATGGTTTAATGGAAGAAGCGATTTGCTTAATAGCATGCATTAGAAGTTCAGAGGTATGTGAGCCTTCATTTAACATCTTGACCATTTGTATCATCACTGCTGTCATCCGAGACATGAGATCAGGTGATGGTCCATCAGACTTTTCTTCTGGTACAGTACTCTTTTTCTTCTCTCCTGTTTCCTTCTCATCCAATATATCCATCATGCCGTCTATGTCAGAAGATTCATCATATATGTGACTCATTCTAAAGTAAGAAATGACAGTAATACATTAAATCTCTACTCCTATCCACACGTACATACATACAATACATGTACATGTACATGCAGACATATTCAAATGATGCTCATAGCTAAGGTATTGCTGTGAACTCTCGTATAAATGGCATCGATAATAGCTAATTGGTACATGTTATGAGAAGGTAAACAATTCTATGATGATGATTTCAGGATGTTTGTTTGGACTCTGGGGATCATTCAACCATGCTTCCTGTTTCCATATTTAAGCAGTTACCTCATATGCCAAACAAAACACAGAAATGTTTGTGTTTGTAAGATGAAGGTAACTTTTAAGTGCAGTTGGATCACAGAGACAACAAAATTCTCCATTGCATGTGTTGCAACAACTTCTCTGGCTGCACACAGGACACACCCACAGCATATGGAAATACAACATGAATACAACACTAAATCTTGGACTACAAATGACCTTGTCAGACCTAAACAATAACTTTATTACTGTGCACAAAGATATACATGTAGACTGGGACAGGTAGGGTTATGGGATGGTAGTTGGGCACTGGCCCACCAGGAAAATCACAGTTGACTCCAACAGAAGCACCCCTAGGCTCCTAAGCATAATACAAGCTTTTTTGATTGTCCTTAAACTTCTGTGACCACCCACTTGTCGGGCCCATATAGGTCAGAATTGATGTTTGGCAAGCCAGTCTAAAACTGCTACATGTACATGTAGTACGGCCCTGCCAGCAGAGAGAGCAGCTACACTGTACCCTCTAGCCTCTAGTGGGATGTCTTAAAACCACAAACATAAAAACCACCAAATCATACATAAGATCGAAGCCATCAAGAATGTAACCCCTTAGGGAGTAGACAGTATACACTCACTATAGGCAGTACACCTTATGCTTTTTTATGTGTCATAAAATAAGTTGTTAAGCAAAGAAAGCATGACCATCAATATTTGCACATGTGGGAATAATAACACATGTACATGCAACTTGTGGAAATTTAAAAACACAAACTCTCAAAAAGGTGTTTTACTGGCTTGTGCACTGCATAACCACACATGTAGTCAAGAATTGAGCTAAGTGCTCAATGGACCACATTGTGTCTGTTGTAAATGGTGAGCTTGTGCACTTATAGGCAAGAGGATGATCAAGACATGTGATTGAAATTGACAGTGAAAATAGGCCACAGCATTTTAAAAATTCATACCAAACAAGTTAAGGGGTATTATAAATATGAACAAGTGAGCTAGGGAATGTGTGAAGACAATTGCCACAAAACATTCAACCAGTTTTGCAGTTACAAACCATACTAAGCATACATGCACATGACATAAAAGAACCTATAGTCATAATCCATGTGGTAAAGGCATACTGTATTTACAAGGGGACTCGTCATTGTTTTGCTATATAGTAAGCACTCCTATTTTTGATCAAAACAAGATGTGTTGCTATCCTGTTTTGAGAAGTGAACTACACCATTTCCTCATACAACCACAACAACAGATACCATCAGGTGTGCAAGGAGGCATCATGTCATTATTCTTTCTGCAGAATACCTGAATCAGGCAAATGGTTCATGTGAAGTTGAATGTGTTTCTACTAAATGGGCACTAAAACCGTGCATTTGTGCTTGAAAGACAACAAAATAAAAGGTTTCTTGCCTCAGTACACTTGCACCAATCTAATGTGGGGGCCCATTTCGTAATAAGCCTTGCCGGGGGGGAGGGGATAACCTGTGATGCTCGCGTGACTCATGTAAACTTTGGCTTTACGTTGTCCCACGCCGCCTTTCTAGACGTTTGACTGACTAGCCGCGGTGTATATGTGTCCTGATCCATTAAAAATTTTAGACCCAACGACTTCTTTGCCCTCAGACGTCAGATATAGCTGTTCGATCGTCACCGACAATAAAGCATATCCAAATCCCTTATATCGTAACCGGTACAATAATTGGTAACGTACCGCGGTTTGTAGGCAGCGATTCGATATTACGACTACATGTATAGCCTGAAATCCCAACGGTAGATCTTAGACAATCCGGCACGGCTGTTCCGTACGTGACAATAGGTTTTGAAATTAGATCGTAAGGATTGAATTACGGTATGTCTAAAAAAATGGCCGCCATAGAGCTCATTAACTGTCACTTAACTTCGGAGATTTCCTGCACTTGGCCTTTGCTCCCAATGCGAAACCCATAAAGGAATTTATGTTTAGTAAACATCTGAAATATTAAAGGACTATTTGCGCAATCGAATACTATTACGACTACGATGTACTTGTGGCCACGCATACAGGCTCTTCTCAACATAACTAAAAATGCCATTGGTTAGATTTCATACTGTAAAAAATTGCTCTTATTAAATGAGCTGTAAAACACTCAGAAGAAAGAGAAAGGATCAGTGAGTCATTTGATGAATTCGGCTTCGTGCTACGCGCCTGAAACTAGGCGTAAGAGCTCTTACAAAACCGTGAATAATTTACACACCACGAGCAATCTACAGCTACAATGGAACCTAAGCAGAAGTGTCAATTGGATGATTTGCGCTGGTTATGTGGTTGCAGGCCATCTAAACAAGCAACAATCCATAAAGAGCTACTGTCAATCTTTTATATTGACACACAAAAAGACAGTCCTGAGATCCAACACCCATGCAAGTTATTCACGTTCAAGTGCTGAGTGACGATGAAACATGTAACAGTTGCGTCACGAAGCCGAACACTTTTACAAATGTTTGTTAGAGCCACATGACTGGTGCAAACATGCCATCAGTACCTGTAAGGTAGTGTGCAATTTAAAAAATTCTTTCACAATTCAGTCCTTCCTCCTTTACCATAGAGTACGTAGTGCCCCCTTTTACGTGGCTCAATGGTGCAAACCTGAAGCATGTGGCAGTACCCAGGCCAGGCCAGTTGATGACTATAGCACCACAAACATCACATACAAGTTGTCATCTACACAGATGTAATCTGCAAATGATGAGTTAATGTGTCTAGGACAACCAATCCAATTCCCCTGCAACAGGTTTCTATGTGCCACATGCCTTCCATTTGACTGCTGCATTGTGTCATTCTACAACACCACACTGAACAGCAAGAATCTTCAAAAATAATTTGATACTCCTGCATCATGGGGTGGTGTGTTGCAGGTCATGTGACAGAAGCCTCAAAGCTATCTAATATGTTGTAATGATGTAACCAGCCAAGAGAGACAACTTGTCAGCAAGGTAGTGCAAAGGGTGTTTGATGCTTCCAAGGAGAGCTTCATTTATATAAATTCGGCTGAAATTCTCCAAATGCCATTCACTATATGACAGTACAGCACACAACACAAGTACCATACAAAAATCATTTTGGCACTTCAGCATATATTATATAACCTCTCATTGGTTATTTTACAACTAAAAAGGTGACGATGCAACAACCTAGTAGACACTACCAACAATTAGGCAGGGACATCTGATGTTCCCCCCCCCCCCTCCCTCCTCTTTTTCCCCCCTCTCATTACTTATAGTGTACTTTGTTTTTGGAAAGACCTTAGTGCTTTGACATGCACGCATGTAGTTCAAAACTTCTTGTACTAACTTCCATGTTGAGCATGTACAAGGTACTTTTGATTCTACCATGACCATTCTACAATGCTTGCTTGTCTATGTAAACCACTGGCCACCCACAATATGTACTGATAAGGGTATAATAATATTCATAAAAGGCTTATACCAACATACATTCCCTTGTGTAGAGCTCTAGAGCTCAGTTCTTGCACAGACTTTGTATATAATCTCATATGATAGCCTTTTTCTAGTTGCATGTAGGTTGCACATCCCAAAAAAATACATTCCGCTGACTCCTGGGTGAAAACATATATCGAGGTGAACACTTCCTTTGAAACAAAGTGGTTAATATTAAATACCCTCCCTACACAAGAAGGTGGAAGGGGAGGACTAGGAGGAGAAGGAGGGGGAGGAGGAGGAGTTAGAGGAAGGGGGGGAGGAGGTAGAGGAGGGGAGAGGTAGAGGAGGCGGAGAAGGAGGAGGTAGAGGAGGGGGGAGGTGGGGAGGTAGAGGAGGGGGAGGAGGGACACGAGGAGGTAAAGGAGGGGGAGGGGTGGAAGGAGGAAGAGGGGGAGGAGGGGAGGATGCAACGGGTAGGAAGGTAGAAGTAGGAGGATGAGGAGGAGGAGTGGGAGGTGTGGATGCAATGAAATGAAAGGAGGAGGGGGAGGGGTAGGTGTAATAGGAAGGAAGGTAGGAGGGAAAATGAGAGGGAGTAAGAGGTGCAGGGGAAGGAGAGGAGGAGGAGAGGAGAAGGCGGGGAGGAGGGGAGGAGAAGGGGAGGAGGGAGGATGGAGGAGGGAGGAGGAGGGGAGGAGGAGGGGAGGAGGGGAGGAGGAGGAGAGGAGGAGGAGAGGAGGAGGGGAGGAGGAGGGGAGGAGGATGGGTGGATGAAGGAAGATAGGAGGAGGAGGGGGAGGGGAGGGAGAAGGGGGAGAGGAGGACGATGGATGGATGCAGGAAGATAGGAAGAGGTGGGAGAGGAGGAGGAGGTAGAGGAGGGGGAGGAGAAGTTGGGGGTGGATGCAACGGGAAGAATGGAAGGAGGAGGAGGGGGTGGAGGGAAGGATGCAACGGGTAGGAAGGTAGAAGGAGAGGATGAGGAGGAGGAGGGGAGGTGTGGATGCAATCAAAAGAAAGGAGGAGGGGGAGGGGTTGGTGTAATATGAAGGAAGGTAGGAGGGAAAATGAGAGGGAGTAAGAGGTAGAAGAGAGGAGAGGAGGAGGAGGAGGGGAGGGGGAGGAGGAGAAGGGGAGGAGAGGAGAAGGTGGAGAGGAGGAGAGGAGGTGGAAGGAAGGAGGATGGGTAGATATAGGAAGATAGGAGGAGAAGGACGTAGAGAAGGGGAAGAGAAGGTGCGGGTGGATGCAACGGGAAGAATGGAAGGAGGAGAGGAGGAGGGGAGGATGCAACGGGTAGGAAGGTAGAAGTAGGAAGATAAGGAGGAGGAGGGAGAGGTGTGGATGCAATCAAAAGAAAGGAGGAGGGGAGGTGCAATAGGAAGGAAGGTAGGAGGGAAAATGAGAGGGAGTTAGATGAGGAGGAGGGGAGAAGGAGGATGGGTGGATGAAGGAAGATAGGAAGAGGAGGGAGAAGAGGAGAAGGAGGTAGAGGACGTGGGAGTGAAAGGTGGGGGGTGGATGCAACGGAAAGAATGGAATGAGGAGGGGAGGATGCGACGGGTAGAAAGGTAGAAGTAGAGGTAGAGGAGGGGGAGGAGAAGGTGGGGGTGGATGCAACTGGAAGAATGGAAGGAGGAGGAGGGGGAGGAGGGTATGATGGAATAGGTAGGAAGGTAGAAGTAGGAGGATGAGGAGGAGGAGGCTGAGGTGTGGATGCAATCAAAAGAAAGGAGGAGGAGGGGGTAGGCATCATAGGAAGGAAGGTAGGAGGGAAAATGAGAGGGAGTAAACGAAGGAGGAAGAGGGGAGGAGGAGAGGAAGAGGAGGGGAGGAGGAGGAGGAGGGGAGGAGGAGGAGAGGAGGAGGAGGTGGGGAGGAGGAGAGGAGGAGGAGGGAGGAGGAGGATGGGTGGATGAATGAAGATAGGAAGAGGTTGAGGGAGAGGAGGTAAGATAGAAAGAAAGGCAGTGCATATGCATGGTCTAGAGAGATATGCCATACTGAGTAAAGGTACTGCAGTTTGTGTACCAGATAACTGACTGTCGCAAGCAAGTCATCTGGTTCCCAGACTAGTGTAGAGGGTGAAGAAGGTGGTACCATGATTAGAAGGCATGGTACATGCATGCTTACATGTACATGCCACAAACTGAGCGGACATAGAAAAGGGTACACAATATAAACTACCATGAATATTCACAGCATCCATCATAAGCGATACATGTGAACGTACGATACTGTTTTATGTTGAAACATAGCGTACGAGGTACGATCGCTTATATACCACGTAGAACGATCAAAGCAAGGTTCATTTTACCTAACTTCAAATTCAAAGGGCGTGGCCATTACATAATCGCATATTGGAAGAATGGGAATAGGGTTGCTAACGTGAGTGGCGCGAAATGTCGAATTACTTTGAAAATCCATATCTCCTTAACGGATAAGAAAAAAACTTAACGATCTACAGAAATCAGTAGCTACAAGACCCTTCTATGTACACTCCAAATTTGACATACTATCGTCACTCGTATCTGGAGAAATGTGGAATCTTAACCATTGGTTTAGAGACCTTTGGCATGGAAAATATCTAGAGCACCAAAATCGGCTTGCACAGAGAGAACTGATATGTGAACAAGTGCACGAAATTTGAAAAGAAAATATAAAACCATTGTGAAGATATGTTGCTTTGTGTAACGTACAATTTTTATAGTGATAAAATTAAAACTCCAGAAGGGTGATTTTGCTGGACACCGTCCCATATATGGGACAGACTCCGCGAAAATGGCCCTTCGCTATATAATTTTAAAGTTATCAAAATGACTCACGTTTGAATCGCTATAACTTCAGAACGGTACACGCCATTCACTTCCTATTTTCAACGCTTCATACTACACCATTTCTATGAGGTAAAATAGATTTTGGAGTCTTGCATTAGCTTCGTGCCAGTGTTGCAACGTCCGATACCCCTTGGGGTTCAAACTGGCCATATCTTTTGGCAGGACGTCTCAATTTACTTCAAATTCGGTTTATACGCAGAGGGGTCCTGTACCTATCGATGTGCTCTGTTCGTTAATTTTTACTTCATTCGTTACGGAGATACAGCTGTGCAAAGTAATTGCACATTTTTCGTTCACTCCGCGCCATTAACCTACTGCAACCTGGTTCCCACTACTCCGAGCACATGAATATACAATAACCTCCCTTGCCCATGCCACTGTAATAACCTGTACAACTGACGTACCACCGTTCTTACAAACGTCAGTGGTTCCCTTCTATAATGGACAAGATTCGTTAAGCGATCGAAATGTGTGGGATTCAGTTACCGTCACCATACAAAAAACACGGTACGTATTACCAGTACCGATGAGCGCGCACAACATTATGTGTCCCTGTCGATTCGGTCATACTCTTACACCCTGTAAATTGTTATGTGCTACATGGATTCACTCATAAGCTTTGTCTAGTTGAACTTTTTTCTATGTCTTTCGGTTACAGTGCTTTCACTGGCCTACTATACAACCCTCTTTCTCAACTATTTGTATTCTGACTGATGTCGGGCGTATAACTGGATTGTGTGTTTTATGCATAGTGGTATGGGAGCATGGAGACTATGGGGGCAAAGGCCCTAACAATTTTTTCAGAGGAAGGCCCCCCTCCCAACTCCTACCCCCAATGGTTGTATCTACTGGATTAATATAAGTATACTGGATTAATATATAGTATATAAGGCGCCGATGGTGCTTGAAAGGATCGCAACAGTATCGACTCCAATAACTGCTCATGGCTGTACACTGTATACTATCTCTGCTGTCATTAATGCGTTCGCACAAGTTTGCCTCTATTTAACGCTCAATGATTCCTTACTACAGTTACAAAAAAAAACTGCTGAGTCATGGTTACTAATAAACCACAATTTGGATAGCCGTGGTAAGACGGTTACGTAATACTGCTCCCACTGCGTAAACACCACTTACTTTAGATTAGAGCTAAATCAACCAAGTTGAAAAACAAAAATGGCGACTTCAGGTTTAGCTGCGCATGGTGCCAAGGGGTTACCCATACTCAAACTTTTTATTTTTGGAAAACCTTGGGACCATCAATGACTACTATACGGTGAAATAAAAACTTTGAGTATCATATGGCAAGTTACCTCTTTTTTGTAAAGTAAACATTAAACAAGTTTCATATTTAACCCTTTCATCACCCTGAAAAATGATTGACATCGTTCAGTAGCGCTGAGAAGGAGCTTCAATTTGATGCCTGATATACCAGCATCTGCACTGTGGTGGCAAAGATGTGAGCCCTCCAAGTTGCAATTTTTGGTAAAGAATCAATTATTCAGGAAGAAATATTTCGTAAACCATTAAAGTTATTATGTTGATAATAGGCATAATAAACATTCATATCAATGCAAACAAATATGAGAAGTTGCATCAATATCTGAACATGTGAGGGTCAAAAGTGATTGACATATAATGGATTGACCCGTGGTTGAGTTAGAGACACATGCGGGCTGGAACACATGTAACCTGTCCTTATTATTGGGATATGCGTTTTGCTGGCACATATAACACCACCATTTTTCATTTCATCTGCACGGCTGGCACACACACCCATGAACCACACCCATGAACATACACACGTCTCATGTCATGACTATTCACACTCTTTCCACCATAAGACACTATTCTTTTCCCCTTGCTGTAAACCCTGTAAATTGTTATGTTGTGTGCTACATAGATTCACTCATATGCTTTGCTGATTTGAACTTTTTTTTCTATATCTTTCGGTTACAATGCTTTCACTGGCTTTTCTCAACTATTTTTGTTATATTTATATTCAGATTCATTCTCTTTATGTTTGGTCCTACATGTGCAAGTAACATTACCTTCTATTTCTTTAGTGGTCATAATTGCATCAGCACAAAAATGGTAGTATGTCTTGTCAGACTCATGCCCTCCACTGTATGCTCATATCCCATGGCCTCCTCTACATGGTCATGTCCAAAGGACTCCATGTCACTGATGTGGATGTATTTCACACATGCAACTGGACTGTGTGTTGCATGTATTGGACTGGTGTCAGTGGGGTAGGAAGCACGGGGGTCGTGCGGGCAAATGTCACAATACGTTTGTCAGAGGCCCCCGTGAGGCTCCACTATACGTGTTCCATATACCATTCACTGTACTCAAATTGGGAGGGTTTTAAACACTCCTCTATTTCAGCTGATAGTGGTCATGAAAGAGTTGGAATGATGGGGAAGGGTGGGGGGGAGGGGGGGGGCTCAAATGTCATGTCCCCATCAAGGTGCTCTTGTATATACACCAGTCCTGAAGCTTCATGTGTAAGTAAAATACCAACTCAGTACTGTGTGTATACCCATGGGTAAATACAAGCCATGTCAGTGAATGCTCTCTATAAACTCTACAGTGGCCCAGTCTTTCCAAATCTTTGAGATAGGCTAAGCAATAATATTCACTGCCACTTATGCAAGGCTTCCCATCTGTCCACAAGTAGCTTGCACAAAAAATAAATCCTCTAAGAAAAGTACCAATGCTACAAGCACACACACACACACACACACACACACACACACACACACACACACACATACAATGGTAACTTTGAAAAAGCTTAGCAAGCTGCGTTTGGACCTCCACCAATGGTAGCCCCTTTATGTTGGGACACCCAGGCCACTACAAGGCCACCAAGGGATGCATGCTACTTGCTCCACCACATCAGTGCTTCCATCCCCCACCAATAGACACCTCTTTCACATGGGATTCCCCACCCACTTCACAGCAGGTGCCCCTTGCTCCTCCACATCAGGACACCCCCTCTTCCATAGATGTCACACTTCTAAGTAGGGATCTCCTTCCCCCTTTTTACCATTCCATCCAGGAGACACCCTCCTCCACACAGTATACCCCTCCTAAACTGTGTAACACCACTAATGGTCTTATTTCAAAATACTCTAAATTAGTTATGTTCTATCTCACGAAGAAAAAGAACTGATGGAACAAGTCATAAAAACATTATTTGTGAGAAAGTTGGTATATAGGATTGACAGGCAATAGAGGAAATATGTAATAGCTCTATATTTTGCACATTTGTAGACATTATGTTGTTCAACTGTGTGCGTATTACATTTCCCCTTAGTAGACCCTTGTTTTCTTCGTTTTGCCTTCCAATCCTATTTGCCATCAATTTTCTCATAGAGAATGTCTTTATTACTTGTATGCAAGGCTTCCATCTCTAGGTGAGCAGATCTAGAAGTAGCTTGTCAACACATCACAAAAAATAAATTGCAAAAGAAAGATTCCAATGCTACGTAGACACACACACATACACTCACAACACACACACACACACACACACACACACGGAAATTTCAATGCTACTTAGGATTAGTGGTCCTGATGAGGATGGCTGTCAGGTTTGCTACACATACGACCAAATGCAAAAGCCTATGTAAGTCACCTGTAACATCTTTGGGAGCAGCACTGCCCCAGATCCAAAACAGACGTAAAATATGACACCAAGTGCTGTGATCCTCAGGTGGGTTTGTGACGGTATGTCTCATTAATTGCAGAGTCCTAAACATAGCCTATGTATTTGCAACAATCTCATGTAAATCAACATTCATGGGTGACTTCCATGGGTGGCTTTGCATCTGGGCATAGCAAACTGACAGTCATACCCACCAGAACCACTAATTCTAAGTAACACTGGTTTGTGTGTGTGTACATGTAGTGTGTGTATGTGTGTGTGTGCGTGTGTATGTATAGCATTATACAAGGGCCCCTTCTTGGAATCTGTGCTATTTATCTTTTGTGATATTACTTGTAGATCTACCACTCTGTAAGAGGGACTTTAGTAGACCTACTTTTGTATATACGCCCGGCAGGAATATTATTCCTGCTTTATCCCAAAACACAAAGATCAGGGCCCTGGTATAACAAAGGATGGTAATAAATAGTAAGACCTAAGTCTTTTTAAACCTCTCAGTGGTACATACTCAGAGCTTCAGCGTATTCAGTGATTGGCATGGGATACATGTAGTTGTGAGTGTTGTATTTATTTTATTTGTTATTCAGTGTAACTGTGTTAAGTTATATTAGTCTGTTTTTTAATCTTGATGAAATAAAAAAATTTGTTTGCTGTTTAAAAAAATAATAATAATAACCTTTGTTTTATTATCCTAATGGAAGCGGGGGGAGGTGGGCATCATTTACGGTCAGGCCCCGGTTGGCCCCCATATTCGCCGATTCGGTAATTATTGTTTTATGGTCTCGCGGTGGTTGAAGCGGCAGTTGTAATAATTCTATTTGTATATCTATATAGATATACATGATCATAACTTTATGCTGCAAGTTGAAAAATCATATACATGCAAGTCAGTGCAATAATATAATTATATGGGACAGTGTCCAGCAAAATCACCAGTTTTTCAAGATTTCAAAAATTTTGATTTTCCGTGAACTTCACAGAGCTACTATCAAATGGTCCTTAAGCATCTTAAATTGGACAATCCATCATAAAATTATTAGGCACTGAATTAGTCATACACTTCAATGCGAGTATTACTTTTCTTTTGCTTGCCTGGAAATTTAGAAAAAGTATTACTATAGCGTGATTTTGCTGGACACTGTTCCATATATTCAACTGACATGCACGTAGTCATAAACATGTTTCAACCCATCCATGTGGGAGTATCATCACATCTTGTGTGTCCATTGTAATCCTCGCACGTACAGTTTAATGTAAAATAAACCATATGTATTTTGAACTGGCAAAAGGCCGGAGAAATGAAATGGATAGAATTTTTAACTTCTTGTACTGCAATGATTTTGGTCCCACATTCCTAGGCCTGTTCTCATGGGAGTACTGGAATGATGCATTAGTGAATTTGTCTGAATAATGGGTTCTTGAGAAAACACAACAGCCATGGTTTTAGTAACCAAGCATGTCGTATGTTACATGCAAGTGCAGCAAGCATTTGCAAGCATCATGTGATAAACATATTTTTTTTACATCTACCGGAGTTCAGCCCTCCCTCAGTCTTATCTACTAGCTTCTTGTGAATTGTCCAGGAGGGAGGGATGTAACATCTATAATGGTTGGGTGTGTGTATTTGCATGCATACATTAATTATTACTTGCATGCTTGGTGACAAGAGAATTGTAATGAATACACGTTCAAGTGCGTCAATGTACAACTTAACCTTAACTTGTATTTGCTGATTTTATGAGTGAGTGAATATTCATATGTTTGTAGACATGAATTAATAATGCATTACATGCAAAGCTTCTGGGGCGGAGCCCCAGACCCCTGTGTGGGAACTTTTGCATTGTTCCTCGATACGCCTTAACTGTACGGAAGGGATGCATGGATGCCCCTTGGGTTGTCTAATACAGATAACAACTTTTCCATTTGGCTTCGTGAAAGGTATCCCAGTAGTGGTTCCGCCCACTATTAAGTATCTCCGCCCACTGTAATTATTCATTCATTTGCCGGACCTATATATGTTAAACACCTTCCGACGCCCATGCCGGGGGTTGGGGGGGGGAGGGGGGGGGGGGGGCTGGGGGGAGTCGCAGTTACTTTAGACTGGTGTATTAGCTTCGTGCCAGTTTTACAATATCCGATACCCCTTGGGGTTCAAACCCGCAATATCTTCTTGCAGGAAAATTCAATTCACTTTATACGTAGAGGGATCCTATACCTATTAATCTGCCCTGTTTGTTAATTTTTACTTTAGATACAGCTGTGCAAATTACGCACACACGTGTACACACAAACACACAATATATAATGGTGAGTAAATGCGTGAGACTCGGCAGGCCTACACGTCACGTTGGTTGTTGTGAAGATCCCCCCCCCCCCCCCCCCCCTCGCACCTATCCTTTTACGGTACAGACATTCAATTAACATCTAATTGACACCTACAGTAATGAGTGTTTCATTTTTCGCCGGTACTGGTCCACACCCTAGCTCTTGTAAATTCTCGTTCCAGCTGGGCCTAGTTTAGGTTCAGTGTAAAGGGGATAAGTACATTGGCTTCACTTAGGGTTAGAAAATTGGGGGCGTTAGTTGGGTGTGCGGCCGTGTGCCATGCTAGGATAGGGGAGTGAAGCCAATGTACTTATCCCCTTTACACAGAACCTAAACTAGGCCCAGCTGGAACGAGAATTTACAAGAGTGGTGTGGACCAGTACCGGCGAAAAATGAAACGCTCATTACTGTAAGTGTTCATTACTATTTGTGTTACGGTAGGGTTGCTCGCGTGTTCTAGTCTCGAGACTACGCGTGTTCATCACGCGTGTTCATCACGCAGAATGATGAAATATCTGATTAGTGTTTGCGGAATGTATATGTCATTGAGGTGTCAATAAGATGTTAATTGAATATCTGTGCCGTAAAAGTACAGGTGCGAGTGGGGGGGGGGGGGGAGGGGGAGATCTTCACAAGAACCATACAATTACGATCGTACCTTTCGAACTCGTATGCGCGGAACCAAACGAGCCGAGCTCGTCTTCTGTACATGTTGTGTTGATATATAACATTATATATCAGCAGTCCTTCCCAAACAGCTTAACGGACCCATATATAACAGTACGTTACTCATCCACGGCGCGACTTTGCCGCTGCGCGTGCTATCTGACAAACGGGGTGGCACTAATCAGACACTCGCCACAGTTGACGCACATATACATATAAACTAAAATGATTTACCTTTCTGTTCGCCTTGTTGACTCACTCTTTCGTATTTACAAACTACGTCATAGGTGGTGGGTGGTCTCGTCCCCAGACCCAACGGACGCAGCTGCGGATGGATTACATCACCGCTACCCGTTAGTAGAGTCTGGGGAAACTGCAACAAAATCGTGGCCAACCAGGTAGGAATTTCATCCTACCAATCAGATTGCAGCAATGCACTAATTAGCATTCTGCGTGTGACTGTCACGCGCTCGCGATGAATCAAGACGTAATCACTCTAGCTGCTAGTGACCTTGGATACGAAGACGTGTCTTCCGAACAGCGCTCAGTTGTACAAGCCTTCTTGGACGGTCATGATGTGTTTGTTTGCCTCCCAACCGGTAGCTATAGTGGGAAGTCTATGGAACGCCGTTGAGGTCAAAATTCGTCGTTTCTGTTTGGCAGTAATCCTCGATCGACGAAAGGCAATCATTGCAATAAATTATGGAACGCCGTTTGGGTCAAAATTGATCACATCTGTAATTCGATCAAGTTTTTTAGATCGACGTAATTTTCTAACCGATCATTTGCATTCGATGCTTTATCCCATTCGATCATGCGGATTCGACACAAAATTCTTTTTGATGGGATTAAATCGATGGACATCGATTGATGATCGATCGATCAACCATTCATCGATCGACCATCGTCGATCGATCACCGATCTGGATCATTCGATGGGAACGAGGTGGTACGAGGTTAGGCTGTTACTGGAATAGGTATACCGAGACTTGGACTGGAGTAATTACAGTCTTCTTCATTGCACAGGAATGGGCACTGGCGGACGGAGGGGTGGGGGGGGGGGGGGGGTTGCAACCGCCCCTTTCCTCCTATTACATAATACGCAAAATGCGGCATAAGTAACAAAAACTCGTAATTTTTTCATGCATTTTAGCACACCGAATTAACGTTTTCAAAAGCTTCCGCGCTTCGCGCGGGAGGGGGCACATCCCCCTCCCGCACCCTCCTCCTTTTGGTGATCCCCCCCCACTACAACCCCCCCTTTCTTTAAATCCTGCGTCCGCCACTGATGGGATTTTGCATCTATGAAACCAGTGGGGCGGCAGAGAAGCTTTCTTAAGCGGAACATCCCTAAACTTATATAAGCGCCTCGTTTCGATGAAGAATGGTATGGAGGAGGTGTGAAAATATAGTTTAGCGTAGCTGTAGAGCTCTACGTGTTTTTGTGTGTGCGCATTCAAGTGGTGTAGGCCAATGTGTGTATAGATTAAGGTCTTTAATCTAGGTGTGTGTGTGTGTGTGTGTGTGTGTGTGTGTGCATGCATGTGTGTGTGTGTGCATGTGTGTTGGTACCTCTAGGCATGTGTATATTAGTATATAAAGCTCTGTATGCATTTTAATGGGAGCCTTAACATGTAGAGCCTATTGGAGCATGTGTTCAAAATGTCCTATGAGAGGTGTTGTTCATTTGATTGCCACAGCTGAAAGCATAATGTTTTGTGTGAGTTGTCTCTGCTTTGTAATTTCGGCGAGGTGTTATGCCCAGCTAGGAATGTACATGTTTATGTGGTTCAGGTGTCCACAGCTGGGTGGAGGGCAAGAATAGACAGTCCATGATTTGAGTAGCAAGGTTATTGCTTTTAGAACGCCTATCGAGCTGCTGTAAAACCAGGCATACCCTGATTTGCATGCTCCTAGGGCATGTGGCTGTAATAGAGGGTGACTCATACAACAGGTCATGGATTAGAAACCTAAATATGGAATGTTCCCACCTTCTTTGGTGTGTTATTGTGCAATGCATGAAAGCATCCATGGAAGTCAGTTTGAGCCTATAATTTTAATATTGATCTCCACCTATATCCTTGGGTGTATGTTCAGGGCTCTCCTCCCCTCAACGTTTGGGCAGAGAATCCATCATATATGAAAGTATCTAACTAGCAGACTGTACGCCATACAGACAATGGGTATAATCAGAGGTTACACGCATGCTGCCAAATACTAATCCAAACACAAAGTTCCTCTCTGATTATTAATAGTCAACTCACACAGCATCACATGTTGCACAGATTCCAGCCATACACCAGGATTGGAGGTACTTAATTTTAATCCTGTCTAGTTATTAGGGTTAGGTTTAGCGAAAAATATACCCTTTGTGACTGGAGAAGATGATGGATGTGTTAGCTATACATGAATCTGCCTGTATGGAATGGGTGTGGCAATCATCATGCAGACATTTGAGAAAGACCAATACAAAATATCCTAAGATTATTGTGCCATGCCTCTTCATATTGGGTCTTTGTTGCAATACTGTCCATCTTTCAACTCATACACAATCAAACTGTAATGTTGTAGACCATATTCTATTAACCTCCCAATTCTCACCATGGAAACATTTAGCATACTCTGTATGCTTGTGTAATAGTAGCCAATAGTATTAAATCACAGCAGAATCAAAGACACCATACAAATCTTTCTATACTGAAATATTGGCAGTTCTAGACAAATCTTGGCTCACTGCACAAGCGCGCATTGTGCAAATGGCGACCGTTCACTACACTTGTCTGTGCAATAGATGTCCTTCCAATATTTCATTTACTACCATACATATTGTACACTAACTGAAATTCAGTGGAAAACCATTGAAGCTATGTTAACTAATTTTAAATAATTAGCATCATACAATTGCAACAGCACAAATATTCAGGTATACAAGCAACTAAATTGTTCTTTTGGATGACTGACATAATCACAAGATATATCAGCCCACAGATTGCACTGCTGAGTTCGGCTACAAAGACCAACAAGATATCCCTTTCCCCAGCACAAGAAAACCACAGACATGGCAGCAGATGTACATATCACATCAAGGTTATAAGCCTGCTTAATGAAGTGGTTCAAACTTCTGATCAGCAGTAGGGTACTGAATTTTTTTACCCAAACTCTGAGTTTATTTTGTCAACCTTACCCTCATGAAACAAAATGAATGGTCAACTGCAGGTAGCAGTGGTGCCTCACCTGCTCCTCCTACATCATTATCTGTGCATGCAATATTAACAATTGCAATTTACATACATGTATGCAGACAAAATCTAACTTTATTGGTATTAGGAGACAGCCTTATAAGAATATAACTGCATTTTAAAGTGTCCAGCAAAATAAGCTTTATGGGGGTTATAAATTTATCATCTAAAGACAACAACAAGCTAAACGATCAGATCTTTAATAATGTTATTAATTTAATTTCACATGCCGTTTATATAGTTAGCAAAAAATACAATCATGCTACAAAGATCTGTCTCCTGAGTATTTCTGCTACATGCTTCACTTTAACAGGTGTCAAATTGTACAACTAACCCAACCAAGTGGGTCAGTTGTAGCCATATGCTGTCTTAAGCCAAATTTTGGTGCTTATGCTAGCATGGGTAGACCTAGGCCTTCCCATCTCTTGTCCAATTGCTAGGTATTGTCAAATTATGATCGAGGCAAATTCATACATTACATTGTAATTCATGACACCTCACCAACGAGACTCCTTGGCAAGTGTTTTAAACATGATTCACAACTCCATGTTATAAAAACAGAATGCCTCTGAGACTGCTGCATGCCAAATAAGCCCAGCTCACTATTTCTGTTAGATGAGTAATAAAACATTGTTTTAATGCCATTATTTAAGATTGCAGTTAAAGTGTAAGGCTCAACTAACCCCTTTGCAAATGGCTCAACTAACCACTTCTCCACTAAGGCCATTCAAACTCAATTAGTTGTTTCTCGGCCCAAAAAATATATATACTTTGCCAAAAAAAAAATACGGCAAATTAGCTGATTTGAATGTAGCAGTTTATATAGAGTCCGGTGGTGAATTTGTCAAGAGAAGTATAAGTGGAGCATATCCAGTTTCTCTCTGTATCTCCGCTTGCCTATACTGAATCCAATTGCCGATAAAACTGAGAATATGTACAAGTTGTTGTGTTAGAAGCCATTTTGCGAATACGTAACGCCCCTTTTCTGCGGCACTCTTTGTAATAACATCACATGACTAGCACATGATAATTTATTCATTGTGCCGCAGGAATAAGGTTTATTGGATGGCAATACTTTACCAGACGACATACCTGCACCCGAGGATAGCCATACTTGCAATGTGAAAAAGTGCCATCTTACGGAGATTGTTACAGACTTTACTATACTTAAACTGATCTTGGTCAATCCAGCTACTAAGGCAGTTAGTGAAAGATCTTTTTCGACCGCTCGTAGCTTAATTGAAAACTTGGCTTTGTTCAAGCATGAATCAAATTAAAAAGTTACTGCTCAGTTTATTTAAATGTTCAATTCTGGAGTTATACCATTTTGCGCGACTTTCCAATCACCCTGAATAGATCGATATGAGGTATTATTGTGCATTTTACTGAGTATTTATACGCACGTTATAACTATGAATAACTGCGAAGGAAAACCATCTGTGTTACAACTTAATTGCTAACATGGAGGAGTACTGAAATCTGCCACCCCCCCCCCCCCCCCCCCTTTATAATACTCTCCACGGGCCCTGGGTGGCGATTACACAAAGGAGTTTGCCATGAACACTTCTTAATATTTGTTTCATGGACGAATGGCTATTTCTAACAAAGCTTCAATGGGGTACACGGCCTTCAGGAAGAGGGGGGTTCGAATTTGGTTAATAGATGACCTTACAATAACATAATGCATCATACGACAGGGGATTTTCAAAAAGGGGGGTTTACAGGTCAGACCCGCAATACGCAAAGGGGGGGGGGGGGGGGGGGGGGGGGGGGGAACTGTACGCTTCAGGCCCTGTATCCGCCCCTGTACGGCTGGATGTTATATTATTACATGCACAGGCATCTGTATTGTTATATACTCAACAGGTTAAGTTTTTATAAAGTGGGCCATGGGAAGGAAAAGTTTACATAATCACCCATAACTACCTATATACATAGTTCTTATCTAAAAGACCAAGCCTCCTGTCTGCTTTCAGTCCATAATTGTCCAAAGTTCCATACCAGCACCTTCTGCAACTATCCACATTCACACATACAGATCTTACATCATCAAATACAAATGCCAAGCACACCACAAATCTACATGCATGCATCAGATGAAGTCCGCAGAGCCTTGCAGCTACTTGATGACCACGCAAAGCCTGCAATGTCCCTTCTATTTGAGTTGTTGCTGAAGCTTTTTTGTCATGCTGGCTGTATCACACTGATCATCTAGGAAGCAGGGTAGGAAAAATAAATAAAAAGAAACTGTTAGTGTTCTTAGCCTATCCTGTTGATCACTACCCCTTTATGTGGGGCAGATGACCTCTGATAGGGGAACACACCACATGTAGAATTATGGGTACATGTATGAAGGGAACTGTATAATTATGTTATCTTGTTACATGTAGTGCATGCCTTTGGTGAACATATGAGTTGGTGTGTGGGGTGCATGTGGGACATTTGCCATATTGTTACCCCTTGGCAATAAGTGATACAACCTCAGAGTTGCCTTAGCAACAAATTTTTAAAATTCCCCCTCTAAGGTTTTTGTCCAAAGAAACCCAGTGTGTGGGACTGTGTGCTGTTCACTGTTATGCTCACTGTTCTGGTGTGTGATGTGTAGAGCTATTGGTGTGTGAGTGTGTGTCTGAATTAAACTCATGTTGGTCTAACGATGTGTAGGTTAGGTGGTTGGCTGGCTATACGCTGTGCTGGTGTGCCAGTGGGGTAACCTGGTGTTATTAAGGGATAACAAGTGACACGATCCATCATCGAGAAAAAACATCAGAGGGGGGGGGGGGGGGGGGAATGAGATAAATGTTAAGTTGAAACTTTTAGGAGGACTTTATACCAAGCGAGCCAATTCTGTGCATGGGTTGTGTAACTTGTTATCCCTTCATTGCCAAGAGGGACAAAAATAAGGTAGGTGTAGGGCACTCCCGCCCCATCTATACTGGTGTGTAGGGTCATTGGGAATGTATACACTGTTGCTAGTGTATACTGGTATGTGGTTAGTGGAGAATATGAGGTGAGTGTGTATGCTGATGGGGGGTCATATAGTTGTTTATGCTGGGAGTGTACACTCATGTTGGGGGTGGAAATGTTATTTGGTGTGTTGGGTGAGCAATATAGAATTCTGAGTGTGACTGTGTGTTTTGTGAACTTGGAGTCATGGGCACCCACGGGCCGTGCCCCCCCCCCCCCCCCCCCCTTCCCCTTTGAGACTCAATGGTGCCCCACCCACCCCTTTTAATAAATGCCTGTTAGAGTTCAACCCCTGTCCCAGTAACAAATTTATGCACCCCAAGAAGCCACAAGACACATAAGCAAAAAGGATACTCAAGCATTAAATAATTTAAGCCGCACCGTTCCTTTCATAGCACGGACTACCTCTATTAGGCCCATACGAATATGCGCTCCTAACTTTTATACGGCTATATGTGCAGTACTTTCAGTCAGTATGATCAGGTTGATCAAAGGATGAGGTCATGATTGCGGGGGTATACTGCGGTTCCTGAATTATGGGGGGGGGGGGGGCAAAATGATTGGCTGGAAGGAGTACAATATGCGATCACAGTCCCCGGCCCCCATCGGTGTCAGTGCGTTAAGTTTAAACAATCAGTATTATGGTGAACGTGACGTGTACTATATGTAAGCATAGTACCGATGCATATCCGCCACTTCTGTAAGAGTAACAATATGCCATTCTGCACTTAGTAACAATCCGCAATTGTACATAACCCACCTTTACAAAAATGTGGTTGGTCGTCTATGTTGTGCTAATTGATGCACATCCACCCCTCGTCAGATGAGGTGGGGCTGGCCTGGGGTGCATGTGGATATGAGTTTATTAACGAAATGCTGCTTATTGTAGTTATTGAAGCTAATGGCAGTGTTGAATATTATAATTACCTGCGATAGTAATTAAATTTTTGTCTTGATTTTTGCATAACGTTGCATACTTACAACGCACTGAAAAACAAAATTCAAATTCAGACCAATTTTTAGTATATTTTTTTTTAGTTTAGAAGTCAATTTGAAGTAAAATGCAAGATGACCGCCGATGTATGGGCCATTTCTCCATATGATTGGCGGAGGCAGCTTTAAGTGGCAGCTGACAGCACTGGTAAAAGCAGTTGCTGGAGACTGTTGTTCAGTCTAAGCATTCGTGCACGGCATGCACCAGAAATTTTTACTTTTATTTGTTTATTCTCTGTTTGTTGCCAAAGGGTAGCATTGTGTGTGTCTTCTTGCAAGAGCAGAGACCGATGACAGATGACCCCTGGGCACAGAGAAGGCTGCAGCTGTTGGACTGTTTGTAGACTGAATGTGTTTGATGTTGTATGTGGCTGGGCAGTGCTAGTTAGAGGTTTTTCCCCAATGTATGGTGGATTTTTTCCTATTAGAGGTTTTTCCACTGGGGCTTTTTCCTTAAGGAGATGTGGGCACATCTCCTTTAAGATATAGGTGTATGTGAGCCCCCTGCCCAGCCTTGTGTGATTGTGTATTGTTTTGTTGTAAGTGATGTTGGTTGTAAGTGATGTTGGGATGTTGTGGAGGTGTATATATGGATTTTAGTGGTGGATGTGTTCGTTGTGCTGGATTGTGGTTGTTGTGGTCAATATTGGTCCATGTACATGTATGTATCAGGTGCTATTATTAAGTTGGCGTGCACAGGCGACGCTGCACCAATTGTCATGTGATCTGGGAAGGGGATACGTACCATGGAAGGCATGTGGTGGGAGCGCACATGCATATGTTGGCCTTTTCATATGTCTGTATGGCATATATATGTATACCATATGTACATGTATCATGGGCGTGGGTCTAGATACCACATCCACACAACAGTTTTTGTTCCTCTATTGATAAGAGGTCCTTTTGGATGCTTTCGTGTATGCCACCAACCCCCACACCCCTCACAAGGAAGGTGGCACCAATCCATATGTAGGCCCATACACGCCTACGTCTCCCATTAAAATGCACACAGAGCTTTAAATATATCTAGAGGTACCAACCCACCCGCGCACGCACACGCACACACACGCACGCGCGCACACACACACACACACACACACACACACACACACACACACACACACACACACACACACACACACACACACACCTAGATTAAAGACCTTAATCTATACACACATTGGCCTACAACACTTGAATGCGCACACACAAAAACACGTAGAGCTCTACAGCTACGCTAAACTATATGCTCACACCTCCTCCATACCATTCTTCATCGAAACGAGGCGCTTATATAAGTCTAGGGGTTCCGCTTAAGAAAGCTTCTCTGCCGCCCCACTGGTTTCATAGCTGCAAAGCCGATTTCTGTGCAACGAAGAAAACTATTATTACTCCAGTCCAAGTCTCGGTATACCTATTCCAGTAACAGCCTAACCTCGTACCACCTCGTTCCCCATCGAATGATCCAGATCGGTGATCGATCGACGAATGATCGATCGATAGATCATCAACCATCGATTTAATCCCATCAAAAAGAATTTTGTGTCGAATCCGCATGATCGAATGAGATAAAGCGTCGAATGCAAATGATCGGTTAGAAAATTACGTCGATCCAAAAAACTTGATCGAATTACAGATGTGATCAATTTTGACCCAAACGGCGTTCCATAATAAATCACATCGTTGCGATTCGATCGATTGCTTTTTCATGTCGATCGAACGCGATCGTGGGTCAAATCTACTTCGATAGAAATCACTTGAGGTCAAAACTAGTTCCGTGCGTTTGGATCGAGTGCACATTTTGTTCGATGGAGCATCGCACTAGACATCTCGACACAAATCAGGCATCTATTTTAACTTTAAAATTTATTCTACTTTTTTGACGCCACACTCGTATCGACGAAACTATATCGATGTAGGAATCACTTCGTTACGCTCCAATTGGCCGCTTGTTCGCATCGATAGAACACAATCGATCGCGAGGTTTATTTTATTTCGATGGATCTTAATCGAAAGGAAATTTCCCCCTAACAATGAGTCATAAAGATATACAGTATATTATGCAAAAGCTTTGTTATACAGCTGCAACATTAATATTTTTGTTTTAATAGTACCACCTGAGTAGTGGTACTATTAAAACAAATTTTTATATTAGAAGGAGTAAATCTGAACCTGCGGCAGCAGGTTCAATATAGGATTGATTGAGGGTTGATGAATGTCATTAATAAAACTTCACTAGCGTCTGGAGGGACAACGGAGAAACGGATCGCTTATTTCTTTATCGCGATGGAATGAGAGCACAACGATCTACAGTTCTACGTTGGTACCGTGTCATAAAATGGTGTGGTTATAGAGAAACAAACAATTTCCTGTTTCTCGTGCCCAGTCCTAAAATAATTCTCCATCGTCGTCGTCGTCGTCGTCGTCGTCGTCTTCTTCTTCTTAGGAAGGTATAACTCGAGCTAGGAATGGTTTAACACTCACACACTCACACACACAATGAGAAGTGCAGAGTAAATGCCAAGGCATACAGCAGTGAGGTTGAGTCATTAGTGTTGTCAGTGGTACATCCAATTGGAGATCATGGAGTACTCTGTGGGCTCTTGAGTGTAATGCTTCTCTGTCTGCTCAGAGGAGAGTGGCTCCCTTGAGTGTGGCTCCCTTAAGAGTGGTATGGTTCCTCCATGGATGAACTGGAGGGTGGCTCCTGAGCTTGTAGAAGTGAGGTTTACCCAGGGGATTTTCCCAGGCTGTAGGTGTGAATTATTAAGCACCTTGCTATTATTCCAATTCACCAAAACATTAAACCAAGTTTTATACATCTACGTAAACAAACAAGTTTGGACCTACGTGGCCTGGGTAGCCCCACTGTTAGGGAGTTAAATCAAGAGTTGATGAACAGAACTTGAAACTATTTAACATAAAACTGCCTCAGTCATCCTGTTTCTCTTTTGCATTTACATTTGTATTTCTATTGGATTCTTTGCTTTTTCTAAATCGTCTTGTGCACTTTTATCATGCACACACAAACACACACCAAGCAAGTGCGTTGTGAGTACGTATGTATTATCTCTGGTGTGTGAGAGTAGGCATGTGAGTGTGTGTTTGTGCATGTGCTTAAAAGTACATGTTGGGACCTTTGTGGCCTGGGTAGCCACGCTGTTAGGGAGTTAAGTCGAGAGATGATGAAAAGGTCTAGAGCCAATTATTAAACACCTGGTTATAAATTGTCAGGTGTTGCTATGTGCACTTAATACACAACACACACATACACATGCACGTACATGTACACACACATACACACATACACACACACATACACACACATACACGCACATACACACATACACACACATACAAACACACACTCATGCCATGACCCTACCGCAGAGCTGGCATGCCAAACATGAACCTGTTCAATGACACCAATTTAAGGTACAGAAGCATCAGCTATAAGCTGCCTCAGAAATCTAAATTCCATTTACTCCATCTCTTTTATACATTTGTATGTATGCATGTATGTGCTTTGTGTGTGTATGTGCATGAGTGTGTGTGTGTGTACAGTGTATTGCTAGAACTCATGGGTACATGGGAGCAGATGGATGTGAATACTATTACATCCAATCCAATACAAACTTTACAGAGGCCCAGTCTAACCACTATCAGTGGTGATAGGGTAGCAAAGATATTCACTGCCAGGTATGCAAGGCTTCCAACCCAAGCCCTTTTCCAGAATACACGTTTCAATCACACCACACAGGCACACACACACACACACACAAACACACACACTCACTCACATGTACACACACAACACATACAAAACACACATAGACACGCATGCACAAAAGCACATACACAGTCAATCTCTAAATGACATCTGGAAATCCATTAGCTATGTGTAAGGAGGTGAAGCTGAGGCCAGTCTATAGCTGATGCCTCTGTCCATAGAACTCAGCAACAAGTGGAAACACTTACCCCAGACCATAATAATTGGTGTCATAAAACAGGCATATTTTTGATCTCTGTGGCATAGTGTTAGGGATTTGGATAGGTGGTGGACAGGTCTAGATCCATGAGCCTTACCAAAGCTTCCAGCAATACACTGAGGTGAGCTTAAGTCACTGAGCCTATTTTGGCTAGCAGGCTTATCATGATGGTGGGGGTATGGCATGAGATGAGTCCACACAGACATGGATGGGTCAAGGTGAAAGGCAATTAATGGAATCACAGAAAGCCAGCTCAGAAACTATCTCTCCATAGCATCGGAGATACTTCTTAACCTGGATACATGTCTTGTATATTAAAAACCTTAACGGCTATAGGTGATGGTGCATGCTTGTGCACCTACCTAGCTGCTGGCGCTACTCAACCTGACAAGTTAGTACTTAGAATCATGGGACATGAGCATCTAGTGTAGGTGATGGGACGTGAGCATCTAGTGGAGGCCATGGGTACATCAGTGGAAGCCAAACAGGAGCAGCAGAAGGAAAAAAAAATCAAAATGGTGAATTAAGGACCAACAGGCTCTAATGGTGGAGGTAACAAGTGTGAGTGTACCAAGCAGAATGAAGAGTGTGGGTGGTTTGCACTTGTGTATGTGTGTGTGTGTGTGTGTGTTTGTTTGTTTGTTTGTGTGAGAGTGTGTGTGTGTGTGTGTGTGTGTGTGTGTGTGTGTGTGTGTTTGTGCATGCATGCCTGTGTGCATAAGTGTGCATTCTTGTAGTGCAAGCTCACATCTAGTAAGTGTGCTCATAGCAACAAGAGACAACAGGGAAATTAAATAATAATTTTACAAAGCAGAGGTCAGTTCTGTGGATGTGTGTGTGTATGATGGATGACTGCCAAAGCCATTTTAATGTGTACATATGCACATGTTTGTGATTGAAGCATGAATCCTGTGTGTGTACATGAATGTGCGTGCATGTGCATGTGGGTTTGTGTCCATGTGTGTGTGTGTGTGTGTGTGCATATGTTTAAAAGTGCAAAAGGCAACAAGAAGACTTGTTGGTAATTGCCAGAGCAAGGAAACACAAATTTACACAAACAATAAACATGTGACTGCAGTTGCAAGTGTATGCTAGTGCTTGTGTGTGGTGTGCATGACAATTTAGAAAAAGGTATGCTCCAATAGACATACAAAAGAGAAGCATGTGATGAATCGGATGACAGCTATAAACAGTTTAATGTTTTGTATGTGGGTCGACAATTAGGAAATAAAATATATTACAATAGCAAAGCATTGATGTTGATGCGTGAATGACTGACTGCCCATGGTGCGTGTGTGTATGTATATGTTTGTGTGTGTGTGTGTGTGTGCATGTGTGAGTGTGCATGTGTGTGCGTGTGTGAGTATGCATGTGTGTGTATAAGTGCACATGGCAACACTAAATTCCCAGCTAAATTCCAGCCTGGAGTATCTTCAGGGAAAACCTCACTTTCATTCTACCCTGAGCCTAAATGTCTGGGAAAGCCTCACCTCCATTTAACCCTCCATTTAACGTATTCCCTCACTTTTGGTCATACCCCATCTAACACACTGTCTCCAAAATATTGACACCTGGTATGGTTGCAGGTCACACATGTATGTATAAAGGATGGTAGAGGTGGGCTGCAATCACTCCAGCTAAATGCCTGCTGCGTTGCTTACCATGGCTGTACTTATAAATGTATTGCTACAGGTGTTATTTTTTATACATCAATGGCAGGTAGCACCCTTTTGGCTTCTACCCTAGCCTATCCACCTTACCTTGACCAGCTTCAAGGAGTGGGCTAACCAAATGGTAACCTTTGTTCCAGTCACACTTAGGGCAGGGGGACAGCAAACCCACAGTTGCCTGACCCCTTTTGGGCAAACAATCAACTATGCCATGCACACCACCAATTGGAAACGAAGCATGAGGGAGCATTCTGACAGAATTAAATTACACCAATTGCTCTGATCTGAGGTTGTGTATGAATGTATGAACAAGTAATATCACAAAAGATAAATAGCACAGATTCCTAGAAGGGGCCTATGTATAATGCTATACATACACACGCACACACACACACACACACACACACACACACACACACACATACACACACAAACACTCACTACACGTACACACACACAAACCAGTGCTACATAGAATGAGTGGTTCTGCTGGGTATGACTGTCAGTTTGCTATGCCCAGATGCAAAGCCACCCATGGAAGTCACCCATGGAATGTTGATTTACATGAGATTGTGGCAAATAGATAGGCTGGACTCTGCAATTAATGAGACATACCGTCACAAACCCACCTGAGGATGTGTGTGTGTGTGTGTATTTGTGTATGTGAGTGTATGTGTGTATGTCTACATAGCATTGGAATCTTTCTTTTGCAATTTATTTTTTGTGATGTGTTGACAAGCTACTTCTAGATCTGCTCACCTAGAGATGAAAGCCTTGCATACAAGTAATGAAGACATTCTCTATGATGGCATATAGGATTGGAAGGCAAAAGGAAGAAAACAAGGGTCTACTAAGGGGAAATGTAATAATGTCCTACAAATGTGCTAAATGTAGGGCTATTACATATTTCCTCTATATGCCTGTCAATCCTATATACCAACTTTCTCACGAATAATGTTTTTATTACTTGTTCCATCAGTTCTTTTTCATCATGAGATAGAACATAACTAATTTAGAGTATTTTGAAATAAGACCATTAGTGGTGTTACACAGTTTAGGAGGGGTATACTGTGTGGAGGAGGGTGTCTCCTGGTCCTGGATGGAATGGTAAATGGGGGAAGGAGATCCCTACGTCGAAGTGTGACATCTATGGAAGAGGGGGTGCCCTGGTGTGGAGAAGCGAGGGGCATCTGCTGTGAAGTGGGTGGGGAATCCCATGTGAAAGAGGTGTCTATTGGTGGGGATGGAAGCACTGATGTGGTGGAGCAAGTAGCATGCATCCATTGGTGGCCTTGTAGTGGCCTGGGTGTCCCAACATAAAGGGGCTACCATTGGTGGAGGTCCAAACGCAGCCTGCTAAGCTTTTTCAAAGCTACCAATGTGTGTGTGTGTGTGTGTGTGTGTGTGTGTGTGTGTGTGTGTGTGTGTGTGTGTGTGTGTGTGTGTGTGTGTGTGTGTGTGTGTGTGTGTGTGTGTGTGTGTGTGTGTGTGTGTGTGTGTGTGTGTGTGTGTGTGTGTGTGTGTGTATGTGCTTGTAGCATTGGTACCTTTCTTAGAGGATTTATTTTTTGTGCAAGCTACTTGTGGACAGATGGGAAGCCTTGCATAAGTGGCAGTGAATATAATTGCTTAGCCTATCTCAAAGATTTGGAAAGACTGGGCCACTGTAGAGTTTATACAGAGAGCATTCACTGACATGGCTTCTATTTACCCATGGGTATACACACAGTACTGAGTTGGTATTTTACATACACATGAAGCTTCAGGACAAGTATACAAGAGCACCTTGATGGGGACATGACATTTGAACCCCCCCCCCCCCCCCTATCATTCCAACTTCTTCATGACCACTATCAGCTGAAATAGAGGAGTCTTTAAAACCCTCCTAATGAAGCACAGTCTGAATTTGACTACAGTGAATGGTATATGGGACATGTATAGTGAAGCCTAACAGGGGCCTCTGACAAACGTATTGTGGCATTTGCCCCCACGACCCCCGTGCTTCCTACCCCACTGACACCAGTCCAATACATGCAACACACAGTCCAGTTGCATGTGTGAAAAACACATCCACATCAGTAACATGGAGGCCTTTGGACATAACCATGTAGAGGAGGCCATGGGATATGAGCATACAGTGGAGGGCATGAGTCTGACAAGACATACTACCATTTTGTGCTGATACAATTATGACCACTAAAGAAATAGAAGGTAATGTTACTTGCACATGTAGGACCAAACATAAAGAGAATGAATCTGAATGAATCTGAATATAAATATAACAAAAATAGTTGAGAAAGAGATAGACCAGTGAAAGCACTGTAACCGAAAGATATAGAAAAAAAAGTTCAAATCGACAAAGCAAATGAGTGAATCTATGTACCACACAACATAACAATTTACAGGGTGTACAGCAAGGGGAAAAGAATAGTGTCTTATGGTGGAAAGAGTGTGAATAGTCATGACATGAGACGTGTGTATGTTCATGGGTGTGGTTCATGGGTGTGTGTGCCAGCTGTGCAGATGAAATGAAAATTGGTGGGTGTAATATATGTGCCTGCAGAAAGCATATCCCAATGATAAGGAAGGGTTACATGTGTTCCAGTCCGCATGTGTCTTTAACTCGACCACGCCTCCCCAATAGCCAAGCTGATACACCGTGCACTATATATCATGGCTCTGACATAATGTTACATAATGTTATAGGTTGTGAACCTCTAAATGGCCACGCAATGAGTGCCACCCAAAGAGTATGACCAAATCGACAGGGACACGATTTCTACATGATGTTATGAGTACGTACCGTACAATCCTTGTCAACATATTACAAAAATAAATTGCACATCCTCCAAGAAAGAAAGGTTCCAATGCTACACACACACACAAACACTCACATCACACACACAAACACACACATACACACACACACACACACACGCACGCACACTGAAATTCCAATGCTGCTTACAAGAAGAATTAGTGGTTCAGGTGAGGATGACTGTCATTCTTGTTGCTACACATATGACCAAATGCAAAAGCCTATGGAACTCACAGGTCTGTAACATGTTTGGAAGCAGCACTGCATCAGATCCAAAAACAGACATAAAATATGACACCAAGTGCTGTGATCCTCAGAGGGTTTGTGACGGTATGTCTCATTAATTGCAGAGTCCTAAACACAAAGGCATTAGCCTATCTATTTGCCACCACCTCTTGTAAATCAACATTCCATGGGTGACTTCCATGGGTGGCTTTGCATCTGGGCATAGCAAACTGACAGTCATACCCACCAGAACCACTATTTCTAAGTAGCACTGGTTTGTGTGTGTGTGAGTGTGTGTGTATACATGTGTGTGTGTGTGCGTGTGTATGTATAGCATTATACATGGGCCCCTTCTAGGAATCTGTGCTATTTATCTTTTGTAATATTACTTGTAGATCTACCACTCTGTAAGAGGGACTTTACTGGACCTACTTTTGTATATAAGCCCAGCAGGAACATTATTCCTGCTTTTCCCAAAAGATAAAGATCAGGGCCTTGGTATAACAAAGGCGGTAATAAATAGTAAGACCTAAGTCTTTTTAAACCTCTCAATGGTACACACTCAGAGCCTCAGCGTATATAGTGATTGGCATGGGATACATGTAGTTGTGAGTGTTGTGTATATATGAGTGTGTGAGTGTGTAAATGGATGCATGTAATGGAATATGGGACATGAGGCATGGTACTTCATGATGTGGCAGGTACTGTGAGACAGGAACAAATAGTCCAGTACATACAACACATTAATCCAGTACATACAACAAATGGGGGTAGGAGTTGGGAGGGGGGCCTTCCTCTGAAAAAATTGTTGGGGCCTTTGCCCCCATAGCCACCATGCTCCCATACCACTATGCATAAAACACACAATCCAGTTACACGTGAAAAACACATCAGTCAGAATACAAATAGTTGAGAAAGAGGGTTGTATAGTAGGCCAGTGAAAGCACTGTAACCGAAAGACATAGAAAAAAAAGTTCAACTAGACAAAGCTTATAAGTGAATCCATGTAGCACATAACAATTTACAAGGTGTACAGCAAGGGGAAAAAAAGTGGAAAGAGTGTGTAAAAGTGTGACGTTAGACGTGTGTATGTGTTGGTTCATGGGTGTGTGTGTGTGTGCCAGCCATGCAGATGAAATGAAAAACGGTGGGCGTTTAAAATACATGTGCCAGATCCTGACAATTAGGAAGGGTTACATGTGTTCCAGCCTAGCTACGCTGCATGTGTCTTTAACTCGACCACGCCTCTTCCATAGCCTAGCTGATACACTGTGCACTATACATCATGGCTCTGACGTATAGGTTGTAAGCATATGAATGGCCACGCAATGAGTGGCACCCAAAGAGTATGACCGAATCGACAGGGACACATAATGTTGTGCGCGCGCATCGGTACTGGTAATACGTACCGTGTTTTTTGTATGGTGACGGTAACTGAATCCCACACATTTCGATCGCTCAGGGAATCTTGTCCATTATAGAAGAGAACCACTGACGTTTGTAAGAACGGTGGTACTTCAGTTGTACAGGTTAATACAGTGGCATGGGCACGGGAGGTTATTGGAGTAGCGGGAACCAGGTTGCAGTAGGTTAATGGCGCGGAATGAACGAAAAATGTGCAATTACTTTGCACAGCTGTATCTCCGTAACGGATCAAGTAAAAATTAACGAACAGAGCACATCGATAGGTACAGGACCCCTCTGCCTATAAACCGAATTTGAAGTTAATTGAGACGTCCTGCCGAAAGTAATGGCCAGTTTGAACCCCAAGGGGTATCGGACGTTACAACACTGGCACGAAGCTAATGCAAGACTCCAAAATCTATTCTACCTTATAGAAATGGTGTAGTATGAAGTGTTGAAAATAGGAAGTGAATGGCGTGTACCGTTCCGAAGTTATAGCGATTCAAACGTGAGTCATTTTGATAACTTTAAAATTATAAAGCGAAGCTAGGGCCATTTTCTCGGAGACTGTCCCATATATATATATATATATATATATATAATAATACATGTATGTATGCATATAAAATAAGAACAATTAAGTTAGGGATCAGATATATTGTAAATAATATTTTTACACATACTCTTTCCACTTTGCATATTACAAAACAAGGTTAGGTAAATATAAATTAACATTGATAGACACCTCAATACTAGCTCTTGTTCTAAGTCCAATAATCTTCCAAAACAAATAATAAATATCGTATTGAAATACCCCGCGCGCGGTATGCTGCTTATGTACGAAAAGAATAACACTGTACTGAAAGCACAACAAAGTACGATACACTCATTCAGGATGTGATCACCACTGTCCAACAGAAATGACTAGAAACCTTGGACTTGGTATTTGAAGCTATATAGCATACCCATAGAGGGGGCTATATATCAAAAATGATGATACCTAGGGGGAGCATCCAGAATAATAAAAGGGGGAGTGGTATATACATGTACTACCAGGGGAAGGGGATGTCATAATGAAAGTGTCATAATTGTCCAAAACCATCATGGCCTTTAAAACCTAACACTAACGATTTCTTGAAGGAAGCATAATTTTCACCATGCACAGTAGGGCGACGTACCTCCATTTCGCATGTAGAAGCAGTTGGTAATGGTGAATCATCAACCAAAAAGGTGATTTGACATTTCTTCCCAAACCCTTGTGGAGGAATAAATGATGATCCTGCAAAAAAGGTCAAAATATCCCGCAGCGTAGAGCCATCTGTGGTTCCTGTGAATGTGCATGATGCACAATGAGATTAAAAAATAAATAAATACATGTACCTTCACTGCACTCCTCAATAAAGAGGTTGAAATTGGCGTACGCTGCATACTCGGTTGAGTAGGTTGTAAAATTAAAACTGAACTTTATTTCCAATAAGGACCGAAGAAGATCTTGTAACAAAACACCAATAAGTGAATAATCATATAGGTTAGGGTTAAGTCACAGTATGCATTATTACCAGCATCAATGTTTTGTTCAGAGTATAGAAAAAAATCTGTGAATAATGTGGTTGCTTTCGTACTTCACTCAGTACTCCTAGGGTGTCTAATCCCTCTAGGAATTGGTCCATCGCTGCTTTAACCTTGAACATTAGGTGGAAATCCAATAGCCAGGACAATATACACGGTTTGAGGTCAAAGCTGTCTAGTGGACTCAAAAGTCCGCATTCCGATAGTAATGTCCATGCAATGCCATCAGGAACAAACACCTCTTTTAATACAGTTAAAGACTTGGCATCAGTTACCTGTGCAATGCAAAAATATATATGGGTCAGTTCACGAGAAAATGAGCCTTCGCTATAATATTTTAAAGTTATAAAAATGACTCGCGTATGAATCGCTATAACTTCGGAACCGTAAACGCTATTGACTTCCTATTTTCAACACTTAATACTACATAATTTGCCTCTGGTAAAATCGATTATGGGCTCTTGCATTAGCTTCGTGCCAGTGTTACCGCGTCCGATACCCCTTGGGGTTCAAATCCGCCATATCTTTCTGCAGGAAAATTCAATTCACTCCTAGTTTGGTTTGTACGTAGAGGGATCCTGTAGCTATTGATTTGTTCTGTTCGTTAATTTTCTCTTTATCCGTTACGGGGATACAATTGTGCAAAGTAATTGCATATTTCCCGGTCGTTTCGTGCCATTTATCGAGAACATGAAATGCAAATTGGGCTATTCCATAAAATAATTGTACACCCCTACTGATGACGCATATCAAGGTATCCCCCCAGGACATAAAGCCTCTACACCAAACCCCCCCAGGACATTTATTTTGGACCCCCTCTGGACACCTCTGGACACAACATTACCACTGAACTCCCTCTGGACACATCCTGATGTAGGACACCCCCCTAGGAACATTACCATTGAAACCCCTCCGGACAGATCTCACTGTGCGACACCCCTAGGACATTGCCATTGGACCCTCTCTGGACACATTTCACTGCAATGGAACATCCCCCTAGGACATTACCATTAGACCCCCCTCTGAACAACATTTTTTGTCATCAGTAGGGGTGTACAATTATTTAATGGAATAGCCCAATTACTTCCTGTTAAATAACTATGTCTCCGCCCATGTATACACTATACAACAAGTACGCGGCGTTTTCGCTTCTTGCAAACTTCTGGTTCTGTCCCCCTTCTTGGCTTCTTCAACATAGCGAGCAGAAGCTAAAGATTCTTAATACGTGGGTTCAGCTGCCATCAACCTGCGCAACACGGTACGTACTCTGTAGCGCATGCACGTAGAAATCGAGCGTGTTGGCTCGGTCAAACTGCTTCATTTATGCGTGCACAACGCTGCAGAGCATGAAAGTGCACAGTGTCTAGGGCTAGCTTAGTCTGAAACGCACCCTTCCTTTTTGACTTCTGCACACGCACAGATATATACATGTATATCAAACATGCACCCCCGTTGTAGCTACATGTATTTACCAACATGAAGTACTCTCATTGACCAACTAAAACCTCTTTCTTGTTTAATTTATCTTCATTGGTGAACCAATTATATTTGGTTCTACAAAATAATATCCATACAACATAAGATCCTTAAGTCACACACATGCACACACTCACATTCATACACAACCTCAGATCAGAGGAATTGGTGTCATTTAATTCTGTCTAGTTTCCAATTGGTGATGTGCTTGGCATAGTTTGCCCAAAAGGGGTCAGGCAACTGTGGGTTTGCTGTCCCCCTACCCTGAGTTTGACTGGAACCAAGGTTAAGATTTCATCAGCCCACACCTTGACACTAGTCAAGGTAAGGTGGTTAGGCCAGGGTAGAAGCCAAAAGGGTGCTACCTGCCATTGATGTATAAACAATAACACCTGTAGCAATACATTTATACGTACAGCCATGGTAAGCAACGCAGCTGGCATTTAGCTGGAGTGATTGCAGCCCACCTCTACCATCCTTTATACATACATGTGTGACCTGCAACTATACCAGGTGTCAATATTATGGGGACAGTGTGTTAGATGGGGTATGACCGAATGTGAGGGAATGAGTTAAATAGAGGCAAGGCTTTCCCAGACATTTAGGCTCAGGGTAGAATGAAAGTGAGGTTTTCTCAGAAGATACTCCAGGCTAGAATTTAGCTGGGAATTTAGTGTTGCCATGTGCACTTATACACACATGCACACACACACATACACACACACATACATGTGCACACACACACACCATGGGCAGTCAATCATTTACGCATCAACATCAATGCTTTGCTATTGTAATTTATTTTATTTCCTAATTGTCGACCCACAAACATTAAACTGTTTTTAGCTGTCATCCTATTTATCACATGCTTCTCTTTTGTATTTCTATTGGAGTTGTGGTCTTGTGTATCAATGTGCACGTTTATGCATGCACACACATACAAGCACTAGCATACACTTGCAACTGCAGTCACATTATTGTTTGTGTAAATTTGTGTTTCCTTGCTCTGGCAATTACCAACAGGTCTTCTTGTTGCCTTTTGCACTTTTAAACATACATGAATGCATGCACATGCACACACACACACACACACACACACACACATACACACACATGCACACAAACCCACATGCACATGCACGCACATTCATGTACACACACACAGGAGTCATGCTTCAATCACAAACATGTGCATATGAACACAAAAATGGCTTTGGCAGTCATCCATCATACACATACACACACATGCACACACAGAACTGACCTCTTCTTTGTAAAATTATAATTTCCCTGTTGTCTCTTGTTACGTTGCTATGAGCACACTTACTAGATGTGAGCCTGCACTACAAGAATGCACACTTATGCACACAGGCATGCATGCACAAACACACACACTCACACAAACAAACAAACAAACACACTCACACAAACAAACAAACACACACATACACAAGTGCAAACCACCCACTCTCCATTCTGCTTGGTACACTCACACTTGTACCTCCACCATTAGAGCCTGTTGGTCCTTAATTCACTTCATATGCAATTTTGATTTTTTTCTTCTTCTGCTCCTGTTTGGCTTCCACTGATGTACCCATGGCTTCCACTAGATGCTCATGTCGCATGATTCTAAGTACTAACTTGTCAGGTTGAGTAGTGCCAGCAGCTAGGTAGGTGCACAACCATACACCATCACCCATAGCCATTGAGGTTTTCAATTTTCAAGACATGTACATGTATCCAGGCTAAGAAGAATCTCCGATGCTATGGAGAGATAGTTTCTGAGCTGGCTTTCCGTGATTCCATTAATTGCCCTTCACTCTGACCCATCCATGTCTGTGTGGACTCATCTCATGCCATAGGTTGACTACCGCCACCATCATGATCAGCCTGCTAACCACAATGGGTTCAGTGATTTCCATCACTTAAGCTCACCTCAGTGTATTGCTAGAACCTTTGGTAAGGCTCTTGGCTCTAGATCTGTCCACCACCTATCCAAACCCCTAACACTATACACAGCATGGCTGCCCAGGCCACAAAGATTGATAATATGCCTGTTTTATGACACCAATTATTATGATCTGGGGTGAGTGTTTCCACTTGTTGCAGAGTTCTATGGATTGAGGCATCAGCTATAGACTGGCCTCTGCTTCACCTTCTTACACGTAGCTAATGGAATTTCCAGATGTCATTTAGAGATTGATTGTGTGTGTGCCTATGTGTGTGTTTGTATGTGGTGTGTGTGTGTGTGTGTGTGTGTGTGAGCCTGTGTGATACGTGTACTCTGGAAAAGGGCATGGGTTGGAAGCCTTGCAGACCTGGCAGTGAAATCATTGCTACCCTATCACTACTGATAGTGGTTAGACTGGGCCTCTGTAAAGTTTGTATTGGATTGGATGTAATAGTATTCACATCCAACTGCACCCATGTACCCATGAGTTCTAGCAATACACTGTACACACACACACACACACACACACACTCATGCACATACACACACAAAGCACACACATGCATACATACAAATGTATAAAAGAGATGGAGCAAATGGAATTTAGATTTCTAAGGCAGCTTATAGCTGATGCCTCTGTACCTTAGCAACAAGTGGAAAATTGGTGTCATTGAACAGGTTCATGTTTGGCATGCCAGCTCTGCTGTTGGGTCATGGCATGAGTGTGTGTGTGTGTGTGTGTGTATGTGTATGTGCATGTGTGTGTATATTTGTGTATGTACATGTACGTGCGTGTGTATGTGTGTGTTGTGTATTAAGTGCACATGGCAACACTTGATAATTTAGTAACCAGATGTTTATAAATTGGCTCTAGACCTTTTCATCATCTCTCGACTTAACTCCCTAACAGCGTGGCTACCCAGGCCACAAAGGTCCCAACATGTACTTTTAAGCACATGCACACACCCACACACTCACATACCTACTCACACACCAGAAGTAATACATACGTGCATACAACACACTTGGTGATCATAAATGATGCAGACATCAAACTCGAAAACAATACCTGCAACACACACACACACACACACACACACACACATACACACTCACACACAATGAGAAGTGCAGAGTGAGGTTTGAGTCATTCGTATTGTCAGTGGCATATCCGATTGGTGATCCTGGGCTACTCTGTGGGCTCTTGAGTGTGATGCCTCTCTGTCTGCTTCCGAGGAGAGTGGCTCCCTTGAGTGTGGCTCCCTTGAGTGTGGCCCCCTTGAGTGTGGCTCCCTTGAGAGTGGCTCCCTTGAGAGTGGCCCCCTTGACAGTGGCCCCCTTGAGAGTGGCTTCCTTGAGAGTGGCCCCCTTGAGAGTGGCCCCCTTGAGAGTGGCTCCCTTGAGTGTGGCTCCCTTGAGAGTGGCTCCCTTGAGTGTGGCTACCTTGAGTGTGGCCCCCTTGAGAGTGGCCCCCTTGTGAGTGGCTCCCTTGAGGTCTGCTTCGGAGGAGAGTGGCTCCCTTGAGAGTGGCTCCTTTGAGAGTGGCTCCCTTGAGTGTGGCCCCCTTGAGAGTGGCCCCCTTGAGAGTGGCTCCCTTGAGAGTGGCCCCCTTGTTAGTGGCTCCCTTGAGTGTGGCTCCCTTGAGAGTGGCTCCCTTGAGTGTGGCTACCTTGAGTGTGGCCCCCTTGAGAGTGGCCCCCTTGAGAGTGGCTCCCTTGAGGTCTGCTTCGGAGGAGAGTGGCTCCCTTGAGTATGGCTCCCTTGAGAGTGGCTCCCTTGAGTGTGGCCCCCTTGAGAGTGGCCCCCTTGAGAGTGGCTCCCTTGAGAGTGGCCCCCTTGAGAGTGGCTCCCTTGAGTGTGGCTCCCTTGAGTGTGGATCCCTTGAGAGTGGCCCCCTTGAGAGTGGCTCCCTTGAGAGTGGCCCCCTTGAGTGTGGCCCCCTTGAGAGTGGCTCACTTGAGAGTGGCTTCCTTGAGAGTGGCTCCCTTGAGAGTGGCCCTCTTGAGAGTGGCCCCCTTGAGAGTGGCTCCCTTGAGAGTGGCTCCCTTGAGAGTGGCTTCCTTGAGAGTGGCTCCCTTGAGTGTGGCCCCCTTGAGAGTGGCTCCCTTGAGAGTGGCCCCCTTGAGAATGGCTCCCTTGAGTGTGGCTCCCTTGAGAGTGGCTCCCTTGAGAGTGGCCCCCTTGAGAGTGGCCCCCTTGAGAGTGGCCCCCTTGAGAGTGGCCCCCTTGAGAGTGGCTCCCTTGAGTGTGGCTCCCTTGAGAGTGGCACCCTTGAGTGTGGCTACCTTGAGTGTGGCCCCCTTGAGAGTGGCCCCCTTGAGAGTGGCTCCCTTGAGGTCTGCTTCGGAGGAGAGTGGCTCCCTTGAGTATGGCTCCCTTGAGAGTGGCTCCCTTGAGTGCGGCCCCTTTGAGAGTGGCCCCCTTGAGAGTGGCTCCCTTGAGAGTGGCCCCCTTGAGAGTGGCTCCCTTGAGTGTGGCTCCCTTGAGTGTGGCTCCCTTGAGAGTGGCCCCCTTGAGAGTGGCTCCCTTGAGAGTGGCCCCCTTGAGTGTGGCCCCCTTGAGAGTGGCTCCCTTGAGAGTGGCTTCCTTGAGAGTGGCTCCCTTGAGAGTGGCCCCCTTGAGTGTGGCCCCCTTGAGAGTGGCTCCCTTGAGAGTGGCTTCCTTGAGAGTGGCTCCCTTGAGAGTGGCCCCCTTGAGAGTGGACCCCTTGAGAGTGGCTCCCTTGAGAGTGGCTCCCTTGAGAGTGGCTTCCTTGAGAATGGCTTCCTTGAGTGTGGCCCCCTTGAGAGTGGCTCCCTTGAGAGTGGCCCCCTTGAGAATGGCTCCCTTGAGTGTGGCTCCCTTGAGAGTGGCTCCCTTGAGAGTGGCCCCCTTGAGAGTGGCCCCCTTGAGAGTGGCTCCCTTGAGAGTGGCTCCCTTGAGAGTGGCTCCCTTGAGAGTGGCTAACTTGAGAGTGGCCCTCTTGAGAGTGGCTACCTTGAGTGTGGCTCCCTTGAGTGTGGCCCTTTGAGAGTGGCTACCTTCAGAATGGCTCCCTTGAGTGTGGATTCCTTGAGTGTAGCCCCCTTGGAGTGGCCCCCTTGAGAGTGGCTCCCTTGAGAGTGGCCCCTTGAGAGTGGCAACCTTTCGAGTGGCTCCCTTGAGTGTGGCTTCCTTGAGTGTGGCCCCCTTGAGAGTGGCCCCCTTGAGAGTGGCCCCCTTGAGAGTGGCTCCCTTGAGAGTGGCTCCCTTGAGAGTGGCTCCCTTGAGAGTGGCTCCTTTGAATGTGGCTCCCTTGAGTTTGGCCTCTTGAGCTTGAGTGTGGCTCCCATGAGTGTGGCCCCCTTGAGTGTGGCCCCCTTGAGTGTGGCCCCCTTGAGAGTGGCCCCCTTGAGAGTGGCTCCCTTGAGTGTGGCCCCCTTGAGAGTTGCTCCCTTGAGAGTGGCTCCCTTGAGTGTGGCCCCCTTGAGTGTGGCTCCCTTGAGAGTGGTTCCTCTCTGGATGAACTGGAGGGTGGCTCCAGAGCGAGTAGAATTTGAATGGAAGTGAGGTTTTCCCTGGGGATTTCCCCAGGCTGTAGGTGTGAATGATTAAGCACCATGCTATTACTCCCATTCACCAAAACATTAAACCAAGTTTTATACATCTATGTAAACAAACACTAAACGTACAAGTTCGGACCTTTGTGGCCTGGGTAGCCACGCTGTTAGGGAGTTAAGTCGAGAGATGATGAAAAGGTCTAGAGCCAATTTATAAACATCTGGTTACTAAATTATCAAGTGTTGCCATGTGCACTTAATACACAACACACACATACACATGCACGTACATGTACACACACATACACACATACACACACATACACACACACATACACGCACATACACACATACACACACATACACACACACACTCATGCCATGACCCTACCGCAGAGCTGGCATGCCAAACATGAACCTGTTCAATGACACCAATTTTCCACTTGTTGCTAAGGTACAGAAGCATCAGCTATAAGCTGCCTCAGAAATCTAAATTCCATTTACTCCATCTCTTTTATACATTTGTATGTATGCATGTATGTGCTTTGTGTGTGTATGTGCATGAGTGTGTGTGTGTGTACAGTGTATTGCTAGAACTCATGGGTACATGGGAGCAGTTGGATGTGAATACTATTACATCCAATCCAATACAAACTTTACAGAGGCCCAGTCTAACCACTATCAGTAGTGATAGGGTAGCAATGATATTCACTGCCAGGTATGCAAGGCTTCCAACCCATGCCCTTTTCCAGAGTACACGTATCACACAGGCTCACACACACACACAGGCTCACACACACACACAGGCTCACACACACACACACACACACACACCACATACAAACACACACATAGGCACACACACACAATCAATCTCTAAATGACATCTGGAAATTCCATTAGCTACGTGTAAGAAGGTGAAGCAGAGGCCAGTCTATAGCTGATGCCTCTGTCCATAGAACTCTGCAACAAGTGGAAACACTCACCCCAGATCATAATAATTGGTGTCATAAAATAGGCATATTATTGATCTTTGTGGCCTGGGCAGCCATGCTGTGTATAGTGTTAGGGGTTTGGATAGGTGGTGGACAGATCTAGAGCCATGAGCCTTACCAAAGGTTCTAGCAATACACGGAGGTGAGCTTAAGTGATGGAAATGACTGAGCCCATTGTGGTAGGCAGGCTTATCATGATGGTGGCGGTAGTCAACCTATGGCTTGAGAGTCCACACAGACATGGATGGGTCAGAGTGCAGGGCAATTAATGGAATCACAGAAAGCCAGCTCAGAAACATAGCTTCGGTGATTCTTCTTAGCCTGGATACATGTACATGTCTTGTATATTGAAAACCTCAATGGCTATGGGTGATGGTGTATGGTTGTGCACCTAACTAGCTGCTGGCACTACTCAACCTGACAAGTTAGTACTTAGAATCATGGGACATGAGCATCTAGTGGAAGCCATGGGTACATCAGTGGAAGCCAAACAGGGGCAGAATAAGAAAAAAAAAATCAAAATTGCATATGAGGTGATTTAGGACCAACACGCTCTAATGGTGGAGGTACAAGTGTGAGTGTACCAAGCAGAATGGAGAGTGGGTGGTTTGCACTTGTGTATGTGTGTGTGTTTGTTTGTTTGTGTGAGTGTGTTTGTTTGTTTGTTTTTTTGTGTGTGTTTGTGTGTTTGTGCATGCATGCCTGTGTGCATAAGTGTGCATTCTTGTAGTGCAGGCTCACATCTAGTAAGTGTGCTCATAGCAACAAGAGACAACAGGGAAATTATAATTTTACAAAGCAGAGGTCAGTTCTGTGTGTGCATGTGTGTGTATGTGTATGATGGATGACTGCCAAAGCCATTTTTGTGTTCATATGCACATGTTTGTGATTGAAGCATGACTCCTGTGTGTGTGTACATGAATGTGCGTGCATGTGCATGTGGGTTTGTGTGCATGTGTGTGTATGTGTGTGTGTGTGTGTGTGTGTGTGTGTGCATGTGCATGCATTCATGTATGTTTAAAAGTGCAAAAGGCAACAAGAAGACCTGTTGGTAATTGCCAGAGCAAGGAAACACAAATTACAATAATGTGACTGCAGTTGCAAGTGTATGCTAGTGCTTGTATGTGTGTGCATGCGTAAACGTACACATTGATACACAAGACCACAATTCCAATAGAAATACAAAAGAGAAGCATGTGATAAATAGGATGACAGCTAAAAACAGTTTAATGTTTGTGGGTCGACAATTAGGAAATAAAATAAATTACAATAGCAAAGCATTGATGTTGATGCGTGAATGACTGACTGCCCATGGTGTGTGTGTGTGCACATGTATGTGTGTGTGTATGTGTGTGTGTGTGCATGTGTGTATAAGTGCACATGGCAACACTAAATTCCCAGCTAAATTCTAGCCTGGAGTATTTTCTGGGAAAACCTCACTTTCATTCTACCCTGAGCCTAAATGTCTGGGAAAGCCTTGCCTCTCATTCTCTCACATTCGGTCATACCCCATCTAACACACTGTCCCCAAAATATTGACACCTGGTATAGTTGCAGGTCACACATGTATGTATAAAGGATGGTAGAGGTGGGCTGCAATCACTCCAGCTAAATGCCAGCTGCGTTGCTTACCATGGCTGTACGTATAAATGTATTGCTACAGGTGTTATTGTTTTTACATCAATGGCAGGTAGCACCCTTTTGGCTTCTACCCTGGCCTAACCACCTTACCTTGACCAGCGTCAATGTGTGGGCTGACCAAATGGTAACCTTGGTTCCAGTCTCACTCAGGGTAGGGGGACAGCAAACCCACAGTCGCCTGACCCCTTTTGGGCAAACTATGCCAAGCACATCACCAACTGGAAACCAGACAGAATTAAATGACACCAATTCCTCTGATCTGAGGTTGTGTATGAATGTGAGTGTGTGCATGTGTGACTTATGGATCTTATTTTGCATGGATGTTATTTTTTAGAACCAAATATAATTGGTTCACCAATGAAGATAAATTAAACAAGAAAGAGGTTTTAGTAGGTCAATGAGAGTACTACATGTTGGTAAATACATGTAGCTACAACTGGGGGTGCATGTTTGATATATATATATATGGGACAGTTCACGCGAAAATTGCCTATCGCGTATAATATATAAAGTTATTAAAATGATTCACTTTGAAATCGCTACATCTCCCGAACCGTAAATGCTATTGACTTCCTATTTTCAACACTTCATACTACATCATTTCTCTCTGCTAAAATAAATTTTGGGCTCTTGCATTAGCTTCGTGCCAGTGTTGCAACGTCCGATACCCCTTCGGGTTCAAACTGGCCATATCTTTCGGCAGGACATCTCAATTAACTTCAAATTCGGTTTATACGCAGAGGGGTCCTGTACCTATTGATTTGTCCTATTCGTTAATTTTTACATGATCCGTTACGGAAATACAGCTGTGCAAAGTAATAATTTACACATTTCTCGTTCATTTCGCGCCATTAAAACCTACTACAACCTGGTTTCCGCTACTCCGAGCACATGAATATACAATAACCCCCCGTGCCCATGCCACTACATGTACAACTGAAGTACCACCGCGTTCTTGCAAACGTCAGTGGTTCGATCTCTTCTATAATGAACAAGATTCGTTAAGCGATCAAAATGCGTAGGATTCAGCAACCATCACCATACAAAACACGGTACGTACTACCAGTACCGATACCCGCGCACAACAATATGTGTCCCTGTCGATTCGGTCATACTCTTTGGGTGTCACTCATTGCGTGGCCATTTATAGGCTCACAACCTATGATAGTACGTCAGAGCCATGAGGTAAAGTGCACGGTGTATCAGCTAGACTATGGGAGAGGCGCGGTCGAGTTAAAAACACATGCAGCGCAGCTAGGCTGGAACATGTAACCCTTCCTTATTGTCGGGATTTGCGTTCTGCTGGCACATATGTTTTAAACGCCCACCGTTTTTCATTTCATCTGCATGGCTGGCAAACACACACCCATGAACCAACATGTACATACACACGTCTCACGTCACACTTATTCACACTCTTCCACTATTCTTTCCCCTTGCTGTATACCCTGTAAATAGTTATGTGCTACATGGATTCACACATAAGCTTTGTCTATTTGAACTTTTTTTTAGTTATGTACAGTGCTTTGACTGGCTTACTATCCAACACTCTTTCTCAACTATTTATATTCTGACTGATGTGTTTTTCACGTGTGTAACTGGATTGTGTATTTAATACACAGTGGTATAGGGGCATGGGGGCAAAGGCCCCAACAATTTTTTCAGAGGAAGGCCCCCCCTCCCCCCATTGGTTGTATGTACTGGATTAATGTGTTGTATGTACTGGACTATTTGTTCCTGTCTCACAGTACCTGCCACATCATGACGTACCATGCGACTTGTCCCATATTCCATTACATGCATCCATTTACACACACACACACTCATAGACACAATTCTCACAATTATCCCATGCCAATCACTATGAATGCTGAAGCTATGAGTGTGTACCATTGAGAGGTTTAGAAAGACTTAGGACTTACTATTTATTACATTCCTTTGTTATATAAAATTTCCAGGGCCCTGATCTTTATCTTTAGGGATAAAGCAGTAATAATATTCCTGCCAGGCTTATATACAAAAGTAGGTTTACAGAGTGGTAGATCTACATGTAATATCTAAATAGCACAGATTCCTAGAAGGGGCCCATGTAAAATGCTATACATACATACACACACACACACACACACACACACACACACACACACACACACACACACACACACACACACACTCATGCACACACATACACGTACACACACACACAAACCAGTGCTACTTAAATATAGTGGTTCTGGTGGGTATGACTGTCAGTTTGCTATGCCCAGATGCAAAGCCACCCATGGAAGTCACCCATGGAATGTTGATTTACATGTGATGGTGGCAAATAGATAGGCTAATGCCTTTGTGTTTAGGACTCTGCATTTAATGAGACATACCATCACAAACCCTATGAGGATCACAGCGCTTTGTGTCATATTTTATGTCTGTTTTTGGATCTGGTGCAGTGCTGCTTCCAAACATGTTACAGACCTGTGAGTTCCATAGGTTTTTGCATTTGATCATATGTGTAGCAACAAACTTGACAGTCATTCTCACCTGAACCACTAATTCTTCTTGTTAGTAGCATTGGAATTTCAGTGTGCGTGTGTGTATGTGTGTGTATGTGTGTGTGTGTGTGTTTGTGTGTGTGTAGCATTGGAACCTTTCTTTCTTGGAGGATGTGCAATTTATTTTTGTAATATGTTGACAAGGATTGTACGGTACGTACTACCAGTACCGATACGCGCGCATAACATCATGTAGAAATCGTGTCTCTGTCAATTCGGTCATACTCTTTGGGTGTCACTCATTGCGTGGCCATTTATAGGTTCACAACCTATAACAATACGTCAGAGTCATGATATCTAGTGCATGGTGTATCAGCTTGGCTATGGGAGAGGCGTGGTCGAGTTAAAGACACATGCGGGCTGGAACACATATAACCCTTCCTTATTATTGGGATATGCGTTCTGCTGGTACATATAACAACCACCATTTTTCATTTCATCTGCACGGCTGGCACACACACCCATGAACCACACCCATGAACATACACATGTCTCATGTCATGACTATTCACACTCTTTCCACCATAAGACACTATTCTTTTCCCCTTGCTGTAAATCCTGTATATTGTTATGTTGCACACAACATAACAATTTACATGTGCTACATAGATTCACTCATATGCTTTGTTGATTTGAACATTTTTTTGTATGTCTTTCGGTTACAGTGCTTTCACTGGCCTATCTCTTTCTCAACTATTTTTGTTATGTTTATATTCAGATTCATTCTCTGTATGTTTGGTCCTACATGTGCAAGTAAAATTACCTTCTATTTCTTTAGTGGTCATAATTGTATCAGCACAAATTGGTAGTATGTCTTGTCAGACTCATGCCCTCCACTGTATGCTCATATCCCATGGCCTCCTCTACTTGGTCGTGTCCAAAGGACTCCATGTCACTGATGTGGATGTATTTCACACATGCAACTGGACTGTGTGTTGCATGTATTGGACTGGTGTCAGTGGGGTAGGAAGCACGGGTGTCGTGGGGGCAAATGTCACAATACGTTTGTCAGAGGCCTCGGCCCGTGAGGCTCCACTATACATTTCGCATATACCATTCACTGTACTCAAATTGGGAGGGTTTTAAAGACTCCTCTATTTCAGCTGATAGTGGTCATGAAAGAGTTGGAATGATGGGGGAGGGGGGGGGGGGGGGGGGGGGGGGGGCTCACCATCAAGGTGCTCTTGTATATATACTAGTCCTGAAGCTTCAGGTGTAAGTAAAATACCAACTCAGTACTGCGTGTATACCCATGGGTAAATAGAAGCCATGTCAGTGAATGCTCTCTGTATAAACTCTACAGTGGCCCAGTCTTTCAAATCTTTGAGATAGGCTAAGCAATAATATTCACTGCCATTATGCAAGGCTTCCCATCTGTCCACAAGTAGCTTGCACAGAAAATGAATCCTCTAAGAAAGGTACCAATGCTATTAGCACACACACACACACACACACACACACACACACACACACACACATACACATACCACACACAATGGTAGCTTTGAAAAAGCTTAGCAAGCTGCGTTTGGACCTCCACCAATGGTACCCCCTTTATGTTGGTACAAGGCCACCAATGGATACATGCTACTTGCTCCACCACATCAGTGCTTCCATCCCCACCAATAGACACCTCTTTCACATGGGATTCCCCACCCACTTCACAGCAGCTGCCCCTTGCTCCTCCTGGATATCAGGGCACCCCCTCTTCCTAGATGTCACACTTTGACGTAGGGATCTCCTTTCCCCTTTTTACCATTCCATCCAGGAGACACCCTCCTCCACACAGTATACCCTCCTAAACTGTGTAACACCACTTATGGTCTTATTTCAAAATACTCTAAATTAGTTATGTTCTATCTCATGAAGAAAACGAACTGATGGAACAAGTAATAAAAACATTATTTGTGAGAAAGTTGGTATATAGGATTGACAGGCAATAGAGGAAATATGTGGGAAAGTTTCCGAGAAAAGGGACCTAGCGTGTATTATAAAAAAGCATAATAAAAATGCACCACGTTTGAAATGCTAGAACTTTCGAACGGTTAACGCTACCGTCTTCCTATTTTCACCACTTCATAATACACCATTTCTCTATGATAAAATACATTTTGGTATCTTTAACATGCTCCATGCCAGTGTCACGATGTCCGATACCCCTTGGGGTTCAAACTCCCCATATCATTCGGCAGGAAATCTCAATTCATTCCAAAATTGATTTATACGTAGAGGGATCCTGTGCCTATCGATTTGTCCTGTTCGTTAATTTTTACATTACCCGTTACAAAGATATTGCTTTGCAAAGTAGGAACATATTTCCCGCTCCATTCGCGCCATTCTATGGCCAGAGACAGCATGAATATTAAACTCTTTCTGTTGATAACCTATTACCACGCCTACATGACCCTATTGCGTGATGGCTTTGCACATCGATCGTTGATTTACTGTACAGCATACGGTAAGTTAAGATTGTCAACGTTCTTCGATGTAGGCACAGATAAGGCAGCATGGCGCCGTATAACACGAGTGGAGACGAGCCGACTCGTTAATTTGGTTGCAACGGTTAGGCCGGTACGATATTCAGGTCGAGGACGAGGACGGCGTGCATGGTTGAGAGCGTTGATGCTGATGGCAATGGTAATTATGGCAACTTCGATGGTTATGATTGACGACAACAATGTTGACAATAAATTTGATGACGGCGAGTCCAAGGTTAAGTGATGGTGGTAATGAAGGTGTTAATTGTAATGGAAGTAATGATAATGATGATGATGATGATGCTAGTGGTGGTGGTGGCCCAGGTTTGCGTTAAAACTAGAAAAACATGTCCAGCTGAATGTCTACCTCACTAGAGAAGGTTACTGCAAAACAGCTGCTCAATGAAGTATGGTGATGTGCTTATAGATTGGCCAAGAAAACCAGAATGGTGCTGAGACAAGGGAATAGGTCCTCATCTTGGTTTACACGTCCTTGTGAACTTTTGCACACACATGCATTGTTACTAGTACACCATTGTATGGCGTATTCTTGTACAAACACACACATGCACATACATATCTTCACCCATATACACAAGCATTTTGTTCCATTTAACTGCTTGTATGTATCTGTACCCCTCTACTCTAGACAACCATGCAGTGGACACCACTGTAGATAGCTGCGGAGTGGACACTACTGTAGACAGCTGTGGAGTGGACACTACTGTAGGCAGCTATGCAGTGGACACTACTGTAGACAGCCATGCAGTGTACACTACTGTAGACAGCTGTGGAGTGGAAACTACTGTAGACAGCTGTGGAGTGGACACTACTGTAGACAGCCATGCAGTGGACACTACTGTAGATAGCTGTGGAGTGAACACTACTGTAGACAGCTGTAGAGTGGACACTACTATATAGATAGCCGCGGAGTGGACACTAGTCGACAGCTGTGGAGTGGACACTGCTGTATGGACAGCTGCAGAGTGGACACTACTGTAGACAGCTGTGGAGTGGACACTACTGTAGACAGATGTGGAGTGGACACTACTGTAGACAGCTGTAGAGTGGACACAACTGTAGACAGCTGTGGAGTGGACACTACTGTAGACAGCTGTGGAGTGAACACTACTGTAGGCAGCTGTGGAGTGGACACTACTGTAGACAGCTGTAGAGTGGACACTACTGTAGACAGCTGTGGAGTGGACACTACTGTAGACAGCTGTGGAGTGGACACTACTGTAGATAGCTGTGGAGTGGACACTACTGTAGACAGCTGTAGAGTGGACACTACTGTAGACAGCTGTTGAATGGACACTACTGTAGACAGCTGTAGAGTGGACACTACTGTAGACAGCTGTGGAGTGGACACTATACTGTAGACAGCTGTAGAGTGGACACTACTGTAGATAGCTGTGGAGTGGACACCACTATAGACAGCTGTGGAGTGGACACTACTGTAGATAGCTGTGGAGTGGACACTACTGTAGACAGCTGTAGAGTGGACACTACTGTAGACAGCTGTAGAGTGGACACTACTGTAGACAGCTGTGGAGTGGACACTACTGTAGACAGCTGTAGAGTGGACACTACTGTAGATAGCTGTGGAGTGGACACTACTATAGACAGCTGTGGAGTGGACACTACTGTAGATAGCTGTGGAGTGGATACTACTGTAGACAGCTGTGGAGTGGACACTACTGTAGACAGCTGTGGAGTGGACACTACTGTAGACAGCTGTGGAGTGGACACTACTGTAGACAGCTGTAGAGTGGACACTACTGTAGACAGCTGTGGAGTGGATACTACTGTAGACAGCTGTGGAGTGGACACTACTGTAGACATCTGTGGAGTGGACACTACTGTAGACAGCTGTGGAGTGGACACTACTGTAGACAGCTGTAGAGTGGACACTACTGTACACAGCTGTGGAGTGGACACTACTGTAGACAGCTGTGGAGTGGACACTACTATAGACAGCTGTGGAGTGGACACTACTGTAGATAGCTGTGGAGTGGACACTACTGTAGACAGCTGTGGAGTGGATACTACTGTAGACAGCTGTGGAGTGGACACTACTGTAGACAGCCATGCAGTGGACACTACTGTAGACAGCCATGCAGTGGACACTACTGTAGACAGCTGTGGAGTGGACACTACTGTAGACAGCTGTGGAGTTGACACTACTGTAGACAGCTGTAGAGTGGACACTACTGTAGACATCTGTGGAGTGGACACTACTCTAGACAGCTGTGGAGTGGACACTACTTTAGACAGCTGTGGAGTGGACACTACTGTAGACAGCTGTGGAGTGGACACTACTGTAGACAGCTGTGGAGTGGACACTACTGTAGACAGCTGTGGAGTGGACACTACTGTAGACAGCCATGCAGTGGACAGTACTGTAGACAGCTGTGGAGTGGACACTACTGTATTCAGCTGTGGAGTGGATACTACTGTAGACAGCTGTGGAGTGGACACTACTGTAGACATCTGTGGAGTGGACACTACTGTAGACAGCTGTGGAGTGGACATTACTGTAGACAACTGTAGAGTGGACACTACTGTAGACAGCTGTAGAGTGGACACTACTGTAGACAGCTGTGGAGTGGACACTACTGTAGACAGCTGTGGAGTGGACACTACTGTAGACAACTGTGGAGTGGACACTACTGTAGGCAGCTGTGGAATGGAACTACTGCCGACAGCTGTTTTTAAGTGTACCCTGACTTGCAGATAGCTATGCAGTACCCCATAGCGGAGTGCTATGGAGTATATAATATGGCAGATTATGGAGTAATAGCCAAAAGAAAGAACCTGCAGCAAACAGCAGTGAAGTCGACTCGCACTACATTACTGCAGACATCTAAGCTATATAAGTCCCCTCATACAACAGTAGACAGCTGTAGAGTACTCCATGACTGTTGGCTATAAGGTCTATGCTATGCCTGTAGCGTCATCAACCCTATGCTGTGTCCATGCCATCATAGTTTGTCTGTGGTTACTCTTTAGCTGACTGCAAAAGCATCCACTCCACAGCTGAATTCCATAGCTGTTTGGCGTGGGTCCACTTTAGTACAGCAAGTGTACAGTGCAGTAGACATACATGGAGTAGACTCTATTAGCTGTCCTGGAGCAGGCAGACAGCTTTGGAGTATGCACTACAGTCAACAACTGTGGAGTGGTCAGTGGAGCAGACAGCCACAAAGGAGACCTTACTGCAGGCTGTGGAGTGATTTACTATAACAGACAACTCTAATGTCAGACAAGCTAAATGCAGCAGACAGTTGTGAAAGGGACCCACCCCAGACCGTGTTATATATGCTAGTAGGTATATTTGTATGCAGATTACCTGAACACCTTTATGAACTGTAATTTCTGCTGTACATGCTTGTTCGTATCATGTGTGTAAAGTACATACATCTGGAGGTTTCAAAACGTGCCTGGGCCTTGCATTCTGAGAACATTTCCTACCTATATAAACCTTACCATGGACCCTGACCAACCCAAATCAGTAAGAGATAGGGCTAGTAATGATAATCACAATTCAAGCGTCTGTACCTCAAGTAATGAATATTGTTACTGGCTATCATATTGGATTTAGAAGGTCCGGCATTAGGAAAGTCAGAAATAGCTCAGGTTGCATTGACTTGACTCAACAGCCATAGGATACTTGTAAACAAAGGTGTTCAAGTGATCTTTAAGAAATAGCTACTCATGATCATTTCTCTGCTTGAACCCACTCCTCAAGATCACCTCAAAACCATTGGTAAACCCTTACCACCGTCCTAAGACTGTTGTGTGAAGTATACAACTGCAGTTCCTGTACATGTACAAGTAAGTACAGCAATCCAATTTTATCAGGTCAGCGTTCGACCTTACCAATCAGTAGTGAGAGCTAGTAATGATATTCATTGCTTAAACCACCCGCTTGAGTTGTAAATATCATTACTAGCCCTATCTCTAACTGATTTGGGTTGGTCAGGGCCCGTGGTACAGTTTACATAGGTAGGAAATGTTTTCAGGATGCAAGGCCCAGGCACGTTTTGAAACCTCTAGAGGAACGTATTTAAAAATGTAACTGAACAAGCATGTACAGCAGGATAATAGCGACCACTCCACGTAGTGTCCACTTCACAGCGGTCTTTACTGTGTCCACTCCACACCTGTGTACAGCCACAGCTGTCTACTGTTGTGTCCACTCCACCGCTGTCTACAGTAGTGTCCACTCCACAGCTATCTACAGTAGTGTCCACTCCACAGCTGTCTACAGTAGTGTCCACTGCATGGCTGTCTACAGTAGTGTCCACTCCTCAGCTCTCTACAGTAGTGTCCACTGCATGGCCGTCTACAGTAGTGTCACTCCACAGCTGTCTACAGCGGTGTAAACTCCACAGCTGTCTACAGTAGTGTCCACTGCATGGCTGTCTACAGTAGTGTCCACTGCATAGCTGTCTACAGTAGTATCCACTCCACAGCTGTCTACAGTAGTGTCCACTCCACAGCTGTCTACAGTAGTTTCCACTCCACAGCTGTCTACAGTAGTGTCCACTCCACAGCTGTCTACATTAGTGTCGACTGCATGGCTGTCTACAGTAGTGTCCACTGCATAGCTGCCTACAGTAGAGATATGTATGTGCATGTGTGTGTTTGTACAAGAATACGTCATACAATGGTGTACTAGTAACAATGCATGTGTGTGCAAAAGTTCACACGGACGTGTAAACCAAGATGAGGACCTATTCCCTTGTCTCAGCACCATTCTGGTTTTCTTGGCCAATCTATAAGCACATCACCATACTTCATTGAGCAGCTGTTTTGCAGTAACCTTCTCTAGTGAGGTAGACATTCAGCTGGACATGTTTTTCTAGTTTTAACGCAAACCTGGGCCACCACCACCACTAGCATCATCATCATCATCATTATCATTACTTCCATTACAATTAACACCTTCATTACCACCATCACTTAACCTTGGACTCGCCGTCATCAAATTTATTGTCAACATTGTTGTCGTCAATCATAACCATCGAAGTTGCCATAATTACCATTGCCATCAGCATCAACGCTCTCAACCATGCACGCCGTCCTCGTCCTCGACCTGAATATCGTACCGGCCTAACCGTTGCAACCAAATTAACGAGTCGGCTCGTCTCCCCTCGTGTTATACGGCGCCATGCTGCCTTATCTGTGCCTACATCGAAGAACGTTGACAATCTTAACTTACCGTATGCTGTACAGCAAATCAACGATCGATGTGCAACGCCATCACGCAATATAGGGTCTTGTAGGCGAGGTAATAGGTTATCAACAGGAAGAGTTTAATATTCATGCTGTCTCTGGCCATAGAATGGCGCGAATCGAGCGGGAAATATGTTCCTACTTTGCAAAGCAATATCTTTGTAACGGGTAATGTAAAAATTAACGAACAGGACAAATCGATAGGCACAGGATCCCTCTACGTATAAATCAATTTTGGAATGAATTGAGATTTCCTGCCGAATGATATGGGGAGTTTGAACCCCAAGGGGTATCGGACATCGCGATACTAGCATGGAGCATGTTCAAGATCCCACAATGTATTTTATCATAGAGAAATGGTGTAGTATGAAGTGGTGAAAATAGGAAGACAGTAGCGTTAACCATTCGGAAGTTATAGCATTTCAAACGTGGTGCATTTTTATTATGCTTTTTTATAATACACGCTGGGTCCCTTTTCTCGAAAACTTTCCCATGTAATAGCCCTATATTTAACACATTTGTAGGACATTATGTTGTTCAACTGTGTGCGTATTACATTTCCCCTTAGTAGACCCTTGTTTTCTTCCTTTTGCCTTCCAATCCTATATGCCATCAATTTTCTCATTGAGAATGACTTTATTACTTGTATTTGCTAGAAGTAGCTTGTCAACACATCACAAAAAAATAAATTGCTAAAGAAAGATTCCAATGCTACGTAGACATACGCACATACACTCACATACACAAATACACACACACACACACACACACACACACACACACACACACAACACACACGGAAATTTCAATGCTACTTAGGATTAGTGGTCCTGATGAGGATGGCTGTCAAGTTTGCAACACATACGACCAAATGCAAAAGCCTATGTAAGTCCCCTGTAACATCTTTGGGAGCAGCACTGCCCCAGATCCAAATACAGACGTAAAATATGACACCAAGTGCTGTGATCCTCAGGTGGGTTTGTGACGGTATGTCTTATTAATTGCAGAGTCCTAAACATAGCCTATCTATTTGCCACAATCTCATGTAAATCAACATTCCATGGGTGACTTCCATGGGTGGCTTTGCATCTGGGCATAGCAGACTGACAGTCATACATGTACCCACCAGAACCACTAATTCTAAGTAGCACTGGTTTGTGTGTGTACATGTAGTGACTGTGTTTGTGTGTGTGTGTGTGTGTGTGTGCGTGTGTGTGTGTGTGCGTGCGTGTGTCTGTATAGCATTATACATGGGCCCCTTCTAGGAATCTGACTGCTGTTTATCTTTTGTGATATTACTTGTAGATCTACCACTCTGTAAGAGGGGCTTTAGTAGACCTACTTTTGTATATACGCCCGCGGCAGAAATATTATTCCTGCTTTATCCCAAAACACAAAGATCAGGGCCCTGGTATAACAAAGGATGGTAATAAATAGTAAGACCTAAGTCTTTTTAAACCTCTCAATGGTACACACACAGCTTCAGCGTATATAGTGATTGGCATGGGATACATGTAGTTGTGAGTGTTGTGTATATATGAGTTTGTGAGTGTGTGAATGGATGCATGTAATGGAATATGGGACATGAGGCATGGTACGTCATGATGTGGCAGGTACTGTGAGACAAGAACAAATAGTCCAGTACATACAACACATTTATCCAGCACATACAACCAATGGGGGTAGGAGTTGGGAGGTGGGCCTTCCTCTGAAAAAATTGTTGGGACTTTGCCCCCATAGCCTCCATGCTCCTATACCACTATGTATAGAACACACAATCCAGTTACACACGTGAAAAATACATCAGTCAGAATACAAATAGTTGAGAAAGAGGGTTGTATAGGAGGCCAGTGAAAGCACTGATACCAAAAGACATAGAAAAAAAGTTCAACTAGACAAAGCTTATAAGTGAATCCATGTAGCGCATAACAATTTACAGGGTGTACAGCAAGGGGAAAAGTATAGTGGAAAGAGTGTGTATAAGTGTGACGTTAGACGTGTGTATGTGTTGGTTCATGGGTGTGTGTGTGCCAGCCATGCAGTTTAAATGAAAAACGGTGGGCGTTTAAAATATATGTGCCAGCCATGCAGATGAAATGAAAAACGGTGGGGGTTTAAAATATATGTGCCAGCAGAATGCAAATCCCAACAATAAGGAAGGGTTACATGTGTTCCAGCCTAGCTGCGCTGCATGTGTCTTTAACACGACCACGCCTCTCCCCTAGCCTAGCTGATACACCATGCACTATACATCATGGCTCTGACGTACTGTTATAGGTTGTGAGCCTATAAATGGCCACGCAATGAGTGGCACCCAAAGAGTATGACCGAATCGACAGGGAGACGATTTCTACATGATGTTGTGAGCACGTATCGGTACTGGTAGTACATACTGTACAATCCTTGTCAACACATTACAAAAATAAATTGCACATCCTCCAAGAAAGAAAGGTTCCAATTTCCAATGCTATACACACAAACACTCACACACACACACACACACACACAAACACACACACACAAACACACACACACACACACACACAGACACACGGAAATTCCAATGCTACTTAGGATTAGTGGTTTTGGTGAGGATGACTGTCATGTTTGCTACACATATGACCAAATGCAAAAGCCTATGGAACTCACAGGTCTGTAACATGTTTGGAAGCAGCACTGCCCCTGATCCTCAGGTGGGTATGTGACCATATGTCTCTTAATGGCAGAGTCCTAAACACAAAGGCATTAGCCTATCTATTTGCCACCATCTCATGAGAGTCAACATTCCATGGGTGACTTCCATGGGTGGCTTTGCATCTGGGCATAGCAAACTGACAGTCATACCCACCAGAACCACTATTTCTAAGTAGCACTAGTTTGTGTGTATGTACGTGTATGTGTGTGCATGCGTGAGTGTGTGTGTATGTGTATGTATGTATAGCATTATACATGGGCCCCTTCTAGGAATCTGTGCTATTTATCTTTTGTGATATTACATATAGATCTACCACTCTGTAAACCTACTTCTGTATATAAGCCTGGCAGGAATATTATTCCTGCTTTATCCCTAAAGATAATGATCAGGGCTCCGGAAATTTTATATAACAAAGGAAGGTAATAATAGTAAGTCCTAAGTCTTTTTAAACCTCTCAATGGTACACACGCATAGCTTCAGCATTCATAGTGATTGGCATGGGATAGTTGTGAGTGTTGTGTCGGTATGAGTGTGTGAGTGTGTAAATGGATGCATGTAATGGAATATGGGACATGAGGCATGGTACGTCATGATGTGGCAGGCACTGTGATACAGGAACAAATAGTCCAGTACATACAACACATTAATCCAGTACATACAACCAATGGGGGGAGGGGTTGGGAGGGGGGGCCTTCCTCTGAAAAAATTGTTGGGGCCTTTGCCCCCATGCTCCTATACCACTGTGTATAAAACACACAATCCAGTTACACACGTGAAAACAGATTATAAATAATTGAGAAAAAGTGTTGGATAGTAAGCCAGTCAAAGCACTATACATAACCAAAAAAAGTTCAAATAGACAAAGCTTATGTGTGAATCCATGTAGCACATAACTATTTACAGGTTGTACAGCAAGGGGAAAGAATAGTGGAAAGAGTGTGTATAAGTGTGACGTGCCAGCAATGAGTGACACCCAAAGAGTATGACAGAATTGACAGGGACACATATTGTTGTGCGCGCGTATCGGTACTGGTAGTACGTACCGTGTTTTGTATGGTGATGGTAGCTGAATCCCACGCATTTTGATCGCTTAACGAACTTGTTCGTTAATAGAAGAGATCAAACCACCGTTTGCAAGAACGCGGTGGTACTTCAGTTGTACATGTAGTGGCATGGGCACGGGAGGTTATTGTATATTCATGTGCTCGGAGTAGCGGGAACCAGGTTGTAGTAGGTTAATGGCGCGAAATGAACGAGAAATGTGTAATTACTTTGCACAGCTGTATCTCCGTAACGGATCAAGTAAAAATAAACGAACAGGACAAATCAATAGGTACAGGACCCCTCTGCATATAAACCGAATTTGAAGTTAATTGAGATGTCCTGCCGAAAGATATGGCCAGTTTGAACCCAAAGGGGTATCAGACGTTGCAACACTGGCACGAAGCTAATGCAAGAGCCCAAAATTTATTTTAGCAGAGAGAAATGATGTAGTATGAAGTGTTGAAAATAGGAAGTCAATAGCATTTACGGTTCGGGAGGTGTAGCGATTTCAAAGTGAATCATTTTAATAACTTTATATATTATACGCGATAGGCAATTTTCGCGTGAACTGTCCCACATATATATATGGGACAGTCTCCGCGAAAATGGCCCTTCGCTATATAATTTTAAAGTTATAAAAATGACTCACGTTTGAATCGCTATAACTTCGTAACGGTACACGCCATTGACTTCCTATTTTCAACACTTCATACTACACCATTTCTAAACGGTAGAATAGATTTTGGAGTCTTGCATTAGCTTCGTGCCAGTGTTGCAACGTCCGATACCCCTTGGGGTTCAAACTGGCCATATCTTTCGGCAGGACATCTCAATTAACTTCAAATTCAGTTTATACGTAGAGGGGTCCTGTACCTATCGATTTGCCCTGTTCGTTAATTTTTACTTGATCCGTTACGGAGATACAGCTGTGCAAAGTAATTGCACATTTTTCGTTCATTCCGCGCCATTAACCTACTACAACCTGGTTCCCGCTACTCCGAGCACATGAATATACAATAACCTCCCGTGCCCATGCCACTGTATTAACCTGTACAACTGAAGTACCACCGTTCTTACAAACGTCAGTGGTTCTCTTCTATAATGGACAAGATTCCTTAAGCGATCGAAATGTGTGGGATTCAGTTACCGTCACCATACAAAAAACACGGTACATATTACCAGTACCGATACGCGCGCACAACATTATGTCTCCTGTCGATTCGGTCATACTCTTTGGTGGCCACTCATTGCGTGGCCATTCATAAGCTTACAACGTCACAGCCATGATATATAGTGCACGGTGTATCAGCTAGGCTATAATGGGAGAGGCGTGGTCGAGTTAAAGACACGTGCAGCGCAGCTAGGCTGTAACTCTTCCTTATTGTCGGGATTTGCGTTCTGCTGGCACATATACTTTAAACGCCCACCGTTTTTCATTTCATCTGCATGGCTGGCACACACACACCTATGAACCAAGACATACACACGTCTCACGTCACACTTATGTATTATTGATATGCAATTGAGTTGTCCCTTGGAAATACTCAGTATGGATTATAGCCTGTGCACTATACTAAGAAGATCCTCATGGTGAATACTGATTGTGATTCCAAGTTAAACGGTTTAGTAATAGAAATTCATAATTATCTGCATGCTTGTAAATGGAATTTGTGAATGATTTGGAGAATGCAATAGAGGTAGTGGCTTACTCTTTCAACAGTGTTCCTTAGTGAAATATCTGGAATATCACAGTGTCTTGTGCTCACAGTACTACATGTTCCATTGACAATGTAGTCAAATACAAGCGATGCCAGAAAAGAGATTCCACAACCCCCTTGTATTATGGACATGGCCACAAACACCCCTAAATGATAGTACAATCGTTGCTGCAAAGTAGAAAAGTATCAAAAACAAAACTCAGCTGATGTGTTAGTACAAACATGCACCTTATTATAGGGAACAATCCACCACATCAAAAGCAACAATCTGATAAAGCCTATAAACTGATATGTGAATATTGCTACATTTAGTAATGCTTAGTACAATGGAACATACCACAATGGCAGGCACATTCGTAGAAAAGAACTTCCTCATACTCTCCTCGAAGAAGAGTATCAGCTGCCTGGTGAACAAGCAGTCTGAAAAACTCCCTACGAGGACCACCCGCATCCACTGACAATTCACCAAAAAATGTAACCTGAGTTGATATGAATAACATTCTTAGCATCAAGTATTTCTAATTACATTCAACAAAGAGAAGGGAGCAAATGCCTTTCGTTTTGCTCCGCGTATTGCATCTGTACACACGCAGTGACGGTGGACGGTGATTCGAAATGGGGTTTCCCAATTCACATGTAAGGACATCTTCTTTAATACTTCTCCAACACTACAATAGGAAATTAGTACAGTACTATCAATTCTTCCATGGTACTTTAATTCTGTTCTAGATCAAAGATTTTTGGAGTGGTTCTTGAACTTGGAACATGAGAATAGTGATCACATACCAGTCCTAATACCATTAATAAGTTGTACTGACAAGCATTACAAATATAGTGCAGTCAGATTTGTTGATTAGACGTAGACACATCTTGCATGCTATTGTTATTACTATGACAACATTTGTGAAATAAAGCCTACGTGGCGAAATGTAATAAAGATATAATATACCAGTATATAAATATTCAAACATTTCATGATTCTGCACATAAGACATGCTACTTCCACCTTAGTTAGCTTGCTGCACATGTCCGCAAAACATCAAGTCATAATAACATAAAAATCATGGACTTTATCATAATTTACACACATTGCAATACTCGAGTATGGAGGCAAAACGAGTTAAAATTGCAATAAAATTCATATTTACCCTAGCCCTTGCTAATCAGATATAAATTGGCATAACACCCTATTGGTTAAGAACTATAGACCTACTTTCAATATTATTCACATGGCATTGTACTAAAATAATGTTCATTTAAAAAAAAAGAATCATAGTACAAATTTCAATGCAGCCTCCTACCTTTTGGGAGTTGTCACAGCAGGTGTTTGCAATGACTGTATTGGTGTGGTACCAAATATAACAGTCAACCATTTAACCATTAATCAGTATGCACATAATATGCATTTTTATTATAACAGATATTGTACATGCCAAATCATACAAATTGGATTTAACAAATATTGTTTTTACTTACATTGGGACCTCCCCAATGACATGCAACGCTTGATCTATCATCATTAGTCCACCTTCTTCCTCTTCAGTGTCATCAGACTGCAGTCAAAATGAATAAATCTATAGGCATATTGTATCCAAACTTACTTTGTCTTCAACAGATGAAGTAAAGCACACTGGAGATGCAGCATCATCAGAAAGAATTACATTGTCCTTTTCACTGCTGCTTGACTTACTAGCATGTCTAACATAAAAATAAACATTGAATTTGCATGATGAATTCACTAATTTATTACCAACCGGGTGCACTTATCCACATGTTTGTGCAGCTGATTCAGGTGCATGTCACTTCCACACTTCTGACATTTTTCAGTCACCTCAAAGTATATTGTGCTTCTAAAATCTTAGTAACAGTGTAATTGAAACAAAGGAGCATTAATTATTAGACATTGACTTTGGTTCAAATGGAATTGCAATCAAAAGCTACACACATAAACTTCAGTATGATTATCCTTTGCAGTAAAACCACCTAAACAATTCAACAATTCAATATATACCTCAGGAGAAGAGCAGACAGATGTATCTGCCTCCAAGCTTAAGTTGCTCTGGATTGGTCTGATGAAGACTCTACCAGTTCCAATTATAGATCTAAGTAGCTTAGGGGTATGAGCCTGACAGGGGCGGATTTAGGGGGGGGGGGGGGTCCTTGGGGTCCGGACCCCCCCTTTCCTATATGAACAATGGCGTAATGCATACGGCAATCTATGCAAGGTAGTCTACCGTCGATACCAGTGGCAGGTCCAAGGGGGGGACCCCCAATTAGGGGGTATGAAATAATTAACTGCTTGTGCGCATTATATTACGTCATATCACGAGAGACTAGCACGTGCGTACCCTTGCGAAGCGAGCGGTAAACCATCAAACATACGCAGAATCATTTGGTCAGTATCAATATTATTTCCCTAGTGATTTTCACAGACCTGCCAACTCTCACGCATTTCGCGGGAGACTCACGCAATTACAGCCACTCTCACGCTATGTTTACAAGGCGGTATGGGGGGGGGGGGGGGGGGGGGGGGGGGGGGGCTTGAGCCCTTCCCCCAAATTTTCCTCCAGAGAAAACAATTCTGCATTGTTAAGTTTTTTGCTAACAACAAATAAGGAAAAAGTTAAAGCGGCAAAGACCCCAATGGGGAGCTTACAGCGCTACCCAAAACTTCTTTCTGGGGGCAGGAGGGGGACGCGCCCCCTCCCGCCCCACCCAAGTCATTATAGCCCCCCCCCCCCCCCCCCCCCCCCCCCCCCCCCCCCCACCTTCCCAAACTCTGAAAGTTGTCTACGGCCATGGTTTATCCGCATATTCAAAAGCTCCGGCACCTCCCCTTTTGATTATTCATGTCGGACCCCCCCTTTCCAAAATTCCTGTATCCGCCCCTACAGCCAGCTTAGGTGTGATTACTTCCAATCGTTTTGTGTTTGGAATGCACCTAAGGAACTCAAATCCACCACAGTCTTTGAGGTTTGGATATGTTGCTATCATAGTCTGCATGAACTCCTCTTTGGTGCAGAAAATGTCTGGTAACACCACACTCCTTTCCCCCAGTCCAGCCTGCAACAAAGCTTCTTTTGCCGAGGCACTACTTGGTACCTGATCATCATCCTGCCTGCATATACAGACCAGCTTCATTGACCAACTCTGACGTTTCTTCTGCTTTCCTTTGGGTTTTGTACTTTAAGGTGCAAAGTTACTGGTTTGTTCTTTCCTAACATCCATACTTCTCATTCCATGAATGACCTGCAAAGCACGGCTGCACTCAGGAGTACTGGACTGTCCTAAAATGTAAGAATTTTAACTAATCAATTACATTTACATTGTGACGTCTTGTTCACTTAAAATTCATTATTAACTACAATCACACAACCATTATACCTGGTGTTTGAAAAAACGCACAAACATGAGTAACTAGCCAATAAAAATAAATAGTATTCTCTTATTTGGAAATTTTATGATACTGATTAGGGGAATTCATTTCAAGAAGACAGATTTTTATCCTTATTTGGTTAATTGACTAAAATCAAAGTCATTGTATACTGATTCTAATATTAATTATAATAAAATAATTACTCTAAATGACTGAATTGGGTTAAAGTTAAACAATAAAACAATTCAAGCAAATTATTCAAACTCAAAAGGCTCAATATTAAAATCAAATTTGCAACTTATAACTAGTAAGTTAGTAAAAAGGAGTTACTGAATAATGAATATTGTGACCAAAGGATAACTATTGCTAAGTCTTAAAATTGATAAATACAAATAATTATTAATCTTGAATTTTATGGCCTTATGACTTTAATTAGATTTTATGTCTTGCTTAACCAGCTCTTATTCAATTTCCCTTTAACTATTCTCAGTCTTCCCAGGCTATGTGCAGAGTGGAGTGCAAAATTTATCACTTGTCATCACTTGTTATAGCTTGTTGGCGCATTTTTCCAAACACCTGGTATATAAATATACAATGATTAGGGTTACAGAGTTTTTATTAACATCAGGTTCTAAATTACATTAAAGCCCCCCTACCCCAGTGAAGTTGACTGTGCTACAACATGTAATATTGTCAACCTTGTGTCAGTATTATGCCACATCACAGTACAAGAAAATATGGCTTATTTTATGATGGTAGTATTTACAGATTATAAAATTCTCTTTGAAAATTATGAAAAAGGGTTGCTCATAATTATGCTAAATCAGGGTGTGGCTTGACATCATGTGATTAACTTTGCTTCATTGCTACAACCACCTATGAGCAACCCCTACTAACCTTCAACATAATTTTCAAAGAGAATCTTTAATAACTTGTGTCTTTATATTATTACAGCTAGCAAGAAATTTGAAAACTGCAAATCGATGAAATGCGCACGCGTGTACAATGAAACTGAGCAGCAGAGGTTAAAGCGAGCTTATTAAAAACCCATATAAAAATCCGTGTGGGTCAGTGGTTTTAATCCTAGCTGACACAGTTTGTTTTTAATCAGTCTCATTTTTTTTCCACATTACGTGCTATCAATTGTACTTGTTCAAAGCCATACGATCTTTCGTCGCGGAGCTAGCACAGATTTTTTTAAAGTAGAACACGGGAAGAGGAGAAGAGAACATCGAAAAAGCATATTTTTTTGAAATGCTTGAACGGACGGTTTTTAGCGTTTAAATTGGCGAGTGAAAGAAAGGTAAAATCAGAGTACACACGCACGTGGTGCATCAAAATGCATTATATAATGCTAATATAGAGTTGTAACGCAGGTGTTTTCCTTACGTTTGAACTTATTAACGAAGATATTATTGCACGTAATGATACCGTTGGATAATAGACTTGGTATTAGGTGCATGTAAGACCGCGCGTATGCATGTATCTCAACTCTACATGCATCAAGTACAGTACCGTGCAGCCACAATTTATACACATACAAGCGCTCACGAGTTTGACGCGAGTCACACGGCACTCGCACGTCGCACGAAATGATTGCTACTAGAATTGCACTCGTTACGTGACTACTCAGTCGTTTCGCATTAGCAGTTGCATTTCTGCACACAAACACTGAAGAAGCAGCTGCATTGCATGCAAATGACGGCTGAATATTTAACCTAACTTGACCGAATGGAAGCTAGCCCCACATTCCTCAGCCCCACATTCCTTGCGGTTTAACACTTGCATACTGAACATCGGCGCGCGCGGTCTAAGCTATATAGGCATATGTAGCAAACAAGGGAGACTCAAACATGGCTTCGGTACCTACTGCCAGGGATTCGAGTGCAAACAAGGTTACGTTTGTGCAGCTGATTAGGGTTACGTCCCTTCAAAGAACAAGGTATAAACGAAAAATCGAAGCGGTACCGATGTGGCGCGCCAATACCAGTGACTCGCTAAGATGGTGTGAGCACTCCAGAGTACTTCTGGTGTATAGCCTCACATTGCTATGCATGTTGTCTGCCCATACAGGCATATACTTGTGACCCTACATTTAATGGAGTCAAGATGGCCGAATATCTTCATCCAGGAAGGGGTGTGGTCAAACCCAGGGATCCACAGAGATAGTGTGAGCACTCCAGAGTACTGCAGGTGTATAGCCTCACATTCCTATGCATGTTGTTTGCCCATACAGGCATATACTTGTGAACCTACATTTAATGGAGTCAAGATGGCCGAATATCTTCATCCAGGAAAGGGTGTGGTCAAAACCAGTGATCCACAGAGATAGTGTGAGCACTCCAGAGTACTGCAGGTGTATAGCCTCACATTCCTATGCATGTTGTCTGCCCATACAGGCATATACTTGTGAACCTACATTTAATGGAGTCAAGATGGCCGAATATCTTCATCCAGGAAAGGGTGTGGTCAAAACCAGTGATCCACAGAGATAGTGTGAGCACTCCAGAGTACTGCTGGTGTATAGCCTCACATTCCTATGCATGTTGTCTGCCCATACAGGCATATACTTGTGAGCCTACATTTAATGCAGTCAAGATGGCCGAATATCTACATCCAGGAAGGGGTGTGGTCAAAACCAGTGATCCACAGAGATAGTGTGAGCACTCCAGAGTACTGCTGGTGTATAGTCTCACATTCCTATGCATCTTGTACGCCCATACAGGCATATACTTGTGAGCCTACATTTAATGCTGTCAAGATGGCCGAATATCTTCATCCAGGAAGGGGTGTGGTCACAACCAGTGATCCACAGAGATAGTGTGAGCACTCCAGAGTACTGCAGGTGTATAGCCTCACATTTCTATGCATGTTGTCTGCCCATACAGGCATATACTTGTGAACCTACATTTAATGGAGTCAAGATGGCCGAATATCTACATCCAGGAAAGGGTGTGGTCAAAACCAGTGATCCACATAGATAGTGTGAGCACTCCAGAGTACTGCTGGTGTATAGTCTCACATTCCTATGCATCTTGTACGCCCATACAGGCATATACTTGTGAGCCTACATTTAATGCTGTCAAGATGGCCGAATATCTTCATCCAGGAAGGGGTGTGGTCACAACCAGTGATCCACAGAGATAGTGTGAGCACTCCAGAGTACTGCAGGTGTATAGCCTCACATTCCTATGCATGTTGTCTGCCCATACAGGCATATACTTGTGAACCTACATTTAATGGAGTCAAGATGGGCCGAATATCTTCATCCAGGAAAGGGTGTGGTCAAAACCAGTGATCCACAGAGATAGTGTGAGCACTCCAGAGTACTGCTGGTGTATAGCCTCACATTCCTATGCATGTTGTCTGCCCATACAGGCATATACTTGTGAGCCCACATTTAATGCAGTCAAGATGGCCGAATATCTTCATCCAGGAAGGGGTGTGGTCAAACCCAGGGATCCACAGAGATAGTGTGAGCACTCCAGATTACTGCAGGTGTATAGCCTCACATTCCTATGCATGTTGTCTGCCCATACAGGCATATACTTGTGAGCCTACATTTAATGCAGTCAAGATGGCCGAATATCTTCATCCAGGAAGGGGTGTGGTCAAAATCAGTGATCCACAGAGATAGTGTGAGCACTCCAGAGTACTTCTGGTGTATAGCCTCACATTCCTATGCATGTTGTCTGCCCATACAGGCATATGCTTGTGAGCCTACATTTAATGCAGTCAAGATGGCCGAATATCTTCATCCAGGAAAGGGTGTGGTCAAAACCAATGATCCACAGAGATAGTGTGAGCACTCCAGAGTACTTCTGGTGTATAGCCTCACATTCTTATGCATGTTGTCTGCCCATACAGGCATATACTTGTGAGCGTACGTTTAATGGAGTCAAGATGGCCGAATATCTTCATCCAGGAAGGGTTGTGGTCAAAATCAGTGATTCACAGAGATAGTGTGAGCACTCCAGAGTACTGCAGGTGTATAGCCTCACATTCCTATGCATGTTGTCTGCCCATACAGGCATATACTTGTGAGCCTACGTTTAATGGAGTCAAGATGGCCGAATATCTTCATCCAGGAAGGGGTGTGGTCACAACCAGTGATCCACAGAGATAGTGTGAGCACTCCAGAGTACTGCAGGTGTATAGCCTCACATTTCTATGCATGTTGTCTGCCCATACAGGCATATACTTGTGAACCTACATTTAATGGAGTCAAGATGGCCGAATATCTACATCCAGGAAAGGGTGTGGTCAAAACCAGTGATCCACATAGATAGTGTGAGCACTCCAGAGTACTGCTGGTGTATAGTCTCACATTCCTATGCATCTTGTACGCCCATACAGGCATATACTTGTGAGCCTACATTTAATGCTGTCAAGATGGCCGAATATCTTCATCCAGGAAGGGGTGTGGTCACAACCAGTGATCCACAGAGATAGTGTGAGCACTCCAGAGTACTGCAGGTGTATAGCCTCACATTCCTATGCATGTTGTCTGCCCATACAGGCATATACTTGTGAACCTACATTTAATGGAGTCAAGATGGGCCGAATATCTTCATCCAGGAAAGGGTGTGGTCAAAACCAGTGATCCACAGAGATAGTGTGAGCACTCCAGAGTACTGCTGGTGTATAGCCTCACATTCCTATGCATGTTGTCTGCCCATACAGGCATATACTTGTGAGCCTACATTTAATGCAGTCAAGATGGCCGAATATCTTCATCCAGGAAGGGGTGTGGTCACAACCAGTGATCCACAGAGATAGTGTGAGCACTCCAGAGTACTGCTGGTGTATAGCCTCACATTCCTATGCATGTTGTCTGCCCATACAGGCATATACTTGTGAGCCTACGTTTAATGGAGTCAAGATGGCCGAATATCTTCATCCAGGAAGGGGTGTGGTCAAAACCTGTGATCCACAGAGATAGTGTGAGCACTCCAGAATATTTCTGGTGTATAGCCTTACATTGCTATGCATGTTGTCTGCCAATACAGGCATGTACATAGGTGCCTTCATTTAATGGATTCAAGATGGTCGATTATCTTATCTTCCACATGACTGAGTAAATTAAAACCAGTGTTCTACTGCCTCAAATTGACATATTTTTTTCTCATGTCATATTTTTACATGGACTGCAAGATGTCAGTCAGACTGAGTTGTAGATTACAGTGAATAGTTTTTTGTGACTTTCTTTTTTTTTTTAATGAGTACATATGTGTGCTTCAAGGTTATGGATTATGGGTGATAGTTGTTGTAATCACTAATATAGATGTTTTGATTTCTCTTGTGGGTAGCTGGTGGGAGTGATTAGCTCTCCTGTGGTGTTTCCCGCAACCTTCTCTGCTAATATCGATCCGTGCAGCACACCTTCCTCTATTGCAAGTGGTACAGTTACTTCTTTCTTCTCTGTTCTCTTTTTCTTTGCGTCGCTGTGGAGCCCAGTTATGGTATTTGCTTGTTTTTTGGAATGACGAGTTTCAATTGAATGATGTAATCTATTTCGTGTGTGTTGTCCCTGAAATGAAGCCAAAGCGCAAGCATTGTATTGATCACGAACGGCTCGTTGCTGTTTTGATGCAGAAAGGCAGTCCTCTGCCAAATGCGTCACGATCTGCCCCAGATGGATACTGGTTTTTGGTTGCCCAGGCACTATCCGGATTGAAGTACCCCTCTTCAAAGTATACCAATGCAGTGTATAAGTATTGGTTGAGTAACAGGAATCGAATGCAAGCCATCGTACAGGAGGACGCAATAGATCACAAATCACATGCAGAGGTATAGTTTCCTGCAATTGACATGGTACCTTATTGTAATAATGCATAGGCCACATGCACCACCACTGAAATGGTGAATAATGACAACTCAGAGTGCGATGATGATGTATACAAGGCTTTGCGCCGACTTTTTTTTAATCATGCTATTTTTTGAAGCCACTATATTTTCTATGCCGTCAACCATATGATTCAGAAAGGTAGGGTTGTCGTATTATTTTTTGGTTCCTATATCATACATCATTTATTGTCATTAGGTTTATGATAGGCTGTGACTATTGTGCTGAATGGTACCATGGTAGTTGTGTGGGTGTTACACCTGAAGAGGCGAAGAAGATTGATGCTTACAGATGCCCAGAATGTGTATCACAGTCCATTGATTCACCATTGTATACAGATGGTCAGTGATAAGAATACTTGCCCATGAAATGTATTTTGTGAACCTTATATATGTAAATAAAGGAATAACTGAATCCCATTCTGTAAGAGATGGAAGCATGCACAATCAAGAGGTAGATTAAACACATGTTTTGTGCATCTTGTTCCCTAGCTGGTATTGTTTTTATTTACAGCTACCCGCATTGATAGAGGAGAGTGCAATGTCAATTTTGCAATTGCAGCCTACAATCACAGATCTGGAGTTGCCGCCATCAGGAGATTTTTCATTGAGCAGAGTTGTATGGGATGCAAACTTTGCAGGAGAAAAAGTATCCCCATCATGGGTACATTTTTGTGCTGCCGGGCTGTCAAAGCTCAATCAGTTCTGTTCCTTTGCTTTTAGAAGGCACTGGAAAAAGAAAACCATTTCTCGTAAATCTTCAATATTTGTTTTCAAGGCTAGAGCCTACTGCACATTTTCAGGCTGCAATGTATCTGCAATGCTTTTAGTAAAATCCTGTGATGTTGCTAGTGATGAAGTGACCATACATGTTGAATGTTCAGGACGTATATGCCACACAATTGGTGAAAAACATGCCCGTCGTTTTAGTCATTGCATTAGAAAAGACCTGTACAAACGTTTCCAAGATACTCACATTGCTCCATCAAAAGAATATCTCAATAGATTACTTAAACTGACTGATGAACAGTTTGCTGCTGGAAATAGAGATGCTGTAGGTGCTACTACTTCAGTTTTGAAGAAGATATCTTCAGAAGCAAGATTGGTGCAACAAGAGCATACTGACCTAGTTACATCTCTCACTATCCTTAGGAAAAAACTAATAGACCGTCAAGACAAGGCACAAGTCTTAAACAAAAAGATTACTCCTATTCAAGGATTCATACAGTGCATCCAAGCTCACCCATTTTCTGTGATATGCTTTAATGACACTAGTGTTCGACTGTACCATGAAATGGCTAAGTATAGCCCACTGTTTTGTGATGCAACTGGCACCATTGTATCAGTACCAAAAATAGACGGTGTTAAGACAACAGTGTACTATTATTCAATTGTGATAAAACATCCTGTAGATGGAAAAGCTCCTATTCCAGTTGCAGAACTAATCACAAATGACCATACGGTTCTTTCATTGGGAGACCTTTCGTCGTGCAGAAGGACTGGTATTCGGATTTAGTGCAATAACTAATCCATTGCAGTTCATAATAGACCGCAGCATGGTGTTGCTGCTTAGCATACTCCACGTATACAATTCAGAATCCTTGCAAGATTACCTTGAACGCACATTCAGAATCGTAACAGGATCAGGAACTGTTAATGATTTCAGAAAGGTGTCACCACATGCATGTACCAGTCATGTAATGCACTCAGCTAGCAAAAACTGCAAAAAGTGGTAAGCAAAGCTTTTTTTAAAATAAAATGATAGTACATCCTGTTGAAAGTTGCAGCTTTATTACTATAAAAATTCCTAATATTCCACCATAATGACACGCTTATGTAAGAGTGCACAGCACATCTACAAGTTTAATGGATCTATATGCATAGCATCAATTAAGTGTACTGTTGCTCATATTTTTTCTCCTGCTTATGACGTTTATGTGCACACGACCATGAGAAGGAGGTTTATCCCTATATCACTGATTTATACCATGCTGGGTATACGTAGATAGGAACATATAACTAGTTCAATTGTCTCAATGCCTCCACACAGGTTTGGAAAAGAACAATACAAGTTTTCTATGTTTTGTTTTTCTACCCTCGTAAATAGTTCAACACTGCGAGAGTTAGTTAGAAGGGCTGGACTACTGAAAGTACTGTATTGCTCAGAAATTGAATCTCCTACATTCAAGCAGGCATACAACTCAATAGTTGATGATATAAACTCCCTGAACACTTATGATATTATCCAAGTTGAACTACCAGAGACTGGACCAAGTGATCATGACAGCATAAATGAAGAAAGTAGCTCTTCAGAAGACAATAGTGTTCCAGTCAATCTGTTTACAGAATACTTCAAGCGCAAAACTGCCCCTGTTTGTGTTCCTTCTGACGGAGAGATAAAGAATACCTATTTTCAGCCTCAGTATTTTGAAGAGATTTTAAACAAATGGTTGCCCATGGCACCTTTTTGGACTTGCTTATTACTGGGTAGGTATTATCTGTACTAACTGAATGCATGTTCATCACTTAATGTATTGTACAGGTGATCTTTCTCGACACAAGGTGGAAAAACCTTTGAATCTCTCCATCCTGGTAAATGAATATTGTACATTAACACATGTAAAATGTATATTAAGCCATTTGAGATAGATTTTATAAAATACTGATATATTGTTGCTTCTTTTTAAGCATCACCTGACAAAGACATCAGGGACCATTGAAGCTTGGAACTTCATTCTAAAAAAAATTGATCACCCACAGAAACACATTAGACCAGATGTTTTTATACAACAGCATTGTGATATCATTGTGGCACGACAACGCCAATTTTTTGATGATCTATTTCGAAAAAAAAATTAAGGTTCTGCACATTCATCTATATGCATGTACATGGTTTTGACTTTGTCATACCTTTTTAAATGCAGCAATCACTGAAAAGAAAAGCATCTCGTCCTTTGAAAGAAAAGTGGGCAAAACGAAGTTGCAATATGAAGAAAAGGTCCAAATTTGGTTACTTTCAGAAAACATTGGAACCCCTGCCCTACAAGATTGAAAGGTAATTTAATTGAATGGGTTGTGCAGATTTTATGTCATATATTCCAGTTCTGAAAATGTAGCAGTCTCTGATAGTGATGACCAGTCTCGGTACCAGTTAAACACTTTGTGTGATGCATTGCATTGATTAAACATATCTTATCAGTTTACTTGCACAACCAACCACAATTATAGACCAAGATGAAATCATAAAAAAGGAAGTTTCCAGGTCTCCGTTATGATTTTGTTATTGAACTATAGTAAAATGACTGTCTTTTTTCAGACCTTGTCCATCACACAAATGTGTAGATTTAGAAATGGTGAGTTCATATACACCATATTTCCTTTGTAGTTATATAATGTCTCCAAAAAATAGAGTTCAGGTGCATTACTGCATGTGCCCAAAAGACTGAATAAAGGCATAAAGGGCAAGTCCAATCTCTGCTGGCTGAACTCAGTTTTGCAGGCCACCTTGAGTACTCTACTACTACCTCTGTTAAAAGGTACAGTGCTGTGGAGTTTTAATATAAATACATTTACTTTTTTTACAGCTGCCACCTGTGCTAAGCGGCGTACATCCATCCAGAAGTGTTTTATTGATATTATGGACCAGCTTCAGGGTTTTACATGTGATCCTTGTGACTCCACACCCCTTGCTGTAAGACTTAGAATGAATAAATGTTACATTTACAAAAAGTAAACCATAAATGACAGAAGTTGCTCTGTAAAGAAGAAAAATCACTGCCAGTTGGATTTCATAATGATTGTATAGAGGGCATATCGGCTTTGATAAACAAACTGTTTTCTAAGACAAATGTAAGTCTTTTGCTGTGCATGATGTCATTATGAAGACTTTTTGGTTAGGAAATAGAGAAAATGTTCTCAACATTGGTACACAGAACAGCTGAATGCTGCTTAAAGGTGATCAGTATAGTTTGTGGTTGTAACCATCATGCTATCATACTTTATTGTGAAAGAATGTTAATGAAACAGAATCATGGACAATACTTACATGTGGAGTGGGGGACAGTTGTGAAGAAAAGAGTATATATAATCTATTGATGAGTGTACTCGATGCAAAAACAACACTGGATCACATGCAATTGTCTGAAGTGTAAGCAGTGTTCTAAACTCACTACAAAGACAATACAGTATCATTTACAGGTTTTGTAACATGTGTGAAAATCGACTGATTGTGCAACAAGCTAAAGTTCAGACACCCTCGATTCTGATTATTCATTGTGACAGGGTATCAGATGATGGCCTCTCATGGAAAATTAAGAGTAGAATTACAATTCCAAGGTTTGTTTTATTTTTGTCCTATGATGCCATCGAAATTAGATACTGAGTGCTTCATTGCAGTTCTTTCACACTGTCACATAAGAGCCTCGAAGAAAACACTGAATACCAACTTAACTCAGTTGTGGTATGCCAACATGTGTACACATGTAAGCTCATACTAACAGCAGAAATTTTTACAGGTACACCATGGTGATCACCCATATCATGGCCACTGTAACATACGTTTTGTACTTGTTCTATCTGATGTTATAATAATCATGTTTCAGATACCTGTTATGTACAGAGCAATAACAAGTGGATTCATTACAATGATGCAAACGTACCCGAAATGTTATCTGAGCAATTCACTTCATCCAATGAAATAAAGGTAGAGAATGTTTTTAATATTATGAACGTAATGCATCATCCAATAATGCAGGAAAATGTATGTCTTGCTGTATATACATGTACATCACCCATGAAGATTGTAAGTAAAACAAATTAATGTGTTTCCCATTCATATTGCTGTATTATGTCTATAGCCACTTGTGAATAAGGCCACATCAACTGAAGAATTCATGTCTTGCTGTCACAAATTTGTAAACATAATAATTATGTTTATAGTCATTCATATTAAAATATATATTTTATACAGAATTACAAAGGTTTGCCATTGAATGAAGAAGCTGAGGTAAATTAAGTGCTGACTGCTAATTTCAACATTAATATTATATATTTGTTTTTGTAGCTCAGCCAGAGTATTCCTGAGCCACACTCAAGGTTTCAGTTGGACGGAAGTGACTTAAGCCTTCTAGCTTCTGAATCTTGGATTAATTCAAGAGTAGGAATTGAATACAAAATATAAATATATAGTTGTACTAGCTCCTCAAACCCTAAACGTTTCACAGATCATTGCAGCGTATATGGAGCTTTTGAAAACGTCAGCAGTGACAGTAATTTCACCATTACTTGTCTTATTTTTATAATCTGTTTGAGATGATAGTCAGGAACAACGGAAGGTGATCTCTTTTGATCCTACATTTCTGCCAACCTTTAGCAGTAGGGGATACCAGAGCATCAAACACTACACCAAGGTACCATCCTTACAGACTGAATAAGTGGTTCTAAATATGATGTTATTTTAAATAGGGATGCAATATTTTTGAGCATGATCTCATGCTTTTCCCAGTACACAAGCCACAACATTGGAGTTTAGTGGTTAGTTGTTGCACAATAAATAATAATTCATAATGTGTTCATATCTATATGCAGGTTGTTTATCCGAACACTGTGCAAATAGTTTGTTATACGATACTGTATACTTTGGACTATACTTGAAATATACGCCGGATCAGTACATTTGAGATATACGACGTTGTATATTTCACGAATACACAACCGCACTTGCGTCACAGTTTACATAGGCAGCCATTAAAATGTAATGACCATGCAATAACCCGTTGTGCGCTTATTACACTTGCAAATTCATTGGCCACAGCTAAAATGCTCTTCTCATCTTACAGGCTAGTGGAGCCACACTATAGTAAGTGCTCAGGTTATAACTATGGCCGGTATGGGAGGGCCGGTTAATGCATACGTCAGGGGGTCACAACTGTTTTTTCTTCCCTCGGGGAATAAGTGGTCTGGTTAAAACCGTACCTTGTCCTATAATCATGCTTGTTTACAGATGCTGACATGGTCATTTTAACATCCTTTTAGCGAACAAAAGTCAAGCTGTAGCCACTATCGGTCGACGAATGGAGCACTCCATGTATGTATACGTACTGGTTACTCGAAGCTATCCCCTATCAAATTTTTTACCACAGCCACTTGCGAGCGTGAGTATATATGTATTGTACTGGTACATGATCGCATGTTATAATTAGCTGTATACTAAATTATGTATACAGCGGATATTGCATTTATACAAATAAAAGATATGTACTTTAGAAGTAATTAGTTTCCACAATGTCAGATCCTTAGGCTAGTAAATATGATTTAGGGTTCTCCAGAAATCTCATCGAGGTGCCATCGCTTCCTTGCATGGTAACAGACATGCTATGATTCATTGTGTTGGTGATGATCTTTTTTGGTGCTCTTTCTGACATGAGCGATGGTATAGAGCTGCTCCAATTAGGAATGTGATTTGCTTACCGCACGTGACTTGTAAATTTTAGGCGGGCTATTCCATTGCCGCGTGTTGATTGCTTTTAAGACTCTGAAAATGGACTCTTGAGATCAGCGTATTGTTTGAATGGTAAGACTAAGTTGACGAGAAATAGTGTTGCTAATCACCTCTCACTGTTTGGCATGTCCCAAGTGTTCCCGTTGAGCAACCCATAGATAGTATCTATGAGCAACCGAAACCGGCACAACGGAGGACGGTAAAAAAAGGTATGCTATTTCTTGTTTTGCGAAGTGCTGCTATACTCGTCCATTTGTCTAAAGTTGTTCGTGTAACTGGCTACGTGTTGGGCGAATCCGGACACTTTGACAAGTCGGGTATTATCAGACAGTTTCATCGTGATTTGTTGCTGACAGGTCCGGTAAGCGTTTAACCTCCTTGACCTTTCCCAACTGTTCACAATTTGCTAGATGAAACGTGACTAAAAGGTAAGCGTTGCCAATTTCGTTTTCATTTCAATGTCTCTGTTGTATCAACACGACAGTTCGCAAGGATACATATGCGGTGAGTTAAATAATTTTGACGATAAGAATTTACAGTTGTTGTTCTGTACAGGCGACTTGGAACGAAGTTATGCTGAATGTCACCTCGGACTGTTATTTTGTTGTTCTGTTGTACTTGTGCAAATTATTAAATTTTCAATTGGATTCTAAATTGGATCGGAAACGAGGGGTGGGAGTAGGACAAATACACGGAATATGAAGCGCTTAGTATACGGTGACCGACAAGATAGCCACAAAGTGAATTCAAAGGCTTGCTAAGCGACCATGAATGTCACGTGATCGGTTATATTTCAATATACGCACCCGTGTATATGGTTCTATACGCAGGTGCGTATATTTAAGGGGTATATTCGAATATACGCTATAGAATACGCTATCGTATAACAAATCATTTGCACAGTGGAAATTAAAATTCATACTCTGCATCGACTCTTTGCACTTCTCCAATGTAGATGAAGTGAACTGGATATGGTTAGATTTTATGTGATCCACAGGCACTCAACTCAATTTATTCATATCTTCTAGGATGTATCTGTGTAGCGAAAGCTACAACCAATCAAGTCTACAAATTTCACCTTGCAAATGGAAGTATTATGATTCAGTAAATATGTATAAATACAATTTAACACTTAATCTAAAATTTATCACTGTTATTGCTAGAAGGATGCTCCAATTCAGAAGAATACAAATGACTGTGGGGCATTTGTGTGTTTTGTAAGTGCATATAGATACCCTTCTAGAATATAGATTTTATAACTACCTACATGTATAGGCAGCACGGCTGCTTGTGGAGGGATTACCATGCTTGCATACACAGGTAAAGTTAGATAAATCAGTAACAGTATGACACATACGTAATTCTGTGTCAAAGGAATCAGTAACAAGGTTTAGGTTACAAATGGTGTATGAACTATCCAATGGCAGCCTATACCCTTTGCAAGGTGACGAGGTATGTGCTGTAATGATCTGATCTACTATTTTGATCATTGACAAAATCTCAGACCAGTGATAGTTCAGACAGCTGCCCATATGTAGAAGGCGGCACATATGATGACCCAAAAGAAGACCAAACCTCTACATGTAGTGATGAGAACAATGATCACAGTGATAAAGATCAGTTTTCTGTGAAGGTTTACATTTGTATGGCTATTGATTTCAGAGATGCTCAGTGTCCTTTTTCAAGAACATTCATAAGAAGTGTAGTGAAAGAGATGGAAGTAAGCATTAACTGATGGCTCTTCTAGTCAGTGAATGGCATTTCAGCCCACAATAAGGAATATTCTAAAAGGGAAGGTATGCACTGAATATCATGAACACATACAACTTGTCGAGAAACTGACCAAGCAGGATTGTGGCTGGCCTTTGCAGCACTGCTACGATATGGTAACTGAATTCATTTTATTTGGGCACATAATATTCTATCAAAGCTGTAGGTATCAGAGATATTATGGTACCTACAAGAACTGGAAAGTGACGTGAAATCGACAGCTATGGTATGCACTACACGAATAAATCGATTCATTGTTTGGCCTGAGGTAAGAAATCAAGGTACCTCTCCCCACCATTGAAAATAATCATACTGTCATCCAGATCATCACTACCCTCATAATGAAGAAATATGCAGTAGATCATAAGCAAGCCGTTGGATATTATCTTCAACACACACTACCCATTAAATTGTAATTTAAATGGGACAAATACTGCCAGTCTACTTTAAGAACAGTTGCTTCCGTTTTTTGAATTAAAATATCTCATTCAGATTTCTTTGTCGCTTGTTTTGTACTTGCATAACAAATCGCAAATAATAAATTCATAAACAACGAAATAAAAAAAACAACTAAAATGTGTTCATTCCAACAATACATGAAAACAACATAGTAATAAACGAGGCAATACAAGACCTCACTGTAAGCGATTACCTCTTGACCCACACATATGTGCCATTCCTATAAAAGGCGAGGGCATGGCTGTAGTAGATAGTCAACATGCATAGGAATGTGAGGCTATACACCTGCAGTACTCTGGAGTGCTCACACTATCTCAGTGGATCCCTGGATTTGACCACACCCCTTCCTGGATGAAGATATTTCGGCCATCTTGACTCCATTAAATGTAGGCTCACAAGTATATGCCTGTATGGGCAGACAACATGCATAGGAATGTGAGGCTATACACCAGCAGGACTCTGGAGTGCTCACACTATCTCTGTGGATCACAGGTTTTGACCGCACCCCTTCCTGGATGAAGATATTCGGCCATCTTGACTCCATTAAATGTAGGCTCACAAGTATATGCCTGTATGGGCAGACAACATGCATAGGAATGTGAGGCTATACACCTGCAGTACTCTGGAGTGCTCACACTATCTCTGTGGATCACAGGTTTTGACCGCACCCCTTCCTGGATGAAGATATTCGGCCATCTTGACTGCATTAAATGTAGGCTCACAAGTATATGCCTGTATGGGCAGACAACATGCATAGGAATGTGAGGCTATACACCAGAAGTACTCTGGAGTGCTCACACTATGTCTGTGGATCCCTGGGTTTGACCACACCCCTTCCTGGATGAAGATATTCGGCCATCTTGACTGCATTAAATGTAGGCTCACAAGTATATGCCTGTATGGGCAGACAGCATGCATAGGAATGTGAGGCTATACACCTGCAGTACTCTGGAGTGCTCACACTATCTCTGTGGATCCCTGGGTTTGACCACACCCCTTCCTGGATGAAGATATTTCGGCCATCTTGACTCCATTAAATGTAGGCTCACAAGTATATGCCTGTATGGGCAGACAACATGCATAGGAATGTGAGGCTATACACCAGCAGTACTCTAGAGTGCTCACACTATCTCTGTGGATCACAGGTTTTGACCGCACCCCTTCCTGGATGATAATATTCGGCCATCTTGACAGCATTAAATGTAGGCTCACAAGTATATGCCTGTATGGGCAGACAACATGCATAGGAATGTGAGGCTATACACCAGAAGTACTCTGGAGTGCTCACACTATCTCTGTGGATCCCTGGGTTTGACCACACCCCTTCCTGGATGAAGATATTCGGCCATCTTGACTGCATTAAATGTAGGCACACAAGTATATGCCTGTATGGGCAGACAACATGCATAGGAATGTGAGGCTATACACCAGCAGTACTCTGGAGTGCTCACACTATCTCTGCGGATCACTGGTTTTGACCACACCCCTTCCTGAATGAAGATATTCAGCCATCTTGACTCCATTAAATGTAGGTTCACAAGTATATGCCTGTATGGGCAGACAACATGCATAGGAATGTGAGGCTATACACCTGCAGTACTCTGGAGTGCTCACACTATCTCTGTGGATCCCTGGGTTTGACCACACCCCTTCCTGGATGAAGATATTCGGCCATCTTGACTGCATTAAATGTAGGCTCACAAGTATATGCCTGTATGGGCTGACAACATGCATAGGAATGTGAGGCTATACACCTGCAGTACTCTGGAGTGCTCTCACTATCTCTGTGGATCACATGTTTTGACCGCACCCCTTCCTGGATGAAGATATTCGGCCATCTTGACAGCATTAAATGTAGGCTCACAAGTATATGCCTGTATGGGCAGTCAACATGCATAGGAATGTGAGGCTATACACTAGAAGTACTCTGGAGTGCTCACACTATCTCTGTGGATCCCTGGGTTTAACCACACTCCTTCCTGGATGAAGATATTCAGCCGTATTCAAACCCCTTCTTGGAGGGGGAGGTGGTCAGAATCTTGTGGCTTCTTCAAGCCCATGTCGATGTACGTAACTGGATCGGCATACAAGTGACCGATCCGACATACTAGTAGGGTACTAGTATACACTCACATAAACGCTGTCTTTTCCTCAAGTGTTCTGTTTCTTCCAACTTTTCGATAAGTTATGTATTTGGATTAACGAAACGGCCGCTCATTATCAAAATACATAACAATCTGGCCGCAGGAATGTGCGGCGAATGTGAGGCTGAGGAATGTGGGGCTAGCTTCTACGCGGTCCTAACTTGTGACAGTAGTAAGTAACAGTACATTACAAGCGGCCGCGCGCTGTAATGGCGTATTACACAACATGGAAGAGATATATAATTCGCTTTTTTGTTTTCTATGCCTACCTTCCAATCGTGGCGTCGGCTGTACTGGAATGGGAGATCTAACGACCAGGGCTGCACTCATCAGCATCAGACCCTCCTGAAGCTGCTTAACCTGGTCTTCACTTAGAGACGTGATGCAGAAAAAACGGTTTTCCAAACCGCTACCACGCTGGTTCGGGTTAGTTACTCACGCGTGCGCGCTTGATTTACAACTAATAAGATTCTTAATTAGTAGCACCATACAGTGAACAAAATTTGCGCGGTCGCGGTGGTGCTATCTATAAGTTATATACTAGGACAAAGCTATTACTTGGTACGTGTAGGCTGACAACCTCACGGTATTTGCCATCTTTGGCCGAAGCCACAATGCTGACCACATTATAGTATAGTCTGGGGACCCGACTGATTGTTCGGCCATCAGTCGGGTCCCCAGACTAGTTACGGTATTACTTGTACTCTCGTGGTGCGCACTCTTTGGAACTACCAGAAGTCGCTTTTTGATGAGAAGGAGACGGTGAGCTCGGAAGGGATTGTGAAAGGCAAATTTTTGATGAATAGCTCGATCCGTGGAAGAGCAAGTTACCCGTTGAATTTGCGGTCAAGGGCTGCCATCAACCCTATTTTTATGGTGTCTGTGACTGCTGGACTGACGCTTCCGAGTCGGGGAAGTGACATGGGGTATGTACTGTGAGAGGATGCATACGTAGTTACTGTTATGATGAGATATTTGATGTGGTAAACTTACAGTTGACAAGAAAGAAGTCCTAAGAAAGTGTCTCTATGTTTTCATGTGTGAGTGTGTGTGTTTATGGGGATGAAAATTCCATGCATATATTATGCCTATTCAGCCTGTCCGATTCTATTACCCAAAGTTCACTCTACCCATCCAATGCCATCCAACTTAGTACTGTTTGATGTGTTATTGCAGGGTTTCATCGAGAAAAAACCTCATAGGTCGGCAAAAGTTCAGTTCATACATTTTAGACGGGGCGATAAAAATTTGTTCCTGCAGTGTTGTGCCACATCCCAGGTGACATTATATATATATGGGACAGTCTCCGCGAAAATGGCCCTTCGCTATATGGGAGAGTTTCCGCGAAAATGTCCTATGTTTTATAACATTATAAAATAATCATGTTATAACAATGACTCACGTTTGAATCACTATAACTTCGGAACGGTAAACGCTATATACTTCCTATTTTCGTAACTTCATACTACCCCATTTCTATATTGTAGAATAGATTTTGGGGTCTTGCATTAGCTTCCTGCCAGTGCTGCAACGTCCGATACCCCTTGGGGTTCCAACTGGGCATATCTTTTGATAGGAACATTCAATTCACTTCAAATTTCGTTTGTACCTAGAGAGGTCCTGTACCTACTGAATTGCTCTTTTCGTTAATTTTTACTTGTTCCGTCACGGAGATACAGCTGTGCAAAGTAATTGCACATTTCTCGATCAATTCGCGCCATTAATCTATTACGACCTGGTTCCTGTCACTCCGAGTACATGAATATACAATACTCCCCGTGCCCATCCAACTGCTAATAGTACTACGAACGTCTCGATGGTTCTTCTATAGGGAACAAGATTTATTAATCGCTTGTAATCCTTGGACTCAGCTTCCATCATCATACACATCACGGTACGTTTTACCTGTACCTACGCCGGCTACGCGCGAATAGCATCATGTAGCAATCGTGTGTCTGTGGGTTCAGTCAACCTCTTTAGTCCTTTCGTGGCCATTTAATAGGTGCACACAGCGCTAGACCAAATTACCAATATACATCAGACCAATGATAAAGTATCAGCTAAGGGAGAGGCGTGGTCGAAAGAAAGAGCTTATTGATTTGCACTCACCGCCTACCGTTTTTCATACTGTCTTCATTGCACACCCATTTGTAGCCATGCACACACACACACACGCACACACACATACACTATTTCCACCATATATACTATGCAATTTATCCCTCCGTTGTTGCTATATACCCTCCCTTATGTTTCAATGCATACCTTCCTACCCCCTTTATGTTTACTATGTATCCCTAATGTAACCTTCCCTTATGTTGCTATGCACCACTCCCCCATCATCATTCATTTGCCCACCCCTCCTATTGCAAACCCAATAGACTTGCACACCTACCGTGTGATCTGCATTCTTTGTCCTCATCACCATCCTCCTCTGCCTTATCTGCCTCTCCCTCCTCCCTCTCCTTGCCACGTACCCTTGTGCTGCTATGTACCCTATGTTGCTATGCACCCATCCTTTGTACCCTCCATATGTTGCTATGTACCTTCCTTATGTTTCTATGTACCCCTTCCTTATGTAACCTTCCCTTGCTAATTTGCAACCTTCCCTTATGTTTCTATGTACCACTCCCCATAATCATTCATTTCCCCTCCCACACCTCAGGTGGACCTATTGCATACCCAATAGACTTGCACACCTCATCTTGTTGTCCTCATCCCCTCCCTCCTCTCTCCTGTTTGCCTTTCCCTCCTCCTCTTCTTAGCCATGTCCAATCCTTCCTCATCACCCTCATCACTTTCTCACCTCATCCCTTCCCATCACCTCACCAGTCCTCACTATCTCACCTCCTCACCAATCACCATTTTCATTACCTCACCTCATCACCACCTTCAATACCTCACCTTGTCTCACCACCCTTCATTACCTCGCATCCTCACCTCTTCACTCACTCCCATCACCTGCTCACCACCCTTAATTTCACCCATCACTTTCTCACATTATCATCCACATTGTGCACAACCACACTACCACCTACAGATGCAAGTTGACATGTTCTTCAGATATTGTTGGTCATGGAAACTTCATTGCTGTTGCCTACACCCACCCTCACATCAGCACACTCACCCTCACATCACCATATTGGGCCAACATTGTTATTAGTGGGGGTATTTGGGGGGCACCTATTCGGGCACATAATTGTTATTTGTGGGGGAAGGGGTAATGAGGGTTATCTTTTGCTAGAAATCACTATTAAAAGGAGGGGAGAGGGGAGGGGGAGGAGATTTCCTCACCATTCAGATCTATTGTTGTAAATATTACCCTTCCCTTCACAAAATTTTTCCGCACATTCTCTTCCCTCCCCTCCATCCCCTCTTCTTCCCTCCCCTCTCCTCCCTCCCCTTAAAGTTAAGCGCATCTACTTTTTATGCACATTTACCCTGTACATTCATATTTCATCATTGCGGTAATATTGATATTTTGAGCTCATTAATATGACTTAGCGTTTCCATACGAATGTGATACCACACAGTCTACATTGTGGTGAGGGTGTGGGGTACATGTCTGCTGTGAAGTTTGCCATGTTGTTAAGGTAATTTCCTTGCAGGTTGTCCTTTTTTTCTGCTGGTGTAGACTAAAATGATGTTTGTGGACTCTGATGTACAGTACCTACAGAAATGTATTTAATGCCTTGATGACTGGTTGGCGGCCCATACATTTGAGTTTGACAGTTGAGGGAACACCCCGGTGTAATGGAGATGAGGGCCATGCCATCAGACACAAATCCCACCAAGTTCAACATGCTGAGACGGGTACAGTGTAAAAGTGAAATATCTGGAATGTCCAGAGCCAAGTAATGCCAGCAGTTATGAAGCCCAAAGGGTTGCTCCTCTAGCGGTCACAGTACCTGTCTAAAAAAGTGAGGGAGTATTTCCATGACCCAACCATGTGGGATGTGTGTCCCAGGCACCAGGCGGTCACTGTGGCCAGCTCTACTGGTGGCACCTCTCAGCAGGCAGGAGACAGTGAACTGCTGGGGGGGGGGGGGATCTTTAGCTGCGATCCATTACCATGTCCTCATGCCTGAGAATTCAGGTGCAATACAGTGGTTCTGACTCTTTGAACTTATGAGTGGTTCTAGCTGATCTATGCCTACAAGTGCTCAGATGGTGGCAATGAGTACACCGACTTACCTGCCCAGTACGTTAGCAAGTGTTTGAAATTGGTAGTTGTAATTGTCGTAAGAACGAAACAGAAATAGTATTGATGCAGCCAAGTGAATAGTAAGGAAAAGGGTTTAAGCCATAGAGAAAGGTCTGCACCCGTGGAAGTGTTTACATACTATACCGCAAAGATTGATATCGCCATGCACGAGGCAGTTGGTTATCCAAATTTTTAAGATCAGCACTTTGATTTACAGTGAATACCAAATGACCAGTCATTGCCATAGTCTGTGCCTTGAGTAGTACATTGATGAAGCAGTCACTAACATGAATCCGAGTAATCATTCTTCAGCTTCTATGACTGTAAATGTTGCAGTATATGTGGCTTGTGTTTAAAGGCAGCATGATAGCACTATGCAACAAATGTGGAATCTCATGAGAAAAAGGGACCTTGTGTACATCTATATAAAATACAAACGTAGTGTACATGTGGATGCAATGCTTTAAAGTGATTACTTGCTTCCCTCTTCACAATGGTCGTATAAACATTGTAAGATGTGGTGAGATAATGTTGCACTGAAGAAGACAACAGGTTCTTCATGTGTCGTCTTGCATGGCAACAGTATGCTCTATATGAAATGCCTAGTTTGCTCTTCTCTACCAGTATTCCATGCCAGCTCAGTGCGCAATGACACAATGGCAGCAAGCGCCTTGTTAACGCCCACATTTGGTAGGCGTGCCTCACCAATACTAACGTCAAAGCCCACTTGTTCTCCTCAATGTAGCCATCGAAGTCCTCGTAACCGAAATCGCTGTCGAGATAGTGCATGTACTGGAAAAGAAATTAAGCATAGGCCTATTTTAATTGCCACCTCGTGAATCATTCCGATAAAAGCGTGTCAGTATAGTTACGCATGTTCATACATGGAACGGCAGCCACAAACGGAGCTACAATTGCAATTCCTTCCGCGAGGCATAATGCAAAGCAGTATTGGTTATTACAATGTATGCACGTACATGCATGTAGATGGAAAAGGATTTAAAGCAAAACGAATAATAAGCTGAAGATGGATTGTTTTGCTTCTCCTCGTACTCTTTTGCAGTGCAGTCCTAGGCCCTAAAAATACACTTCCATCTTAAAACATACCTGCAACTGGTGCACCATTATCTGACCACATTATACGACCATTGTGAAGAGGAGCAATTAATGAATCTTATGCCCTTTTAAGCAACTACCAGCATCCAAGGTCCACATATGTTGCATAGTGCCATCAAGCTGCAACGGTTGGAAATCTTCAAGTTGGATAACCTTAGATGTAAACTGCCTCCTTTCAGATCGTATGCGATATCAATCTTTGCGGTATAGTATGTAAACACTGCCACGGGTGCAGACCTTTCTCTGTGGCTTAACTATTTCCTTCCTAACTACCAATTGCAAGGACTTGCAAACGTACAGGGCAGGGTAGCTGGCGTACTCATTGCCACATTCTGGACACTTGTAGGCATAGATCAGCTCGGACCTGCTCCTACGTTTCCTCCTCAAAGAACCAGAACCAATTAATGTTGTCTGCACCTGAATTCTCAGGCATGAGGACATGGTTACGGATAGCAGTTAGTTCACTGTCTCCTGCCTGCTGAGAGGTGCCACCAGCAGAGCTGACCACAGTGACCCCCTGGGGCCTGGAACACACATTGTCCCTCTTGGTTGGGTCATGGTGTACCCCCTCACTTTATCAAATATGTACTGTGACTGCTCTTTGGGCTTTATAACTGGTGGCATTACTTGGCTCTGGAAGGCATTCCAGATGCTTTCCACTATCACTCCATGTCGATGTCTCAGCAAGCTGACCTTGGTGGGATTTGAGTCTGATGGCATGGCCCTCATCTGCAGTCATCAAGTTATTAAATACATTGCTGTAGGTACATCAGAGTCCACAAACGTGATTTTTGCCTACACCTGCAGAAAAACAGGATAACCTGTCTCTTCTAAACTTTTAGCCCAAAGGGGTTGCCTTAACAACAATGGGAGCTTCACAGACAACCTACATGTACATGTACCCCACACACTCACCACAATGTAGACTGTGTGGTAACACATCCCTATGGAGACCTCAAGTCATATTAATAACCTCATAAATAAAGCTTATCAATATTACCGCAATGATGAAATATAAATGTACACAGTAAATGTGCATACGAAATAAATATGGGTTACTTTTAGGGAGGAGGGGAGGGAGGTGAGAGAAGGGAAGGAGAGGGGGGGGAGGGAAGGAGAGGGAGGGAAGGAGAAGGGAGGGAAGGAGAGGGGAGGTGAGTGGAAGAGAGGGAAGGAGGATGTACTCAAAATATCAATATTACCGCAATGATGAAATAGGAATGTACAGAGTAAATGCACATAAAGTAGATGGGAGGGAGGAGAGGGTAGGATGGAGGGGAGGGGAGGGAAGGAGAGGGGTGGGAAGCGGATGTGTGGAAAAAGTTTGTGAAGGGAAGGGTAATATTTACAACAATAGCCAGGTCTGAATGGAGAGTAAATCCCCTCCCCTCTCCCCCTCTCTTCTCCTTTTAATAGAGTGATATCTAGCAAAAGATAACCCTCATTAATGTAATATCCCCTTCCCCCACTAATAACAATTATGTCCCCCACTAGGTCCCCCTCCCAAATACCCCCACTAATAACAATGTTCCCCCAATATGGTAATGTGAGGGTGGTATGGTGATGTGAGGGTGGGTGTGGTGATGTGAGGGTAGGTGTGGTGATATGAGGATGGGTGTGGTGATGTGAGGTGGGTGTGGTGATGTGAGGGTGGGTGTAGGCAACAGCAATGAAGTTTCCATGACCAACAATATCTGAAGAACATGTCAACTTGCATCTGTAGGTGGTAGTGTGGTTGTGCACAATGTGGATGATAATGATAATGTGAGAAAGTGATGGGTGAAATTAAGGGTGGTGAGCAGGTGATGGGAGTGAGTGAAGAGGTGAGGATGCGAGGTAATGAAGGGTGGTGAGACAAGGTGAGGTATTGAAGGTGGTGATGAGGTGAGGTAATGAAAATGGTGATTGGTGAGGAGGTGAGATAGTGAGGACTGGTGAGGTGATGGGAAGGGATGAGGTGAGAAAGTGATGAGGGTGATGAGGAAGGATTGGACATGGCTAAGAAGAGGAGGAGGGAAAGGCAAACAGGAGAGAGGAGGGAGGGGATGAGGACAACAAGGTGAGGTGTGCAAGTCTATTGGGTATGCAATAGGTCCACCTGAGGTGTGGGAGGGGAAATGAATGATTATGGGGAGTGGTACATAGAAACATAAGGAAAGGTTGCAAATTAGCAAGGGAAGGTTACATAAGGAAGGGGTACATAGAAACATAAGGAAGGTACATAGCAACATATGGAGGGTACAAAGGATGGGTGCATAGCAACATAGGGTACATAGCAGCACAAGGGTACGTGGCAAGGAGAGGGAGGAGGGAGAGGCAGATAAGGCAGAGGAGGATGGTGATGAGGACAAAGAATGCAGATCACACGGTAGGTGTGCAAGTCTATTGGGTTTGCAATAGGAGGGGTGGGCAAATGAATGATGATGGGGGAGTGGTGCATAGCAACATAAGGGAAGGTTACATTAGGGATACATAGTAAACATAAAGGGGGTAGGAAGGTATGCATTGAAACATAAGGGAGGGTATATAGCAACAACGGAGGGATAAATTGCATAGTATATATGGTGGAAATACATGTAGTGTATGTGTGTGTGCGTGTGTGTGTGTGTGCATGGCTACAAATGGGTGTGCAATGAAGACAGTATGAAAAACGGTAGGCGGTGAGTGCAAATCAATAAGCTCTTTCTTTCGACCACGCCTCTCCCTTAGCTGATACTTTATCATTGGTCTGATGTATATTGGTAATTTGGTCTAGCGCTGTGTGCACCTATTAAATGGCCACGAAAGGACTAAAGAGGTTGACTGAACCCACAGACACACGATTGCTACATGATGCTGTTCGCGCATAGCCGGCGTAGGTACAGGTAAAACGTACCGTGATGTGTATGATGATGGAAGCTGAGTCCAAGGATTACAAGCGATTAATAAATCTTGTTCCCTATAGAAGAACCATCGAGACGTTCGTAGTACTATTAGCAGTTGGATGGGCACGGGGAGTATTGTATATTCATGTACTCGGAGTGACGGGAACCACATGTACCACTCTGTAAGAGGGACTTTACTGGACCTACTTTTGTATATAATCCCAGCAGGAACATTATTCCTGCTTTATCCCAAAAGATAGAGATCAGGGCCCTAGCTAGCTGGTATAACAAAGGAAGGTAATACATGTAAATAGTAAGACCTAAACCTCTCACAATGGTACACACTCAGAGCTTCAGCGTATATAGTGATTGGCATGGGATGTACATGTAGTTGTGAGTGTTGTGTATATATGAGTGTGTGATTGTGTAAATGGATGCATGTAATGGAATATGGGACATGAGGCATGGTACGTCATGATGTGGCAGGTACTGTGAGACAGGAACAAATAGTCCAGTACATACAACACATTAATCCAGTACATACAACCAATGGGGGGAGGAGTTGGGAGGGGGGCCTTCCTCTGAACAAATTGTTGGGGCCTTTGCCCCCATAGTCTCCATGCTCCTATACCACTATGTATAAAACACACAATCCAGTTACACGTGAAAAACACATCAGTCAGAATACAAATAGTTGAGAAAGAGGGTTGTATAGTAGGCCAGTGAAAGCACTGTAACTGAAAGACATAGAAAAAAAGTTCAACTAGACAAAGCTTATATGAATCCATGTAGCACATAACAATTTACAGGGTGCACAACAAGGGGAAAGAATAGTGGAAAGAGTGTGTATAAGTGTGACGTGTGTATGTGTTGGTTCATGGGTGTGTGTGCCAGCCATGCAGATGAAATGAAAAACGGTGGGCGTTTAAAGTATATATGTATGTGCCAGCAGAACGCAAATCCCGACAATTACGAAGGGTTACATGTGTTCCAGCCTAGCTGCATGTGTCTTTAACTCGACCACGCCTCTCCCATTATAGCCTAGCTGATACACCGTGCACTATATATCATGGCTGTGACGTTGTAAGCTTATGAATGGCCACGCAATGAGTGGCCACCAAAGAGTATGACCGAATCGACAGGAGACATAATGTTGTGCGCGCGTATCGGTACTGGTAATACGTACCGTGTTTTTTGTATGGTGACGGTAACTGAATCCCACACATTTCGATCGCTTAAGGAATCTTGTCCATTATAGAAGAGAACCACTGACGTTTGTAAGAACGGTGGTACTTCAGTTGTACAGGTTAATACAGTGGCATGGGCACGGGAGGTTATTGTACATGTATATTCATGTGCTCGGAGTAGCGGGAACCAGGTTGTAGTAGGTTAATGGCGCGGAATGAACGAAAAATGTGCAATTAATGTACTTTGCACAGCTGTATCTCCGTAACGGATCAAGTAAAAATTAACGAACAGGGCACATCGATAGGTACAGGACCCCTCTACGTATAAACCGAATTTGAAGTTAATTGAGATGTCCTGCCGAAAGATATGGCCAGTTTGAACCCCAAGGGGTATCGGACGTTGCAACACTGGCACGAAGCTAATGCAAGACTCCAAAATCTATTTTACCATATAGAAATGGTGTAGTATGAAGTGTTGAAAATAGGAAGTCAATGGCGTGTACCGTTACGAAGTTATAGCGATTCAAACGTGAGTCATTTTTATAACTTTAAAATTATATAGCGAAGGGCCATTTTCGCGGAGACTGTCCCATATATATATGGGACAGTGTTCAGCAATATCACCCTTGTGGTACTTTTTCAAAATTTTCAGGACAAGCAAAAGAAAAGTAACGCTCGCATTGAAATGTATGGCTAATTATAAATTAAGTGCCTAATAACTTTGTGATGGATGGTCCAATTTAGGATGCATAGGGACCATTTGATAGAAGCTCATTGGAAAATAAAAGATTGCACAGGCATTTGTAGCTACACGTGTACACACTAATTCCACCATAGACACTATGCTATTTACACTCTGTTGTTGCTATGTGCCCTCCCTTATGTTGTTATGTATCCTCCCTTATGTTGCTATGTACCCACCCTTATGTTGCTATGTATCCTCCTTTATGATGCAATGGACACCCTCCTTTATGCTATTATGTACCCCTAATGTAAACCTCCCTTAATTATGTTGCTATGTAACCTTCTCTTATGTTGCTATGCACCACTCCATTAATTTCCCTGAACCTATTGCAAACATTGACTTGCACACCTTGCCTTGTCATCTGCATTCTTTGTCCCCATCACCTCCCTTCTCTCTCCTCTCCTCCCCCCCCTCGTCTTTGCCATGTCCCCATCCTGAGGTACCCATACATGGTCAGATTTAAGAAATTGATGGGTGGGGTGGTGGGGATGGTTAGGTGTCCCGGTTCAAGGTACTCTATCTTGTTGTAAGTGAGGTATACTTCAGTGTGCATATTGCATGTTTTGCTTCGAAGCCATTTTACAATTGATGTCACACAATTTTATTGAGCAGTATGGACCCCCCCCCCCCCCCCCCCCCCGCCCTCTTCAGTGTGATGTCCTTTATGTGGGGGGGGGGGGGGGGGGGGGGGGGACAACACATGCACCCCCAGGTTATTTGGGTTGTACATGTGTGTCCCATCTCCCTCCCCAACATGAAATATGCACACTAGTATGCCATATTTCTTTACATGTAGGGAATTTGCTTTGGGTAAATACATGTACATGTATGAAGCCATGCGTGTGAATACTCTATGTACAGTGGCCCAGTACAACCACAACACTACATGTATGTGCTCTTCCCCCTAGCACGCATATGTACCCCAACCTAATTTTGCATGTACCCCTCCTTTTAGGTGCTACTGTATGTACCCCTTTTGCTATAAAACCTTCCCTTGTGTTGCTATGCACCACTCCCCATAATAATTGATTTCCCCTCTGTGGAAAACCTGCACACCTTACCTTGTCATCTGCATTCTTTGTTCCCATCACCTCCCTCCTCTCCCCTGTTTGCCTCTCCCTCCTTCCCCTCATCATTGCCACGTCTCCATATTGAGGTTTAATCTCACATACATGTACATAGTCAGCACTCAAGAAATTTATTTATGTGTGGGTGGGTGAAGATGATGGTGTCCCGATTCAAGGTACTCTATCTTGTTGTCATGCTTCGTACTAAGGTATACTTCAGTGTGCATATTACATGTTTTGCTTCGGGGCCATTTCACAATTGATGTCACGCTTTTTTTACTATTATGGACCCCTCCCCCCCCCCCCCCCCCTTCTTGACCGATACCCGCCTCCCCCATTCAGTATGATGTCATTTATGAATGATCCTTTTATACAAACATCAGTCAGGTCTGTTTCCGTTTCTATACCAAACAAGATTCGATGAGCGATCGAAATGTCACCATACACAGTACACAACAGCATGTAAAAATTGTGTGCCTCCTGTCAGGCATACTCTTTAGGTGCCAATTCCTGTGTGGCTATTTTTCATTTCATCTTCATAGCACACCCATACATACACGTATACACATTTACATGTACATGCATTTCCACCATAAGACACTGTAGCCATGTACCCCTGAGCCTCTGTTATGCTATGTACCCTGCCTTGACCCTCTACTATGTGCCCCTCTTTAATGTTGCTCTACATGTATGTGCACCTCCCTTATGTTGCTATGTACCCCTTCCATTAGATTATTATGTACCCTTACTTTAATGTACAGTACCCTTGTTGCTATGAAACCTTCCCTTATGTTGCTATGCACCATTCCCCCATAATAATTATGATTTCTCCTCTGTGGCAAACCTAATAAACCTGCACACCATACCTTGTCATCTGCATTCTTCATCCTTATCACTTCCCTCCTCCATTTGTTTGCATCTCCCTCTCTCACCCCTCCCCACCCTATTTGACCTTTGCCTGGCTCACATACATGTACATGGCCAGCACTTCATTCCTGAGGGAACCACTAGTCTTATGTACCACTGGGATTTGTGTGTGTGTGTGTGTGTGTGTGTGTGTGTGTGTGTGTGTGTGTGTGTGTGTGTGTGTGTGTGTGTGCAGCACGCATGTATTTATGTACATGTGTACAACAAGCAGTCCAGTAAACGCAACTAGTAAGTCCAGTACATAACACACACACACACACACACACACACACACACACACACACACACACACACACACACACACACACACACAAGCTCCACTACTTAAAATGATTTAGGATTCCTTTTAATTTCAGCTGATAGCAAATTTCAAGAGTCAAGAAATGGACTGCTGGGTGGGCAGTGGGGACGAGGGTGGTTAAGTAAATCTCATGTCCCCACTTTTATATTGGGTAGTATTACACATTGGGGTCCTCTGAGTTGTCCAGGATGGAAGCCTCTGGCCAGTGGCACAGTCTGTATATGAAGTCTCTTACTGTGTGTGTATTTCTGTGTACATGTATGCTATGCATTATCTACCCACACTACCATCCAATTAAAGGCATCTATTTTTGCAGCCCATGCCTTAGTTGTTCTTCAAAGCCAATACCCACTCAATGCACTTAAGGGCAAGCTCCAATAATTATTCAAATGGCGTCGTACAAAACAAACTTACATGTAGTTATGTATTTGCCGTTTAAGAACACAAGTACATGTATGTTAGTAGTCATTTAAAAACCTGATCCTAACAATTCCTTAATACGTTCTGCTGGGTAGAGTGTTTTTAAGTTAAGTTTTTAAGGGTCTTTGGTTATGTATCTTACTTCTCGAAGCAGGTGGAATTGACATGATACATGCTAAGACAAAAAGGCGGAGTAGAAGGGATTGGCACATTGTGTACAGGGAAGGTCAGAGTAACTCACCTTGGATTCTGCTTGGCGAACCGACACTGCTTAGAAGAGTTTTAGCGTTTCAAAGATGCCATTTTGTTATGTAGCCACCCGCTTGAGGCACAATGATAGTAGTTTAACACTTTGTACTGATATGAGCTTCAAGCGTATAGCACTATGGCTATGAAAGAAAACTGAGGTTACTAGTAGAAAATTATGCTGTAAAAATGATAATTGGTGCCTGACCTTAAGTACATGGACACTATCTGTGTGTGTGTGTGCTTGTGGAGCATAAGTCTGTCAGTTGGTTGAACAGATTTGTAGGAGTGACATCCAATGTTTGCTTTTTAGCTGTGGTTTCATTGACTTGGATGGAGGGTGTGCATTAGATGGAGTACATGCTATACTGAAGTACAGTACCCATGAACACTGAAATGCACTCCTTTTCTAATACCCTAGTTCCTCTCCAACTGAAGCCCATCATCTTCCCAGTACATGCAGCTGTGTGATCTAATCTGTAGGAGTTGATGATTCAAAGGCCTCCAATAGTAAGTCAGTTTTAATGTAAGAGGTGGTGTGAATACGTTTTGAAGCAATCCACTAACATAAAGTAAAATGACCCAGTCCCTATGAAGTCTGTGTGTGTACAGTATGTGTGTATTACTCCCCAATCAAAGCCCATACCCTAGGTACTCAATGAAATACATGTACATGTACCTAGTTCCTCCGCCCACAGTTACAGTACTTTTAGTTCTAAAGATACAGTTAGTTGCATGTGTAATTAAACAGCTTAATTTGGTGTCAGCTAATCTTGTCACAAGGAATGGTTTGCAAGGATTTTGAAGTGGTGGCCATGCAGTATGTCTGAGGGTGTTTGTGTAGGTGTGTGGGGGTGGATGTGTGTTTTTATCTTAGGCCCACCCACTGTGATGAATTAGATTGGTTCATTATGTGGGCAGTACTTTCCCTGACCTGGGCATGCTGTGGTTTGAAGATAAGGTCTATTGTCCTGAATGTCCACCTGGGAGTACAATTGTACACCCAGGTGGACAGCAAAAAAAGTTTTTGCTGTCCAGTCGCGGAAGGGACCTAGTGGCATTTAACGGTACTGGCTTATAGTTCAAGTCTTTTCAGGATTGGGCTGAGATAATCAAGGCTTAAATCCTTTTGGTACATGTAGAATGAGCTGTGCTAGCGGACCTATCCATTACGCTCAGTGCGGATCTGTTGGATAGTAAAGGATAGGTCCGCTAGCATGGGTCATTTTATGAGTACAGAATGATTCTTATCTCGGCCTGATCTGAAAAGACTTGTTTTGTAAGCCAGTACCGTTAAATGTAGCCAGGTCCCTTCCATGACCTAATGCCAAAACCTTTTTATGCTGTCCACCCGGGTGTTCAATTGTACCCCCCCCTCCCCCGGGTGTTCAATTGTACCCCCGGGTGGACATTCATGACAATACATGTAGACATTAAGTTCATGTAACATGGTTTTAGAATACATGTACTGTACTTGCATGGTGGCATGCCTCACTTCATGCTGGGTACTGGTTGGTGTATCCTGTAGTACTAATCCCACCATTATTGGTAATTGTGTCATGCTTCCAGGTTACGTAATAATATCATTTTGTGAAGTGCACTACCAAAACTGAGGGCAGTAATAGGGGAAGATGAGGAGTTTGTGATATTCCAGCATGATGGGGCCTTAGCACACTATTCAAAGAGAGTAAGATATTGGCTGGACACCAATTTGAGGGCAGATACATGTAATTGGGGCATAGGACCCATAGCATGGCCAGCCAGAAGTCCTGATTTAGCAACTTTAATAGGCGGATCCAGGATTTTTGGCTGGGTGGTGACATGAATATTAATTAAGTGTGGGGCATGGTAAATTGTAAGCGCAATAACGGTAATGCTCATACAGTAATGTGTTTACAAACAATTGGCTGAAGCAACTAAAAATGCTTCTTTGAAGTTTCATAACACGCGCCACTGACATAGAATAAGTACATAGTTTATGAATTAACTATCGAGTGGACCTTGGAAGGGGGTGCCTAGGCACACACACACACACACACACACACACACACACACACACACACACACACACACACACACACACACCCCCCCCCCCCCCCCCCCCCCCCCCCCCCCCCCCCCCCCCCCCCCCCCCCCCCGGATCTGCCTATGACTTTGGACATTTGTTAAGACAAAGTATATAGCCAACAGGTGTCCTCACTGCAAAAACTTTAATCATTGTTCTATTGTTTATGAGGTGATTGGATGCCACTCCTACAATGTACACCTTTTCAACCAACTCAGACACACCCAATGCGCGCGCGCACACACACACACACACACACACACACACACACACACACACACACACACACACTGACCTTGAATATGGGCTTTGATTGTGGGCTGCAAAAATAGGAGATGCCTTTAATTGGATGGTAGTGTGGGTAGATAATGCATAGCATACATGTACATGTACATGCACGTGTACACAGAAATACAAACAATACACAGCAGACTTAGGCCTAATGTTGCATGCAATGGATGGGTAGAGTAAACTTTGGGTAATAGAATGGGACATGCTTTTTGAGATAGGTGGGCGTTGAATAAGGCATAATACATGCATGAAATTTTCATCCATAAACACACACACACTCACACATGAAAACACAGAGACACTTTCTTAGGACTTCTTGTCAACTCTAGTTTACCACAGCTTTAAAACCCATGCACAAAGTAACAGACATTGAATCGAGCAGTTAACATTGTAGAATAGAATTTCGGATGCTCGTTAGCAATTTCTGGCCAAATTTGCAAACGTCCATCACATTTTCTGTGCACGGGTCCATAGAAATGTATGGAGTAAAGTTCATTTCTGAATACCATAAATCAATGAAAGTTGCTTATTAAGTTTTCCAGAAGCCACATGATGGATACATCATAAACTATCACTCTGCCAGGTTGATGGAATTTGCAGCCACTGCTGCCTCATAAGAATTAGTACTCCTCCATAGAGATGCATGGAAACTTGCTTTTTATATCACTATTCTTTTTTGTTACTCTGAATGTAAGATAGGAAGGTATTGTTTGACTCATTTCAGATGAGGCTGATATGATCAAGGCAACTTTCTACCAGGTTCTCGTGCCCATTGGCTTCTTCCCCTGACTTCCTGGGGGACTTTTAGTCATGAGGGTACCTAGTTCAGTGAATATATTTAAAAATTGACAACCCCCCATGGCAGTAAATTAGGGGCATTCATTACTGGCCACATTGGAAGTAATGAACTTAGTTGCACACAAATTTGGCATGTTCTTTGTTTGGAAATATAAGAGCGCATGTTTTTGGATCAAAATTAAACTGTTTGAAGTTTATGGTCTGTCAAACACTGAGTAGTCCTGAGGTCTATCCGATAAACATTATTCGTAACTACGTGTGTTTGTTTTCAGATAAACTAAGGCATCACGGAAGGCTAAGTGTATAAGTAAGGCCACTATAGGCCTATAGATTTTTATATTTGACCATGTGATGTTGCTATGAGTGTGACAGCTGGGAAACGTTCGTTTTATGGTACTACTTTTCCATATGCGTGCATCGGTATCCACATTTTGTAAATGCCATCGTACCATATAGAATTTGAAGCGAACAGGTACAGTGACAGGGACAATTAAGCCATATGAGATTATGCAATCATGTGAGAGGGGACGATTTATGGCCACGTGACATCTGGATGTACTAGTATTATTTCCCTCATCTCAGGTATGTGTGGACACTTCCCTTTAGTACCTCACCCCAGGTGTATGTTTGCGGTGTAATGTGTATTATCTCTAGTCTTATAGACACCATTATTATTATTTTTTAGCGACATGACAACCGTGACGAAGTGCGAGCAGAGGGCTGTCACTGTAACACACTGGATTAATTTAGTGCTGCCGGTTATTGCTACATGTACATTGTAGGCGAGCTAAGAGACGATCCAGGTGTGAAGGGCGCAAGATCACACACCCACAGAGTTGGCTACCAGTATACAACTTGACAGTGGTATGAGTGGTGAGTTGTTTAGATAACAAGGTCAGTTTGGGCAGTTCTAATTTGATGATAGCTGCCCAGCATTCATCAAAGGGCAGCAGAATGTACAGTTTTGGTTAGATACTAGACACACTACTGGATTGTAGATGTCGATAAATACAAAAGGGATTTGTGAGAACCCCAACTCAAACCAATGGCATACATAGTTGCCATCTTTAATTCCGGTGGCAGAAACCACACCCACCTTTACCAGATTCTTGTATTAGCTGGACATAAGAAGTTGCTTCACTGATCAGTATGTATTTGTATTTTTAAAAACCTCCTTTCTGAATCAGCATTAGAAACAGGAATTGTAATTTTAATTGCCTGCCAATACATGTAGCTTGGAAAACCTGGCCTTAATTTTTTTAGCTTACCTACGTGCCAAGAATCTTGGCCAAAAAATTTGGGGATCTGTCCAAGGGGTTGAGAACAGTTACACAGGCTTGTGGGTTACTATACTGCACTTACAGATATATGCGACAGTGTCCAGCAAAATCACCCTTCTGGCTAGTTTTTCAATTTTCAAATTTTTTCATTTTCCTTGAACACCCATGAGCTTCTGTCAAATGGTCCTTACGCATCCTAAATTGGACTATCCATCACAAAGTTTTTAGGCACTGAATTTATAATTAGCCATACATTTCAATGTAAGCGTTACTTTTCTTTTGCTTGTCCTGGAAATTACCACAAGGGTGATTTTGCTGGACACTGTCCCATATATATAATACGCACACGCACACGCAGACACACACGTACATACATACATACATACATACATACATGCATACATACATACATACATACATACATACATACATACATACATACATACATACATACATACATACATACATACATACATACATACATACATACATACATACATACATACATGTACATACATACACATACATGCATACATACATACATACATACATACATACATACATTCATACGTATGTACATACATATATGTACATACAGCATACATACATGCATACATGTACATACATTCATGAATACATACATACATACATGTACATACATACATACATGTACATACATACATACATACATACATACATACATACAGGGTCATTCCATGTCCTGACACAAATGAATTGGCATGTACCCCTCAGATTTGTGTGCAATTTATCATATTTGCTTGACCTAATATGGATGTCACTTTAACGCATTAATTTTTAAAATCGCAAGAGCGGTTTACGAATTAACACCGTCATGAATAATTAATTGATTTCCACTTTGAAGACTCATAACTCCCTACTCACAGGACATGTATGGCTATTGTTGGCATCAAATTGAAGCTCTAATAGTGTACAATCCAACTATAAAATTTTTCTGTGGGAGAGGCGAAAGGGTTAAAGAATAAACGTTTATACAGCACAGTTTTCAATATTTTAGGTCACTTGCAGGGTGATACTTACGAATTTTGTTTTTTTACATGAAAATTGTTCATTGTCCTTACATTTTAAAAAAAATAAAAAGTTTGAGTATCTGCTTGTTTAGGGAACTGCAGAGGGTTAAAGGGCAAGACGCCATTTTTAATTTCTTCATAGTTAGATTTTATCACTAATGAGAAGTAAGTGTTTGTTTAGATACGTCTCAAGGGTATTACATAATACTGTCGTCAACTATCACAACAGTAAGAAAGGGTGTTGGTAATTTTAAAAAATGATTTTTAGTACATCGAATTGCGCAATTATTGGAAACCGATAAGCCTTCGTTGCTTAGGTAAGCGTGCTCGTTATTACTGTCATAAGTGGTTACAACTCAACATTTTATTGTAAAAAGGAACAACGAGGTTTAACTGAACCGGCGGTGGGACCTATTCAACCGGCTCAAGAAGCGGTGGTCCCTCAACCTGTTCATACGCCGGATGACGGCGTACCGGGGATCCCACCTAGTCTCGTACCCAGACCCACATCGCAGCTGCGGATGGATTACATCACCGCTACGCGAGTAGTGGGTCTGGTGTCCTGTACAAATTTCTGTCCAGCGGTTACATAATACTTACATTCAACGTCATGTATGAATAATATTATCTTCCGCAAGAATGCAATTAGTGTGTTAAAGCTTTAATTAGCAAGCAACTACATTTCTGGACCTCGTACAATATCTTCCCCTATTAAGGAAGCGATTATCAGTGCGCTTAACCTTGGTATCACCCGATCCTAAACGCCAGCTTTTTGAATCAACTCTCATAAGCGAAGCTACTCCGGTCAAGGTAAATGTAAGCTATGCTGCCTCACAAGTCCTGGGTCACAGGCTGCGGTGGGGAGCACCCCGCCAATGCCTGCTCCCTTGACTGGGACTACGTGAGCTCCAGCAACCGAAAGATCATCCTGACAATTAAGGCCTGCATCTCCTGGCTGTGTGTCCACCGACCTCTCTTTCCTTTCACAAAACACATGCACCCTACAACCGACCTCTCTTTCCTTTCATTGCACACACCATACAACCGACCTCACTTTCCTTTCACTGCACGCAACCTAATTTCACTATCCATTACTCCACAATTGACGATGTGGTGGGGCACCTTAGCAGATTTGAAAAAAGAGCCATGATGGCCAAGTTAGACCTAAAATCTGCATTCAGAATGGTTCCAATTTAGGCCTCTGAATGGGAACTCCATTCAGAGGCCTGGATTGGAACCATTCTGAATGCATACTTTGAGGAGGCTCCACCACCATATCAATCTTAATTCTGAAGCCAGAGCTCACATACGATGGTGGAACAGCTTCCTATACCATCTTGGAATGGCATTTCTATGTTCATCTCCCCAGATTGGAGCTATGCAGAGTCCAATCCAGTTGTACACGGATGCGTCTGGCACCTGTGGTTATGGGGCCTACTTGGATGGGGGCTGGTTCGGAGGCAACTGCCCACACCAGTGCCTCAAGAGCTGGCAGAGCTCTAGAAGGTCGCCTGAGACACCTCCTCCACAGAGCTGTGGCCCCTTCAACGTCCAGTGCCACCAACAGGGCAGGGATCAGGAAGTACTACGCCTTCTGTCACAAATTTAACCTGACCACTCTGCCAAGGAATCAAACACTCCATCAACCTTTTTACTGGGTATCTCAGTCAAACGCGGAGTGAGGAAGATCGTCTATGGGAGAGGGAAGTTTATCAAAGTTGGCATGCTTACCCCTCTTGACTTCGTTCTTGACTTCGTGCCTCGAGGAGTAGGGACATGGTAGCGAAGGCAGAAGGGGGCGTTGAGGAAGCTGCTCTCCTGCGACCTGGAGTGGTGGGTCCTCTCGCGCCTCTTGAACTTCTTCTTGCATGCGTCAGAGTCGCTGGACTCTGCAGACGACGAGCTGGCTGCTCTACGGAGATGAGGATCGGCTGTGACATCGTTTCTCGCTCTTTGCCTTTTTGGCGTGATTGTGAGGGGCTTGCTTCGTACGTATCTCTGCCCATAGTAGATCAGAACGCCGTAACCTGTTGGTAAGCTTACGAACGTGTCCCGACCACGGACCACGTCTTCGATGACTCGGAACTAACTTTGGCATACCCCATACGTTCACCCGCCGACTGAATCGCACGTATTACCAGTACATCATCCACCTCGAGCCTTACCGCCATAACCGATAACTTCGATTGATAACTAGAATATGCAATTAGCGCATACCTCAAATCTGATTGGTCGCTACAACATTCCGGTGCAACTGGACAGAAATTTGTACAGGAGGACACCAGACCCACTACTCGCGTAGGCGGTGATGTATTCCATCCGCAGCTGCGATGTGGGTCTGGGTACGAGACTAGATCCCACCCGCGGCACCACTACCCCCATAATTGAACTCCCGCGCTCCACTACCCCCGGTGCCATTAGTTGAACAACCCGCGGTACCACTACCACTTGCCGAGCACTACTAGAGGTCCCAGCTGCCGTAGCTGACGTACCAGTAGCACCCCCTGCCGCCCTTCCACATACAGCGCGTCGAGAGACATATCGACGCGCTATATGTGGAAGGGCGGCAGGGGGTGCTCCTGGTACGTCAGCTGGGACCTCAGGTAGTTGCTCAGGAGGCTCGGCAAGTGGTAGTGGAGCCGCGGGTAGTTCAGTTAGTGGCACCGGGGGTAGTGGTGCCGCGGGTGGGATCCCCGGTGCGCCGTATGAACAGGTTGAGGGACCACCACTTCTTGAGCCGGTTGAATAGGTCCCACCGCCGGTTCAGTTAAACCTCGTTGTTCCTTTTTACTTCAAATCAAAAGAAATGTTGAGCTGTAACCACTTATGACAGTAATAACGAGCACGCTTACCTAAGCAACGATCCCATTAGAAGGCTTAACGGTTTCCAATAAATGCGCAATTCGATATACTAAGAATCATTTTTTAAAATTACCAACACCCTTTCTTACTGTTGTGATAGTTGACGATAGTATTATGTAATACCCTTGAGACGTATCTAAACAAACACTTACTTCTCATTAGTCATAAAATCAACTAAGAAGAAATTAAAAATGGCGTCTTGCCCTTTAACCCTCTGCAGTTCCCAGAACTAGCTGATACTCAAACTTTTTATTTTTTAAAAATGTAAGGACAATGAACAGTTTTCATATACAAAAACAAAATTCGTAAGTATCACCCTGCAAGTGACCTAAATATTGAAAACCGTGCTGTATAAACGTTTATTCTTTAACCCTTTCGCCTCTCCCACAGAAAAATATTATAGTTGGATCGTACACTATTAGAGCTTCAATTTGATGCCAACAATAGCCATACATGTCCTGTGAGTAGGGAGTTATGAGTCTTCAAAGTGGAAAACAATTAATTATTGATGACGGTGTTAATTCGTAAACCGCTCGTGAGATTTTAAAAATTAATGCGTTAAAGTAACATCCATATTAGGTCAAGCAAATATGATAAATTGCACACAAATCTGAGGGGTACTTGCCGATTCATTTGTGTCAGGACATGGAATGACCCTACAATGACCTACTTGTTGATCCCTTAGGAAAGGTTAGTAATGCCCATGTATGGATATTAACCTGTGGGAGGCCGGGTAGATAATGATAATGGCAATGCACCATGTGTGTGTACACACACACACACACACACACACACACACACACGAAGTCATGTGTGGACATGTTATGTCCCTGGAGTACATGATCCTCCAGAGGAACAGCTAGTTCAATCAATAGAAACCTATGTGCACTAAATAGAATGAGGTGTTTAGTTACCCCCCTCCAACCACCTACATGTAGCTAAGAATGATACATACGTTTGACTCACTGTTCACTTTTTATATTGTTTCCAATTGACCTCTCCTTTTCTCTTCCTCCTCCTTTCTCATTTTCCTTTTCCTCCAGAAGTTATGCTGCCAGCAACATCAGAGGTGGTGGCTATAAATGGTGCTGTGATGTTGAAGCTATGCATAAAAGTAACAGAAAGGGAAGGGCAGCATAGAAGGGTAGTGGATAGTATTTGGCTTGGCTGATATTCCAACTCGTGTTTTGCAGAAATTGACCGTGTTTTAACGTGAATTGGGACAGCACAGTTCACAAGTAATTGTCCTCTTGTATAAGCATGCCCTTCATTTGAATCACCGTCCAGATGATAAAGTTATTAACTTCTATGTCAAACCAACTGTGTGATCATGAATAAAAAATCGCATTACTACAAATCAAACACGAGAGTGCCAGTAACTGTATCGATAATTCCGGATTAGCAATATATGTGATCTCCACAACCGGGTCACGTGTGTCATCCCAATGTAAAATGGTTGACGTTAGTTTCATATTGGACGAAGCGGAGGCTGCCATTCGTAGAATAGCTGACAGTAATATTGTGTAATATTATGTAATAGTGTCATTGTGTAAATTACTTGTTGATTAGATTTGATTGCATACCATCCCGTGAAAGACAGGGGGGTACTAAAGTTAAAAGGGGGGGGGGGGGGGCTAATCTACACAATAACCCAGTTCTGCTAATGAATTTTCTGACACGGATGGTTTAATACTTGAGGCGGAACGTCTGCTTAGAGATATTAGCATTGTTGCGGATATTTTACCATCGAATGGCGGTGAGCTCCTGCTTAAAAGCATAGCCGACATTTATACGTCCTTAGAGAACAAAAAAATATTGCAAGATCATCATCAGTGCGGCAGAAGAAGGCCATGTGTCTATGTTTCGGAAGAGCAACTGTCGTTACTCCTCTCGTTTCAGTTCAGTGTTGCGGATATAGCCAGCATGCTTCGTGTATCCAGCAGTACTGTAAAACGAAGAATCGTGCAATATGGTCTTGAGAGCATGACGGATTACAGCGACATTACTGACTTGCAGTTGGATTTGATTGCTAATCAATTCATCATCAACCATCCGTGTTAAGGTGAAAAAAGTTTTGAAGGATACTTGAGGCAAATGGGTTTGCGAGTTCAGCGCCAACGAATTCGAAACAGCCTTCAAAGAGTTGATTCTAGAGGCATTAGAAGGCGTTTCAATGGCATCCTTCATAGAAGGGTGTATACTGTTCCCATGCCCAACAGCTTGTGGCACATAGATGGTCACCATAAGTTAATCAGGTGGCGAATCATTGTTCATGGTGGCATAGATGGTTTTTCGAGGTTGCCGGTGTATTTAAGAGCATCCAACAATAACAAATCAGAGACTGTATGGTCTCCCTTCGCGGGTCAAATGTGACAAGGGTCGTGAAAATATTTTGGTATCTCAACACATGCTGAATCATGTCCAGAGCGTGGACCTGGCCGTGGAAGCTGCATTACTGGTAGAAGTGTGCATAACCAGAAGATTGAGCGGTTATGGAGGGATGTATTTGTAGGGTGTGTATCTTTATTTTATGACATATTCTATGCTCTTGAAGATGGAAATTTGCTCAACCCTTCTGATCAAAATGATCTGTTTTGTCTGCATTATATATTTCTACCTCGTATCCAACATCAGCTGGATATGTTTCGTGAGAGTTACAGTCACCACAAGCTTCGAAGTGAGAGAAACAAGAGCCCTTATCAGTTATGGATCAGAGGAATGTCACAGTTGAATTCAGATCATTAATTCAGCTGCTCAAGGTGTGTCAGAGCATATTATTAGTTATGAGGACTATGGCATAGACTTTGCTTGTCCATGCATGTCCTGCGAGTACTAATGATGACGTTGATGTACCTGATACACAATGCCCACTGGCAGCACAACAAATGGAACAGCTGAAGGATACCATTGACCCAATGCAGATCTGTTGTGATTATGCGGTACGTGTCATTGTACACCACAACCAGGGCATATGTACACTCCTGTATTAACAATCATTGATGTATAAAAACCAGTTAATGAATTTTTCTTTTGTTCATGGTATTAATTTGATAAAACGTCTCTATGTAAAGTCTGGGTACCTTGTAGGCCTGTGTGACTCATCCCTTAACTGTAGTCCTGGTGAATGAGTATAGTCAGCAGCGGATCCAGGGGGGGGGGGGGGGGGGCTAAAATCATATTCACAATTCATTTTCACTATATATGGTACTGACAATGCCTTATATGGTGAAAATTAATTGTGAATATTGTTTCAGCCCCCCCTCTGGATCCGCTACTGATAGATACCAAGCGGGTACCACATTGGAAGAAGCTTGGCTTCTATTATAATAGTAGGGAACATGGGAGTCTCAAGTAAGGTCAGGGTACCTTGTAGACCTGTGTGACTCATCCCTTACCACTTGACAGTTACAATAAATCTTTCCAAACTGTTGTCCTAGTGAATGTGTATAGTTACCAATTGGTATGACATTGGGAGAAGCTTGGCTTCTATTATAGTGTGGTACATAGGAGTCTCTAGTAAGGTCAGGGCATGGATAGTGCTAAAATTAGGGCATCCAACCCTTGTTTTATAATAAATCATTCCGAACTGTTGTCTTAGTGAATTGAGTATAAATGCAATTCCTTTCTCTTCCTAAGTGTAGCGCATGCGCTATGACCTTTGTACGTGTATCTGTATTATATAAGCACGTATGTGATTGCATTGATGATCCTTTTGCCACACCTGTATCCGACGCTACATTGGTGTCAGAAGTGGGATGACGGAACCCGAACGCGAGAGGAGGCCTACTCGGTTTTCAGCGCGTCCGCCTCCTCGCTTCGCAACTGGGACCGACTTCAGTCTATGGATAAAGCGAGTGGAACTATATATCCAAGAAGCAGGCTTACCTGAAGAGAAGAAAGGAGCAGAGTTGGTTTCGCTGCTTGAAGACGAGCCCTTCAGGATTGTAAGTCAGCTGGGATTGGTGAGCGAAACGGTTGAGTATGATGCGGTGAAAGCGTGCCTTGCGAGTCACTTTTCTCCTAACGGGGTGGAATTAGAGTGGCAGGCGAAGATGCACGTGGCGAGACAGAAAGCAGGTGAGTCTGTCCTCGAATTCGCCGGCAGGTTGCGTGTTCTGGCGGACAAAGGATATTCTTCATGCCACCAGAGAGGCGCTTGTAGGTTGCTCGTAACCAATTTATCCAGGGTATTCTTTCCTCTACCATCCAGCTCAAACTTCTCACAGATTCACCAGAGACGCTGAACGACGCGGTGAAACTGGCTTACAGGCTGCAGACAGCGGAGTTAGCCCAAGCGCATCTAAAAGTGGAAGCTACAATTGACGATACCCGAGGAGGCGGAAGTAGCTGTGCTATTGGAAGGAGTGATGGTCAGGCACACAAGCTTTCTCAACAGGTTGAGCGGTTGACTGAGCAATTGACCAAACTGAGGGCGGAACGAAAAAGAAATTGGCCTAAAAGGAAGCTGACTTGCTGGCATTGTGGTGAGACAGGGCATTTAAGACGGAATTGTCCAAGCAGAAGAGAAGGTGTACAGAGGAAGCCACCAAACAATAAGTCAGTGAAACATACATCAGCTGTTGCATGTACATTAACCATACAAAGGTCATAGCGCATGCGCTACACTACCCCCTTCCTCATAAGAAGGGGGGGACTATAGATCATAAATATTTTGTCCCCATCTGTCAGGTCTCTGGCTGTGTCTTGTCGAACGTCTGAGGTTGGCTGGAACATCTTCTGGCAATTGTACATCTTCATCATGTGTCACATCTTCGGCACCTTGGAAGTGATCACCCTGATCCACTGTCAGCTCCTCAGTCTCTATATCATCATCACTTTCTGAGGTCTCAAGTCAAGACCAGGTGGAAAATCAATGCAGTCTTGAGGCAGCACTTGCACAAGCTACTGAATCAGACCTGGCACTGTGGCTTCCAATTCTGACACAAACAGATCAGGAAACTCTTCAGAATGATGATTTGAAGGCATGGTACGTGCATGCTTACATGTACATGCCACAAACTGAGCAGATATAGAAAAAGGGTGCACAATATAAACTACCATGAATATTCACAGCATCCATCATAAGCGATACATGTGAACGTACGATACTGTTTTATGTTGAAACATAGCGTACGAGGTACGATCGCTTATACACCACGTAGATCTATATAGAACGATCAAAGCGGAGTTCATTTAATATCTAACTTCAAATTTAAAGGGCGTGACCATTACATAATGGCATATTGGAATAGGGTGAGTGGCGCGAAATGTCGAATTACTTTGAAAATCAATATCTCCGTAACGGATAAGAAAAAACTTAACGATCTGCAGAAATCAGTAGCTACAGGACCCTTCTATGTACACTCCAAATTTGACATGTTATCATCACTCGTATCTGGAGAAATGTGGAATCTTAACCCATTGGGTTAGAGACCTTTGTAACAATGGCACGGAAAATATCTAGAGCACCAAAATCGATTTGCACAGAGAGAACTACATTGGTTGTATGTACTGGATTAATGTGTTGTATGTACTGGACTATTTGTTCCTGTCTCACCGTACCTGCCACATCATGACGTACCATGCCTCATGTCCCATATTCCATTACATGCATCCATTTAGACACTCACACACTCATACAGACACAACACTCACAACTATCCCATGCCAATCACTATATACGTTGAGGCTCTGAGTGTGTACCATTGAGAGGTTCAAAAAGACTTAGGACTTACTATTTATTACCTTCCTTTGTTATATCAAATTTCCAGGGCCCTGATCTTTATCTTTAGGGATAAAGCAGGGAATGGTATTCCTGCCCGGCTTGTATACAAAACTAAAGTCCCTCTTACAGAGTGAAGACAATGCTGAATCCATGCAAGTGGTTCATGAACCTATGCATAGACGAAATTGAGCTGAGTGATCAAAGTACCCCATTCAAGCAAGACTTCACGATGATGGCAAGGTTGTTCACTCGTTTGGTAAGAGGATTTTGCGATGCTATTGGACAGCCAACTGCATTATTCAATGATACCAACCAAGCTTATACGATGAATCATCGAAAGTACATGTAAAACTCATAATGGATGTACATGTACTGAATGAGAGGAACATACCTCATTGGGCCTCTTTAGAGCTGCAATCACTTCTTCACCGAATATTAAGCAGAAACACTACCAAATTCATGACAAAAGGCTTAGTTAAGTTTAACTGCAGTGGTTTTATGACTTGCTTGACCTAAGCTATGGCCAGCCTGCAGCCTTTGATGTCTCTGTTAGTCAGCTGCATGTTAACATTGAATTTGTATGTTCTTATTTGGCACAGACTATACACCAGTGTTGACTGCTGCAGTGGGAAACAGTGTGGAGATGGAGACAGAGGAGATGGTTGACAATGATCATGATTTGTTTCGTCCCCTCCCCAGGTAAAGTCTAGACCACTGCCTGTATATCATACATATTCATCCTAATGGGTTAAATAGCTGCATGCCCTTGTATGGGACTACATATACATGTAGGACAGCACTTAATTACGTAAAGGGTATCATTTAAATATGTGTTCTTAACAATATACAGGTACATGTACTGCTGGTGTAGATCAGTGTACTTGTAGATTTAATGTACATACATGTACATGTATGTGTATTATCACCCTTTCTTACTTCAGAATTAGTCACACAAATGTTGAATCGTCTAAAGTAGGTGACGTAATGGACATATCAGAAAGAGAGAAGAATGAGATTACTGCACAAGTCATTATGTCTGAAGGACCATCACCTGATCTGATGTCTGGGATGAAACCTGTGCTGGTACAAATGGTCAAGACGTTGGAAGAAGGCTCATTGACCTCTGAACCTTTCATGGATGCTATTAAAAAGATGTCTTCTTCTAAAGTCAGCAAAATAATACAACCTCAGGTAGGTTAATAGTCATTCTGGGCCACCTGTCCTACCAAACAACATTTACCTTATACCTTGACTAATGTTAGGCATATCACTTGTTCAGTAAACAGCACATTCATATTCATCACTGCATTGAGTGTGGACCAGAGTGTTATGATGGCAATTTCTTTACCAATTACTGCACAACCTTGCCTATCCCCCTCCCCCACACCGTGTGACCAAAGCACACAGTGTGCAGTTCCCTTCTAACATAGATGCTAAAATGGACTGTACATGTAGCACATGACAATGTGTATAAGTATGTGTCATGCGCTGCCTGTCTATGTGGTGGCGTTTACGTACATACTTCAGATATGTAGTTTGTGCATGCAATTAATAAACTTTGTGTAGCAATTGTCTTCAAGCAAATGAGAAAATAATTGCATTGTATTTTGTGAGGCCACATTTATTAACAGTGCTTAATTTGAGCCCTGCATCTGTGTTCATTGTGAACAGAGGGACCATTTCATAATCTGAGCTGAGGACAGCTGTTCAAAATTGGGATGCACACATAGCTATAGAATCATTGATACATAAATTAATGCTAACTATTATTTCAGGCATACATTAATAATACAATGGTTAGTTAACACCACATCTTCCTTTCCCAATGTGTAACGAACATTCCATATCTCTGAGGAGGATGAATACCAGCTCCTGTTCGAGATCGTGTCATTATCGGTTGTGTCTGTTGTACTTGCACTGGTTCTCGTTCTGCTGTCTCTGTTTCTTGCCTCTGCTGTGTCACCTCTTCCTGGCCTGGTAATGTCACGGGGTTTTCTGATATGATATTCAGATGTTGGCGATTGCGTCTTACCTGTCCCCCATCTTCAGTAGCGATAATATACGAGCGAGGTGTTGCAGCTTGCTCTATCACTCTGCCTGGTGCTGGCTGATGTCTCTCGTTTGTAATCCATACAGTTGCATCATCTGGAATTTGTGGCAGAGACTGAGCCTTGTGCTGTCTATCAAAATTCATCTTGCTGTTCTTCTTCACCATGTCATCTTGCATTTGGAACTCTTTTAAGTATGGCCACTTAGGCTTCAATTGATCTGGGAGTATGGGAAGGTTAGTACGCAGTTTTCTTCCCATTAGCAGTTTTGCAGGTGAAAGTTTACACCATGGCAAAGGAGTTGACCTATAGATGAGCATGGCTAGAAAAGGATCACTTGCCTTCCTCAATATGTTCTTAACAGTTTGCACTGATCTTTCAACATGTCCATTGCTCCTGGGATAGTGAGGACTGCTTGTCGCATGCACAAAATTGTATTCCACTGCAAACTTTACAAACAGTTCTGAAGAATACTGTGGGCCATTGTCAGATACCAATGTTTCAGGAATGCCATGGCATGAAAATATTGCCTTTATTGCATCGACGACAACTTTTGATGTGGTATCTCTTAGCTTCAACACTTCAGGGTAACGTGAATAGTAGTCTGTTACAACAGTATAACTTAATCTGCCTAATGGCGAGAACACGAGCAATGGCTGCAATGGGGGCAGCAACAACACCATCATCAATGTACCATTTGTGAAACACACAGTCAGCATCCTCAGACTACCTGTTGCAATACAAGACAAAGGAATTGAGTCAACAAGTAGTCATGATTAGTTGCGCATGCTGTATACACTAGTGCCACCCATACTAACCATTAGCAATAAAGCAATACATACTCTGGTGGTGGTGTATTAAGGCACTGTGAATCAACAATTTCAACCAGGCCTATCTATGAAGCCGTATACATTTAAGCCGGTCACTAAATTGTAATTTTTTATTAAAAAGTACCACTACTTGCATGCTCTTGTCTACATGAAAACGGATCGCCTCATCTACAGTTTTATAGGTCACTGACACATGCAAGGAACATGAGCCTGTAGTGTTCACTATACACTGCCTGCTTCCACTAAACCCAGCAGTCTTGGACACACCAAATTAATCCACCACAATGTCACACAGAGGAACACCAGTGAACCAAACGACTGATCCAGGGAGAAACCACTTCCTGCAGCACTTCCAATTCTGTCGGTCTGCAGGTCCTGAACCTGCTCGAGGATTAAATAGCTACAGTGCACCCCAAATCAGTTAGTCCAGTGCAGAAACCAGTAGGACCTGTAAAACCTGTAAATACCCTTGGAAGACAAGTACAACCTGAAATGCCAGGACTACCATCTCATCTACACAAACACAGTACAAAGGTTACAATACTTGTTACTACCATTGTCCAATAGACCCTAGACTACGCTCCCCCTCACTACTTAGACCTAGTCTCATAATAATCAGGCAGGGAACGGTCGGCTCAGTGCTGGCACAAGAGGAACCATCGGTGGTTCAGGTACTTAGGTGCTTGCAATTCCTCCTTCTGTTCTGGAACATCCCCAGCTGGCTCTTTGACTATAATGGGAACTTTTGGGAACTGGTCATTGTCATTTTCCAGCGAAGGGGTCACAGTCTTCCCCATCTTCAACTGTGCCTCATGTCGTCTAAGCCTTTACATGATCAACATGATAATGTGCCTCACGTCCATCTGAAAACTTTACCACCAATGACGGGGGGCCTGAACACTTTACCACCACTGCTGAAATCCATTTAGGTGAACCCCTGTGGTTTAGTACATACACTTTATCTCCAACATTGATTGAGTGACATTGGTCATGTCCTGTCTTCAGGCATTCTAGGTTTTTTTCTTACATGTGACTCCAGGTCTGAGTTCTTGCATTCTTTGCTCTGCCTTTCAGGAACAATGAAATCAAGGTGCGATCGTGGTTGACGACCAAGAAGCAGCTCGACCCGTTGTTGAGTGTGGGGTTAGTCTGTATTAAAAATGAAATGTATTAAGCAAGCTTCCATATCTCCTGATGACTTTTTCAGTGCTTCCTTGACTGTCTGCACAGCACTTTCAGCTAATCCATTGCTAGCTGGGTGGTACGGTGGTGTTTTGACATGTCTGAACCCATTACGCTTCACAAAAGTCTGGAATTCTGTGCTGGTAAAAGCTGTGCCATTAACAGATATACCAAGACCTCTGAAAGACTTGTGTAACGAACACTTTACTCAATGCCTTAATTGCCTGCTCCAATGAAGTGGATGCCACTACAGATGCTTCCAACCATTTAGAGTGTGCATCCACCAGGACAAACATGGTCTTTTCCTGAAATGGACCTGCAAAGTCCACATGTAACCGTGGCCAAGGCTTTAAAGGGGAGCTTTAGGAGGAGACTTCCTATTAGCCTGGCATGCATCACAAGTGCTCACCTTAGCCTCCAACTCAGCATCCAACCCAGGCGGACTTCATCCTGCTGATTCCCGGGTGACCCTCGTGTAACATGCGAATCACAGCTTGTCTACCATAAGTAGGAATTACCACCCGACTTGAAGATGAAGAATGGAAAAATGGAGACTAGTATAACACCTGTTATTGATGTGCAAACTATCGAAGCGATCAGACAGAATTAGTATTACTGTCGCGACTGTGGTTTCTATTTTGATACAAGTACATGGTTGTATATATAGTAAGCAACAACCCCCACCCCCCCCCCCCCCCTCCAAGCCATTTGGTGTAGCCTGACTACCCACAGCCTCGTGCGTGTGCATGGAGAGTGCTAGTAGAAACGTCTCAGTCGATCGATCCGTCTATGCCACTGCAAAAAAGTTGGTTGCCACGTCATACCAAAGTTTTAAAAACCATTAATTGGTTTCGTGGTCAAACCAATTTAAAGGGTCAAACCATTTTTGTGGCTTAACGCTTAAACGCAGCATTTTGGTATGAATGCGAGTTGGTTTATGGTTGAAACGAATTCGTTTTAATATACACAGACATACACAAATATATAGCAGCATTAATAATCAGTATTACCTAGGAGTTGCAAAAAGACATACAGTTCAATCTAAACAAGCACTATTAATTAACAGTTTGACCTGGAAGACTTCTACTGAGCTAGCTAATGACCTCACAGAGAGGTATTCAATCGCCCATATATCTCAGACATCACCGGGCACGTTGGGTGATTTAGAGAATGGAGTTGTATTACAAGCTTAAAATCTATTCCGATGCATTAAAAAATTAAGTAACTAGTTCTGGATCCTGTTCATAACATTCTTTTTTCCACCAACCTTTGTTTGGTTTATACAGGTATGTCAAACCATGATACATTAGCACAAAACCAAACTAATGGTTTTGGTTTAAAGCCATTTGATTTGCATTGTATCTGCATGCATGGCGTCAGGCCTAGGATTATATGCCGCCAAAAACACCTGTGGTGGAGGTAGTATGCCTGTGCAAACATAAGTGACACTTAGAAATGACACTAAGGCTACATACTAAAGTGAGTGATAAAGACCATCACTCCATGCATTAGTGCATCAGTTTATTTTTATATATTAGAAATAATTTTATTACATTAGTACTATGTGTGTACATTCCATGCATTAGTGCATCAGTTTATTTTTATATATTAGAAATAATTTTATTACATTAGTACTATGTGTGTACATTCCAAAGACTGTCAGGTTGTGTCTCAGCATGCTTTACCTCTTGCTATCAGATTTAACAGTATTAGTCATAATCATGACTAAGGCAAACTAGAAATGTGAATAAGGGGAAGATCTATCTTACATTGGACAATCAGTCTGGGTCTGAACATATCCCAGATATACATGATCACTCTCAAGCACCTTGGTATACACAGCACCCAACATACCCTTCCCACTCAAACATTCTCAGGTACCTTTTAAACACCCCGTTGAAGTTAGCCGCACATTCAGCCGCACATTCTTCGGCCGCACATTCCAAGCAATTATCACTTACAATTAGGCCGTACGGCTAATGATAATCATTTCGTTTTGAATATTCATTGATTGTGTAATATAGGTTTGCAGTTATTATGGCAATGTGTGGGTAAGGACATGCGAAATAGCCGCTTCTCGGGTTGTATTAAACTGCGTCATTATAAGAGCAGTGATAATCTGAAAAGGGAATAAGTACTAGTACTGAAGAATGTAGCTTACTTCAGGCCAAACGATGAATTGATTTGTTTGTGATTCAGAAACTGACGCAGTAGCGTTAATATCGCTTTCTACCTCTATTATGAAAAGGGATATTTCTGATACCTGTTTATTAAATCATATTGTTATTGTAAGACCATCATTCTGATATACACATACCATATCCAGGCACTTCTGTAATGGCCAGTCTCTATCAACTCTGTTGAGTTGTTGGATAGCTCGTGCATGATGTTGGGTGCGATATTCAGATTGTGTTAGTCCCATCAGCAAATTTCTTATCTTTGGCTACGATATGATGCTTAAGGCATAGAACTCACATCACATATATATTTACCTCCATGTCCTTCACAACTTTCTATGAAGTTTCTACTGAAAGGGCACTGGTGTTCACTATATATTTCAAGGATTATTAATATGAAAATTAGAAAGCTGTAGGTGATCTTACGTGTAAGGAGGTCTTCTCAATGAGGGAAAGAACTTAATGTAATGATGTAAACCCCACTTCAGAGCACATATATCATCCACATCTGGCTTGTTGTAGTAAGATGGGATCAGGAAGTTCTCCACATCCTTAGAGCCAACACAGCCTCTTTCATCACTACTCGGAATGCTGTCATTACTGCTATCATTGTGGTCAGAGGTACATGTACTTTGATTCGAAACGGTTTCACTTATATTGTCATTGCAATGCACTGGAGCGGGGTAAAAAAAGCGTAAAATATATGCATCACCATTTATTTCATATGTAGCATATCCTACTGTCTTCAGGTATAATAACAGCTTTACGATGAGTATTGATGGGCAATGAAATAGTGTTTTCCTATCCAAGTAAATAAGAAAGGATAATAAGCTAATGTCACTACCAAATCCATACCTTATCCACAGCATTCTCTTATGAAACCAAGTAAAAAAAAAAGAAGGTAATGCAGCATGCTATTTTATCCTGAATAGTTATTGACCTGTTGATATCTTCATAGGGAACAAATCACCAACTGAGAGCTCATGCACCATTTGGAGACGAAACCTTTCCACCATATCCTGAAAGTGAAATACTTTTAAAAGGTCTGCTGGACACTTTAGCAGTGTACTTGGCTGTATTCAATTGTAACATTTTCCAACACAAGCCTAGCAGCCTGTTGTGCGATATTATTGCATTATACATAAATAATGATGTATAAAATTAACTTACTAGACATGTATACACACCACAGTCACTTGTGTTTTCCTGCCTGTGCAATTTGCTGTTCTGAAATGTGACAAGCAAAAGGTGATACATTTAATATCAATATTTATATAACATGTTTATTGAATTATGTTTCCATAGGATGGAAACACACCAAAGAATCACTATAACTCCACTCTGAGCATGATATTGTAGTGTTAGTGCGGCAGTGCACTTCACAATTGAAATATAACCTGAGTGAAACAGTTCCATCAAAATTTATACAAGTTTAAATCTATTGTTTATATTTATACCATATCCAGTTCACAGCATCCTCATCACTGTTGTGGAGTGAGTCAATACCAAAAATGGTACAGGTTTGTGGGTACACAACCTATAACATGAAAACCCAACCATACAGAATATAAATCATCTTCATTGAGACCTTTTACCTACCACTAAGCTCCAATGAAAAGGTTTATGTATTGGGAAAATGAGAACATCACAATCCAATAAACTCTGTCCCTTCAATTTGACAATAAGTATCCTAAATGCTATACACATAATTATGCAACTCACTTTGGAATGCCTTACAACACCTTGGTGACCCTTAGATTTTAGTGAAGGCAAGAATGATGGATCAAAGCATACAATATGCTTCCCTTTCTGTGGAAGCCAAATGTTTGTAAATGCACAGCACATATAACGAAGGCTACCTTATGGGAAGTGTGCATTAGTAACTTCATGTATGAGGAAATTCCCTGCAAGTATAATTACATAAATTATAAGCTATTTAAACATATACCAAACCCCCACTTTGGCATCCATCCACATCCCAGAAGCTAAGCTTATAAGATCTTGTCTCTCCAACTGAAGCATTGTATGTGGGATTGGTACTTTCTGTTTAACCTTTACAAAATTACAAGTGTGAACATTAGTTCATTGTATAAGAAATAGTTGCAAGTGAGCAGAACCTCAAATTCCAGTTGTGGAGATAAACCACAGTTAACCTGTAGCCATGTATGTATGCATTACATGAATGCATATAATGAGATCAATTGTAACTTGCCAATTTTGCATGAGCTTCAAGACAAAATGAACTACTTTTGTCAATAATGGCCTGCATAACTATATCAGTACTATATAATGATTTCACCAATTACATTTACTTACATTGCTCATAGGGGCTGTGTATATTGCAACACAGACATTATTCTGCAGAGGTCACAGATTTATGAATCATAAGTTATACAGTAAATATATGTATACCTGAACATATCTGGATGAGTTGTAATCAGTTGCTGATATCTTCCTGACAATACAGTCACTGTAACTTATCCATTCATCACTACTTCTGGCTACACATGAATCTGAGAAAGCAGGTGCACTATGTTATGTGTAATTATTAATTTCAGTATACTCTTACAGTGACCTCATTTGCATATTTTCCGTGATGAAGCTGAAAATAAATTATAGTTATATGGGCTATGTGTGTTTTCTCATACCACTAAAGCACAAAGTTCATAAGTAGGACACCCTGTGGCACTTGCATGACAGAGCTTGAACTGCCTGCAAGATAATGTGGTCATGATTGAACCCAATGCTACACGTATTTATTTACCTTGGTACAATTACACTATTCTGTGCTTTCTGCAAATCTGCCACCCTTGATCTCTCATAATGAAGGATTAAACCACTAGGGAATGTCACTTGCACATTGTTTATAGACAGCCGCTTATCACAGGCTTCGCAGAATCTAATCAATAATTTCCGATTAAATGCATCTTCCTAGGCAGCATGAGACATGCTTACAGTACTTGATGTAATTGTACTATGTACTGAGTTATTACATAACAGGTAAATAATATAATTTAAATTATACTACCATAAAGCATCAATTCATCTTACAACAAGTATTGAAGGATCGCAAGGTTGACTGGAACTACCTTGAAGTTCATCCGTTATATCAATGTATTTTTCCTGAAGTGGTGTGAGGTATTCTTTCTTCAAAGCTATAGCAATGTATCAAGATAAATACACGAAAAATATTGCAACTTTTACTTTTTAACATAAGTTGCAATTGTGTGCAGGCACAGAGAGCTTGTAGGGCTGCATTTAGCCAACAAAATCTGGATGCGTTACTTAGGCCTCTGTTAATATTCCTGGCTACTTGCAGCACTTCTCCTGTATAAACCTTAATACCCTTAATGGAAAGGTAAATATATGATTTATGAACCATATAGATGAGTACATCTACTCACTGGTGTCTTTGAAGCAGGCTCACTTCATAAACAAAGACAAAAAACATTACTTTCAGTAGAAGAGCACAAAAAGCTTACAGGATGGATGAAGTAGAAATTGATGATACATTCTCAGGGATGACCAATGAATCACTGTCTCTGGAATAGAAATAGATTACAGCTTGACATTACCATCACAATATAATTAATAAAACAATATGTATAATATAATATAATTATAATATCATAATTATTGCTTTGCTAGTCAGCTTACGTGGTGGATGGAGTAGGTACACTGTTTTGAATCAGCATATATGAGCCTCTATAATTATAAAAAATCATTTCAGAACATTAGATGTTTGTTGCAAATACTCAATGCTATATTATTTGATTATACCTCTCTTCTGTGTTCATTTGGGTGATGTCTGCTGGTGCCTTCATTTGAGAGCTAGTGCTGTTTTTAAAATAATGAATTAAATAAAAATGACATTAGCATGTACCTTGCAAGGGTGGGAAGATGGGTCAGTGGCTTAGATGGTTTCTGCTGAAAGTAACCATGTAATGGATTTGGAGCTGGATTATCCTTATTCCTTTTAGTCCACTTTTCACGTAAAGGATTAGATGGTTTTACTTTGACACATCGCTGCACAATAATGCATGAATCTCATGGCACTATGATTATGCAGCAGTTTCAAACCTTAACACATTTCCTGTATGGCTTTTTAAAATCATCATAGAATTGACGCTGTCTTCCCACCATTACAGGATAGTGCTTCTGAATGAACACATCTGGTCTCATATGTTTCTCTTTATGATCTATGTGTTTTAAGATGTAATTCCAGCCTTCAATAGTACCAGCCGTAGTATGTTCAACATACTGCATTGATAAATATATACAAGTAAATAAAAACATTCTCTCTGAGAAAGTTGGTGGGATATAGGTTTTTCAGGCAAATAGTATACTGGTGTAAAAAGCATAGAAACAAGTTTCATCAGAAGGGAAAGTGTAATAGTCCTATATTTAGCACACTTCGACTAAGGCATATGCTGTTTCTGTGCTAAATATAGGACTATTACATTTTCCCTTCTGATGAAACTTGTTTCCTTGCTTTTTACACCAGTATACTATTTGCCTGAAAAACCTATATCCCACCAACTTTCTCAGAGAGAATGTTTTTATTTACTTGTTTCCTTAATTTTTTTAACACCCAAATCACTGTTGCATCGCAGGTTTCCCCCCTTTCATTTAACCGATTTAATTCAATCCAGACGTATTGTGAAAATTTTCTAGGTACCTTTAATTAGAATTGGTAAGACCGTATATAGGCTTTTAGGCGTATTTGTATCAAAGCGAGTCCTCCAGCACATTCTAAAGCTATTGGTGCAATTTTCATTGCTTAAAAGTGTTCCTGTCCCCGAGTTATGAGTTCCCAAGAAGAAGAAGAAGAAGAAGCAGACGACCCGCCCATTATTTTTGGAAGGGGAACGAGGACGGCAGTATTTTTCGTTCTCGACAACCACGCGGTTCTACGACGTGAAACAAAAACGAAACTACTCAGTTTTGACTTCTAGATCGATTGCCGCAACAAGTTAGACGATCCGATCGTCGGGAGCGAAGCTACGGTAGGGTCGCGGGATTTTAATTAAATTCATAGTCGGGGTCAAAACCTATATGGAAGTCTCTAGCGAGACTTCCGATATATATATAATTATAATTTATATATATATATATAAAGCACTGGTTGAGAACATCTCTACATGACATGTACTTGCATGTGAATGAGTGAAAAACATACTTGCACGGAGCCATTTCCTTTGTATTCCTCTCGGTGGCGAGCAGGGTCTCCAATTAAACAGATTCTTAATGATGTAATTATAGTTACATTTCTATATCATACCTAACAACAGAGCTATCCAAAAAGGTGCCATGTATAACCAATTGCTAACTATTGCTGCAAAGAACTCTGGCTTATAGTACAAATTATCCTCTTCTCCTGCATTACTAACTTCCACCTTCTCCAACTGAAGTTGAAAAAAGCTACCAAAGGGCTGTTTGCAAATCCCAATTTTATCATCATCAAAAATTTCCTCATATGACGTTTCTCCATCCTTGTGCTGGTTCTCATCTAATACATCATTAAAACCATTGATTATGTCTACTAAGGCATCATGTGATTCAATCATAGACAGAGATTTAACTCTTGAACACAGCAGGAGTTTTAGAAGTCGTACTATTTTAACAAGGTCAGAAAGGGTGCGGGAATTAACCATGATTGCAAAAGAATACATGATAAATCTGTACTGCTGATTTTGAAACTACATGTGATGCATCAAAAACGAAAATAAAAATTATTACTTACAGAGTCATCTTGACATAATCAACACTCACCATTTCTTGCATTCTCTCTTAGCAGAGTTCATCACATGGCTTTTGCATGCATGTGGGGATATTTTTCCAGCATCCTGTGGTTTGGCCGTCCCTGTAACAATTCGAAATGCCCTGAGCAAGTATTCCTGCAATGTTTCAGCATTATATACATGCAAGAAACTTAAAAGAAGCACTTGGCTTCTATCAATAATGATTTGCTGCGGCTTAGATGGTTGTGAAAACAAAATCCCTTCTGCTCTCCGAAAAGACTCAAGGAAGTATGAGATTGAAAGCACAGTGTGATCACTTGTGATCAGCTCTGCAACAGCAATGGGTGGTTTATCTTTGGTTGGATGTTTTAATACTATAGCATAGTAGTACACAGTTGGGACCTTTCCTTCATCTTTTGGTAGCGAGACAATAGTACCTGTAGCATCACAAAATACAGCTCCCTGTTTAGCAATCTCATGGTATAGGCGAACAGCCGCTTCATTAAAACAGATCACAGAAAATGGTGATGCATGTACATGCTGTATGAAGCCTTTAACTGGGGATTTCTTTCGTTTTATATTACCAGCTACATTGGCACTTTCCAGAGCAATAAGCTTCTTTTTAAGAAGTAGCAGTGACATGATAAGGTCTCTATCTTCTTGCAGTTGAAGTCGCGCATCAGAAGAGACCTTTTGCAGTACAGACAAAGAACACCTAACTCCATCTCGATTGCCAAATGCATACTGCTCTGGTCCCAACTGCATTAACCTGGTGTGGTATTCTTTTGCTGGAGCAACATTTGTTTCTTGAAACCTCTCACAAATCGTTTGCCTTGCTGAATAGCTGATGCGTCGAGCATGTATCTCGTCATTCCTGTGCTGAAGTGTGCCATTGAAGTGGACATGCACAGTGATTTGGTCATCTTGCAATCTTAAATTATTCACAGATAAAACAGCAACTATGTTGCATGTTTCAAATGTACAATATGCATTTGCTTTAAATAATGCTGATGTTTTCTTTTGTGACACAGTATTCTTGATCCAGTGCCTTTTAAAGGCAAAGCAGCAACAGCTATTCAAATTTGAGAGCCCTTCTGCCATTATATGTACCCATGATGGATCACTTTTACCCCCACCAAACATCACGCTCCATAGCGATTTGGCTATATTGAAGCATCCATAACTAGGAATGTGCAATTGTACAACTTCCTCCATGGGTACAAAGCGTGCTGAGCACTCTGCTGTAGTTTTTGATACAACCATTCCCTGTAAGCAAGACATATATTTGGGCCATTTAAATGGCACATGTACATGAATAACATATTGTTTACTGTTGCACTATATAATATATTGATTAGCATTCAAAATACGCTGAAATTCACTTAAACCCATCTGTACCTGATATTGATGTGATTCGATTCTTGGATCACAGACTTCTTCATTCAGGGATGTATCTATTGATAATTGGTGTTATTCATGTAAAGTACACTGGGTCCGTGTACTTTACCTTCATTATAGAAAGGTACCATAGCACATTTTGAGGTACACATAGGGCATTTGAATGAACTGATGTGTGTTGATTCCATTTCTGTTACTCCTACACAGTTACCATGGAACCACTCACTACAATAGTCACATCCTATCATAAACCTTGGAAAGAGATGTAAAATTCTACAAATAGTATTTATAACAGTAATTACCTCTCGGAACTGTATGGCTGCTTGCATATGCAATGCAAATCAAGTTCTTTTACCCATTCCACATGCTCCACTCTTTCATCCTCAATATTGCATTCATCTCTACAGCCCAATTCAACCCCATCATCACAGGCCCCAACACTGATCCCTTCATCCATACCATCACTCGCCACTTCTTGCACACAATCATTAGCCATTTCTTCCACACCATCTCTTACCACTTCTTTCTTACCACCACTGGCCCCTTCTTCATCACTAGCCCTTTCTACCACACCATCACAAACCCCTTCTTCCACGCCATCTCTTACCCCTTCTTCCATACCATCACTGGCCCCTTCTTCATCACTGGCCCCTTCTTCCAAACCAACACCAACTGATTGTTTGACACACTCAACATCGATTACAGACCTGCCATTATCACTTTCCTTCATGTCATCGTTACTCTCTCCTTCCATGATATTTACTTGCACACAGTCAGACACGTTTCTAACAAGAACTGTTTCAGATTCATCAGCTCCATCCGTTGCGCAAGTCTACATGCATGGGAAAAAATAACATCACAAACGGGATTAAACTAGTGTTAGTATTTTTTTTTAAAATATCTGTGCTAGTTCTGATGATAAGTTGAAAATAAAATCCCTTTTGGTATCTGTACAAACAGCAGAATTGGCATGCAGTTAGCACCATACAATGATCCTGTACTTGATGAACACAATCCTACCTGATAATGACCCAAACCAATTATTTTGTATACAGAGGAGCAAACATCAGCTCGATTGTGGTACCAGTATGAAGCAACTGCAGTCACAAATTTGAATGATGGATGTGATTTCCCTGATAAAGCTTGTGCAGCAAGATACCAGTAGCCATTTGGTCCAACACATGATGCATTCTTAGGAGGTATCTCCCCTGTATCTGTTATGTACTTTACAAATGCTCTAGGTTCAATGTTGTCCTTTCTTCTCACTGGTGGCTATTGGCATCCCCAACACATTGTATAAAATACATACATATATCATGCAAATGAAAGATAACTTACCATCCCAAGGTTACTGCAGTAGTGTACAAATGTGCTGGGATGATAAATTCCCTTTATATACAAATGATTGGCCCCACCCAATACATCCTTCTCATGCACTGGGTCATAGATATGCACCTAGGGAAAATATACCCTGACCATAGTTCTAGAGCATGTGAAGGCCACTCCTAACTCAATCCTAAACTCACAAGAGGATGTGAAGGCTCCTCCTCAACCCTATCAGAAACACAATACGAATGGATTAGAATACTTCACAAATCTGCTTAGATGAAGTCTATATATCTAATTATAAAATTACTGACAACACTTCTGCAATTGATCTTAGCCACTCCTCAGGTTTCATCTGTTCATATCTGCACACAAAACCTTTCAACTAACACATGCTCCACACCAACGTAAATTCAGGTTTAAAACTAAATAAATAAAAATGTACTGAAATGTATCATAGTTTTGCATCTTCCGAATATATACATCGATCATGCAGCACCATTCAGATCACATGATTATCCTTAAAAGTGTCGTCACAGTAGGCCACTGTTAAGATGGTCCCAGGAAGGAGACAGCATCCAGGAACTAGCCATGGCATTGTCACCCATCATTGTCACATGTACACAGCTAACATGGAGCTGTCATCAGAATGTCTGGATTTGCTTTAGAACTTACAGAGGTGGCATCCATCTTCAGTTAAGATGGTAGTGAATAATTTCATTTGGGGGTCACTCACAAGATGGCCGGGCATAGGGAAACTACGCGTGGCAATGGGTTCCCCATCCTCACATGTACACACCTACACTGTGGGAACAGGGAATTGTCATCAGAATGTCTGGATCTGCTTTAGAACTTACAGAGGTGGCATCCATCATCAGTTAAGATGATATGTGAATAATTTCATTTGGGGGTCACTCACAAGTTGGCCGGGCATAGGGAAACTACGCGTGGCGTTGGAATCCCCATCCTCACATGTACACACCTACACTGTGGGAACAGGGAATTGTCATCAGAATGTCTGGATCTGCTTTAGAACTTACAGAGGTGGCATCCATCTTCAGTTAAGATGATAGTGAATAATTTCATTTGGGGGTCACTCACAAGTTGGCCAGGCATAGGGGAACTACGCGTGGCGTTGGGTTCCCCATCCTCACATGTACTCACCGCCCCTGTGGGAACATGGAACTGTCATCTGAATGTCTGGATCTGCTTTAGAACTTACAGAGGTGGCATCCATCCCCAGTGAAGAATAATGTATTGCTTCAATATGTTTGAACTGATCTGCACACATGCAGGCTGCCTATATATGTACATGACAGAACAAAGAATTGTGTCATAACAACTATAGCACTGCATGAATTCAGTTCAATGCACTATTTCATAAGATGAATGGTGGTTCAGAGCATGGTGCAACTCAGTCCCTCAATGTTGGAAACCAGTGGTGCATGCACTTTTCATATACATGTAAGCTGGGTGCATGTTACCCAATCATGAAATTGATTTGGTTGACAACCTGAGCTATGAATAACTGATCAATTGGTTTGGACCCGTTCTGAACCGTCGCATACATTGGTCCAACACTAAGGATGTTTGCTACATTTTTTAAGCATCTACGAACTGTGAGCATAGCGTATGAGTTGCATGGTGTGTCATTTTTGATTTTTGATTCAATTCGTGTATAGTCATGGGCGTTTATATTATATTCTCTGAGTTTGGTGAGAGCTGAGACTTAGATGCGTTGCGTACCTACCATGTCCAAAGCATCGCCGTTAGAATGGTCATATCGACAACCGTGGACCAACCTCATACAGTCATCAAGCGCACGCATCCGCCCCCCGCCGCTAGTGGAATGTTAACTTATTCATTGTAAAATGTGCGGCTGAGGAATGTGCGGCTAACTTCAACGGGGTCTTTTAAACACAAGCCACATATACTGCAACATTTACAGTCATAGAAGCTGAAGAATGATTACTCGGATTCATGTTAGTGACTGCTTCATCAATGTACTACTCAAGGCACAGACTATGGCAATGACTGGTCATTTGGTATTCACTGTAAATCAAAGTGCTGTTGTCCAGTAATGACATTTCTTTACAATACAGGCCACCAGTTATTAAGTTAGATTTAATGTCAAATATATACTGGACATCATCATGAAGTTTAAATGAATGGTACCTAACCTTGCAGAGTGAGCCTCACTGGATTACTTGAGTGAAACAGATATGATGTATCCAGCACTGTACAGATCACTGTAATGTTTCTGTTAGCTTTGGTGGTGAGAACAATGAGCTGAGAGGATACAGTAAGTCCATCTGGTGATACATTTTAGGGTGTGTACTGTATTCCTTTACTGAGTACATATGGTGTACCAGTTGTGTACCCATTCACTGTCCAGACCAATACTGTCCCATTTCCAGAACAATTGAAGATAAATGTTGATGTATTGTTCTCAAATGTTGCATAGTCATAAGATGGTATAATGACAATGCTGCCTGCACCTAATGAAATAATAATAGACCAAACAGTGCAATGATAACAATACTACATGTAATGCACTTCCTATCCAGATACAAAAGCCTGACAAGTTAATGTTAATACCATTTTTTGCAACTGTCCATTTAATTACTTACCAATGGTGGTCAGTAATAGGTTTGGAAGAAGTAAAATCACTTCGTAGTTCTTGGAATTATTCATTCTCTTAATGGTCTATCGACGCCCTGCATATGTCAGAGAAATCAAAACTTACACCACATGTACATGTTTCCTTTCGACAGGTCATGAAGAAGAATTGATTAGGACATATTGACATGCCATCAGCAGGTATTAGAGATTGTGTGTGACATAGCAAAGGAGGTCATATTCATTATCAATCTATTCTAGTCAAGCGTTAATTACTCAGTGATTATTTTAAATAACGCTATTGGTTTTTAATTTTGATATGTATGGGGGGGGGGGGGGGGGGGGATTTCAAGCCATCATTTAATTCATTTATTTCTTTTACTACACTTAATACAAACGATACAAGAATGGATATTAAACACAAATCACAAAACAACATACAAACTCAAATGTATTCCTTATGATGGCATGAAAGTCTGCACAAAATAGCCCTCACATTTCCCCTAACTACATGAAGATATTGAGTCGTCCATACAGCTCAGATAATACCCTAGACTTGGTTCTGGATGAAGAAGTGCATGGTTAGGCAAGAGGCTAACATGGAAAATGCCTCTAAAGCCTCCTTCCCCCATGCTCCGTATGTTTCCACTACCAGAGGGATACAGATCCATCCAAGATCACTACACTTAACATCATTAGCCTCATTTTTTCAGAGCTCAGTGGCATGTGCAGCTGCTCCAGCAGTTGCTCCCGCTTCAGAAAATAATTTTGGAGTTTAGCGGTGATGTAACCAATAAGTCACAGGCTGCAGTTTTGCACAGAACCCAGTTGGAGATGAGAACATCCGCAGGACGAGAATGACTGTGATCAGAAGTGAGGTCGCAACTGTCTTCCACTTGAACTCTAAAATGGGTTCGCCTACATGTTTCAGCCAATATATCCCTCAACTTGTTCTGGCGAAATATCACATCTTCGCCATGCTTACAAGTAGTGGCATGATGTCTCAGGGGATCCAACATCTTATCTGGGCAGAGGGCACAAGGAGACCCCTCTGCTGTGTCAAGCCCCAGCCACCACTTCAATGCTGTCTGAAAAAAACTGGGGGGTCTAAGTGCAAACCTTGACCTTCAGATGGAATAACTGTCAGCCATGAAGAAGTATACAGGGAGGATGCTGATAAAATACGAGCTCTGATGGACAGATAACCCATGAGAACATTAAAACATTGTCCAACACATATTTGAAAGCCTTCTGTGAAAGAAACTTGTCAAGTATAGAAGCTGATATGGATGATGTCTGGTGGATAAACTGCATGATGAATTGAGCATAACTATTGCCTGGAGAAGATGTGCATGAGAGTCGGAACCCAGGCCAGAGAAACTTAGTGATGCAATAAAAGCTGCCGGTGCATGGTGTGACAGGGAATGCAGACCAAGGGCCTCCATGGCTGAGGCTCAGCTGGGCCTGTTTCCATGCAACATTGGAAGGATGCAACACCTGTACACGATGTGAAACATTCTTGAACATCTTGATCAAACATCTGAGGGTCGACTTGCCCAACATCCTCTGGCCTCTGAAGTAGAAACCTGGCCTCAGACCTCTTCTTATCCAAGACAGCACTACAAAATTCAGCATCACCAATAGGTATTGCCAAGATCTCAAGATTGGGATTGCTTGACTGTTTCATCTCAATTGGGAAATGAGCCAAACACCCACTGCTAAAGACCTCACATTTCTTGACGCTAACACGAAGGCCAAGTGAGGGACCAAGCTCAATGAGTAAGGTGAGTGCTTTCCTAACATGTGAACTTGGACCAGCAAAAGCACCGTCATTTTGATACCACACATGATAGCACAGATCACAGCATTCAGGATGAGTAGCAATCACTTTGATTACTGCATTAAGAACTAGGGAGAAAAGTAAGGGACCCAAAGGGTCCCCTTGATGTACACCAGATTCAGATGTTGAATTGCCCAAAGTGTGCCTTAGAACAGGGTGCTGCAACAACACCAACTAACCCATGAGAGTAGCTCTGGGAAGTGGGGTGTGCCGCATTCAGACAGCTAGTTTATTATTTATTTTTAGCATTTTTTTAATTATACATTTACGTGGAGGAATATATAAGATACAAGATATTACAATAATCAATAATACACAAAATAAACACAAGACAATTAGCTATGTACTTAAGTAAGCAGCCCTATTGGTCGGAAAGCTGTAGCTAGAATGGCCCTTGCAATGGTCCTCATCAAGGTTAGATTTAAGCGCCCATAGAGGTCAGCAATAACTTTTTATTAATTATCGATTCAGCCTGCCATAAAGATTGCAAAATACTTTCGACTTTGGAGAGTTGGTTATGATATCTGCACACCTTGCCAAAAAAGAGAGCGCATTACATGCCGCGAAACCTCAAGCACCGTAAGATTCAACAGCAAGGGGGACACATCCCCAGCCAAGTTCAATTCATTTAGCATCATTTTCCACATGGTTCCTCATTTCTTGCTGCCCCAGCCACACTCGCAGTAACCCCCCGCTTCACAAAATTACCGTGATGTCAAATTCTGCTGAGCCTTTAATATCAGTCACTAGGATATCAGCTGGATGAGTTCAGAGTCCATCCTAACCCAAGCTCCTCCCAGCCTACATGAAGCTGCCCATGAAGCTGCTTGGTTTAATGACAGTGTGACAGTCAACCAGGCAGCTGCATGGGGGCGGGGGGGGGGGGGGGGTTGGTTCAGTCAATAGTCTGGGCACAATGTCATGATAAAGAATCAAACAGTTGATTAAAAGAATAGTTGTCTAGACAGTTTGATTGTTTGGATGAAAACGATCAAACTGATCAAATGAAAGGGTTGTAGTAGTTGAGGAGTTCTGTACACCATGCAGGACACCATTAATATTGCCTACATGATTGTGGAAAGAAGAGATTTGCCTTGGTTTTTAACATGTCGTATTCACTGCCATTGAAATGAAATGGCCATGTGAGTGGATCCAGACCAAACACGCTTTCAATGTCAAATATTAATCTCGTACGCAGACCAATGTCACATCAGCTGATGGAGTCTATGTGTACGTAACAGTGATGTAATCCATATGTGACTTGGCCTTGGTTCGAGATTAGGCAATGGCCCAATTGTATGTAACAATTACAACATCCAGCTGTGTATGTGATGTCATGCTGTAAGAGTTTACCATTGTTACATTGTAGATTTGGTTGTATCGGGAGGTTCTAAAATTAGTGCCATTCTCTTTTCTGCTTATCCAGCAGCAGCCTGCTTCAAGTATGGCTCCTTGTTAGACATGCAGCTTAGGCACCTCATGGGCCCGAGGGTTAGGGTAGCCATGTGTTGACCACACCTATCCATAGGATAAAATGCATTCCCTTTGCTGTGCCTGTCTACACCCTTAGGGTTAGTTTATAGCGCTCCCATTTCACAGATATTGTGTGTGAGGGTGTGTATGTGTGTGTGCATGGGCACTCGAGCATGTGTGTATTATGTGTTGTCTTTGTGTGTGTGTGTTTGCACACATATGTAGATGCTTGGATTTGCCATATATGGTTGTTTTTCCCCCTTTCGTTTTCTGTTTGTGTTGATTTAATGTTATCAAATGTACTCATATACTTATGTCATTGAAATCAAAAGTGAGAGATTTCACTTCCTAGCTAACATCATCTTTTCAAGAGATGGTCATCATTATTTGGGTCTGGTTACGTCCTGTCCCATCCATGTGAGGCTCTCCAACTGGCGAAGTACCATATGCATGTGTTGTGCAATGATCCCTCAGGGGACCCACCCAAACTTAACCTCCCATAAAGATGGTGGGTGAGATATTGCCTCTGATGAAACCTAGCGTGGGACTTACCCGAGTTACTCGTTAATTATACATGTGCTAGTATGATTATTATTATTCACATGATCAATCATTGCACACTGCTCTTTAATGGGCCCCAAAATGGTACTGGACCACACAGGGGGGGGGGGGGGGGGGGGGGGGGAGGGCATCATTTGTGATCATCAAGATATCATCACTGGATACGACCATTGGTACATGTACATTAACAAGAGTTATATGTTGATGCCAATCTTATTTTTTGTTAACTTTCAGTTTTGATAACAGTATAAAGTGGCTGGGGATTTTTCCCCAGACCTTCCCCTTTTACGTAGAACATGGGCTACTCACGCCCACGCATAAATATGATACGCCACCTATCAGACAAAAATTCTGGATCCGCCTATGTTAATTAACACTTCTCAGTTCTCAAATACACATGCAGGCACGCAAGTGACATTTACTCAACTGAGAAATGCATACATTTAATAAGTGTCTGATTTCACACCCTAGGACAAATGCGTGCAAGCCCATACATTTAGCGTTAATGAATTAAAATTTCGAACGATAACACAAACAAGAACCCTTGCTTCCTCCTTTTTACACCGCTATGGCCTTACAACCTTAAATGCCACGGACGTTCTCAAAGCGAATGTTTTCTTACTTGTATAATTACACTTCTGTAATAAAATAAAGGTAAGTCTGATCTGCATAATGGCCCTATGGTACATCAGATGTAAGCGACAATGAAGGAAATGGATGACTGCATGCACGTGGTAAGAGTAATTAACTCGCACACGAAGGAAACGCCACAGAATCTAACCAGGAACATACTACAAACCAGTGAACACCCACAAAACCGAGGACACGCCTACACGGCAGATGATACTCACCTTGCCTATGGCACGTACACGTCGACACCGGGTGCGTGCAGTATAACAGCCACCAACGACGGACAGGCTGGCCTATGTACTACCCTTAGTTGTAGAAATTATAACTATGCAACGTTAATTTAATACATTGCATGACGTCGCGAGCGACATGAATTTACGTCATTGTATAATAATCATGGATAAGATGCCATCTCGGCTTTTCACTTCTTAGATCTGCAACTATGCATGTGCCTAAGAGGGGCAAGGTCTTACCAGTGTGAATATATAAATCTGCCACCTTAGAGGACAAGATAGCTTCCTTGGATATGTTATTTTATTTATTGATTATAAATTCCGCATTTAAATGTATATGACATGTGATTGAAGAGTAAAAAGTAATAACCGTATGATGTTGCTATCAAAGCTGACCATGACTCAGCAGATCAAGCAAATAAAAAAAATCACAACGAGCCCAAACACTTCACTCCCTTTTCTGGCATGTCCAATAGATGCGAACAATAGACATCCCACATAGATAGCATGCGCATACGGCCAGGAGGGTGGGTGTTACTAATTTAGACGACGTGGCCTTGGTGACTAAGCTGGAAGGTAAGCATCCTACATGCAGCGATGATCAGGAGGCATAATAAGTATTTGCAAACCTGATGTGGTGACGAATTAGGCCTATGACATGTACTGCCCTTAAATTAGTTGTAGAAGTAACAATGCGACCGCTACAGTGTAACGTTAATCATAATCAGATACGTCAACTATATGTACATGTAAGTAATTTATCCGCGAGACGGAAGTAGCCATGGAAGCGTTCTGCATGAAGAACTAACAAATCTTTAATTTTACAATGTGTTGTAGTAACTGTACCATAGCGTAATAGAGTTTTTTGATAGCAGAAAGCTTTCAAAACAGACAGGGGCTACTTTCGTTCAAAACAGACAGGGGCTACTTTCGTCTCTCTGTAATAGATTCTGTAATAGTAAGGAATATTTAGTACACGACGTAGTATGGGCTACGAAGGGATAAATATAGGACTATATGACATTTTGCATGCCTTACTATTACAGACCCTTGTTTCCTTGCTTTTTACACCACCATTGCCTTCAAATCCAATATCCCACCAACTTTCTCGTAGAGAATGTTTTAGGTATACTTGTGGCATTAGGTACTTGACAAAACAAAAAGCTTGAAACAAACATTCACGCATAACTATAAATGGTTCAGTTTAAAAACCATATTGAATGGTTTTCAAAACTGTTCTTTTTTGTAGCTTATTCCTAACTGGAGAATGGGGCCTTTAAGTACAATGTATGGAGATTGAGACGGAAATAAACTGTGATCCACATAAAGCCGATGTTCAAACGGTCATAAATTTTTTGTCTTTTAATATTGTGATCCCAAATTTCATAAGAAGAATGGCATGTTATAAGCCTACACAAAAAAAGTGATTTGAGAACAAATACTGTTTCCTTATATACTAGCATTTCAACATGAGTTTATGAATGGATAAAGTTAAATTTTGACGAGCGTCTGATTGAATGTATCCAAGGCCCCGGGGTGTATTAAATTTTCCTATTAATCCTAGCACTCTCAACTGATGTATCATTAATTTATTCAGTTAAGCTAGACTTCAAACTATTTTGCAGTAACACATACTTTGTACATAATACAATAATCTCTCTTTAATCATAAAAATTTCCAGCCAAATAAAATAAGACACATTGCATCGATTTCCTACACATCAAACAACAGTCTCTGGCCTTTATATATTCATGACTTCAAAAGTGCTTAAAGCCACTCTGGTCACCTGTGCCCTGTTTAAATCGCATCTTAGTCCATATATAACATTTGCCACTGCATAATCACTGCCAAATGTGCAACTTTGTATTCCATTCTGCATCTGAACTAAAGCATGCTGAATATGGCATCATTTATCGAAATGGCAATTTGTGTATAGTTTTTCCACCAAGAAGTTCATTGATTAATTTTACTTTTTCTGCAGGGGCACATACATGTACGTGTTGTCATATCCCATTCTAATGTTATGCTAAACTAAGAATTTCTGCAGTCAAGATGTCACTTAACACCTCCATCTCAGAATTAATTGTAACCACACAACTCATCTAAGTCATTGGTTAATTTAACAGCCATCTGAAAAAGAATATGGCATCTGATTGGATCATATGAATCATTAAGGCTTACCAAACGACCATTGCATGCTAGTTAATAAACGGTACTTGCATGGCATCTCCCGCAATACTATAACGTATAATAACGCTCATAGATCAATACAACGATGCAATGTGTCGATATATAGGACCCGAGTATGTATCCATAAAAAGCGCGTATTAAATTATGTGCCTTACACAAATTCTTTAATATAGTAAAACTACAGCACCTAACAGAGTATTAATTGATTGCATACTATGAAAACCAAATTATGTTTTAATGCGATAAGCAATGAGATAGCTGTGACATATTCAACGGTGAGCTGAAAACGAGTCATTGCGCATAGCCAGCTGATCGTCGTGAAAGGTTCAAAGTATATAGAAATTGCCTGCCTGCTAGGCGTTTCTAGACGTTTCTGAGATACCGTCATCGGAAGGTTGGTCATGTATTCCAGCATTTCATTCAGCGATGATATTATCGGTGATGGTGAGGGTGTGGTCAGGCTGTATAAACTATAATTGAAGTGCAAAATTTCTCCTCCAAATCACAGTTGTGTGCATGTAATTATAAACTTGATTTTAAAAACATGTTACATATGCATTTATATACAAAATTAACGTATGATATGTATGTGTATGTGCCTGGATCAGTTCACTTACTGCTTGTCTGTCTCATCAATATTATAAAGACGTCCTCTAGTCCATTCTTTTCATATCAGGCAACTCCTTCTGGGCTCTAGCCACACCTTGCTGGTAGTAAAACATCACCGCTGGAAGCTGTTGGGGATACCTGTTGTGTGCTGCTACTTTGGGTGTGGCTCCCTCTGACTGGCTACTGTTGGAGTAACTGGTATTGATTGTTAGGACGTGATGAAAATGTAACTTCCAAGGATGACCCACAGTTCAAGAGTGCAATATGGAACTGAGCTAATGTGGCTGCTTTTGTGAGCAAAAGAGCATGCAATAGCACACCATTGTGCCCACACAACTGAAGAGAGAAAAAGCATTGTTTATCATAATTTTTTTTCATTGCTCTGCTAGTAAAAGAAGGGGTATGCTTTATTTACCTGCTGAACCAAGAGGAAACCCTAAATCAAGAAGTGGTCATTTGGGAGACATTGACATCTCCTCTGACTCCTTTGTCTCTATCAGAGGCAAGTGTCACTCCTGACACAGCAGCCCTAGTTGGTGAGCAAAGAAAGCACCTTGCCAACGACCACAAATACCACACTCTGGGTTGGACTTGCATCCCATAGCTGTTGAGTGCTATGGTAACTGGGGTTTTGAAACCAGACAATCCTTCTCGTTTTTAACCTCACGTCATTAATAAATTGGCCTTCCAGGCCCTAGCTATGTCTAAAACAATAATAATGTTGAACACAACTCTTGTTAGATAGTGATGTAATACTACTATACCGATGGGTATCTAAAATAATGGATTTGTAGTTGAACACAACTCTTCTTAGATAATGACGTAATACTAGATCTATATTTGGTTATGTCCCATGATGCCATGTTTTCCTTTACTTGCATGTTTTGTAGACTCACTGCGCCACAGCATTTAGTATGCAGAGTTGTGTGGAGTCTGCATACCAACCATATGCAGACGGATATCATTGAAGTGTTCGTTTGCAGACGTCATGCAGACGGATATCATTGAAGTGTTCGTTTGCAGACGTCTGCAAACGAACACTTCAATGATATCCGTCTGCATACGGTTGAAATGCAGACTCTGCACAGCTCTGCATACTAAATGCTGTGGCGCAGTGACTATAGCAGGACCTACGATTTTTTCGATTTCCCGGTCAAATCTGTTATAGCATTTCTTTAGCAATTATACCCTCCATACTCTGCAGCTTGCGTGGTCATGAAGATATGCTCCTCTGCTGTTCTGTCACCTAGCTTTACGTCGAACGCCATTCACGTATAGCTGGCCGTGGTCCACTTATTATAATAAGGGGTTGTATTCACAATCACATATGTGTTCCATACATGGGAAAAGATATACCATTATGTATATAACCAGTGTCAACGTATAGCTATGATGTCCGAAGAAATTGCAAAATTGATGGCATAATCTATTGAATTAGCATACATTCTTTTGGCCACTAACAAACAGTAGCACAACTAATATTTGATGTTGCCATAGTTAAACTCAAAAGGTAGAGCTTTACCTTTTTCTTTCATTGATGATGAAGGTGTTTATGGTGTCATCTTCTACACTTCTTTGGACACTAGTAATAAGCTCCAAACACAGTTCATTGAACGTATATCAGATGACAATTGCCTACAACAATTTTTAAAAACAAATAAACAAAAGCTTAGTTAATGGATCACTCCATATGCTGGACATTCCTCCATGTTCTGTACGTTCAATGGAGGAGCCATTTTCATTATTCCTTCATATGCACTGTTCTGTTCAAGTTCTATTAGCTTGTTCCTAGTTCTTCCTATTGGTAATGGATATAATGCTTACAACATAACACCAATGATATCCCCTTACCTTTAAGCTTAAATCTTATGTATACACCTACACAAACCACACCTCCAACTGCTGATATCATCAGTACTACCACACCACATATTGTTCCATACACTGAGTAAATAAAACACAAATTATATTATACACTAGATAATGGATATAAAATTAATCATATTCGATTAACTAACATTGATGCCTTACCTAATGCACTTGTGGATAGCTCAATATTGTGGCCACCAGTAGTAATCAAGGAATCAACAGTGCTCATCATATGTATGGTGGTGGGTGTGGAAACCATTGTTTGCAGTCCTGAGAAGGTATACCCATTTGGTCAAGCTATCATTAATCAAATACATGACAAAACATAACAAATGTACATCTCTGCTCAATACAGTTGCACAACATTTTGCACCATGCCATAAAACAAAACAGTGCTGCTACCAATGATTTTTACCAATCAGTGAATTCTTTGGAAGTAAGAAGATAAATGTGGTTATATTTCCTCTCCCAGCTCCATTAACAGCAATAAAAATGAACTGAATTGTACCATTATAGTCCAAGATGGTTGCATTTTGCTCTCCGTATGTTCCAAACTGTACTACAAATGATGGATCAGACAGACAAAATGATGAAATACAAGGCATGGCGGGCCTGCATCCTGGTGGATTACTGATGGTCTTCGTAATGTTGGTGACATTGTTACCAAGTTCATAATGAGATATAGTGGGAGGGGTTGAAACTTCAAGAGATGGTGGTGCAACCCAGGAGACCACTAAAGTAGTGTTGGTTGAATCAACAGAGAACTGCTGGGGTGGAGGTAGTATGCCTATACAAACAAAAGTGACACTTAGAAATGACAGTAAGGCTACATACTAAAGTGAGTGATAAAGGCCATCACTCCATGTATTAGTGCATCAGTTTATCTTTATATATTAGTAATGATTTTATTACATTAACACTTCCAAATACTGTCATGTTTTGTCTCAGCATGCTTTACCTCTTGCTATAAGATTTCACAGCATTAGTCATAGTCATGACTAAGGCAAACTAGAAGTGTGGTATTATGAATAAGTCTTAGAACGGACAATCGGTCTGGGTCTTACATATCCCAGATATACATGATCACTCTTTCAGTCATAGCATTTTACTGCCTTGATAGACATTACTCAACATACCCTTCCCACTCAAACTTTCTCAGCCATCTGTAGCACACAAGCCTCATATACTTCAACATTCACAGTCATGGAGGCTAAAGAAACATTACTCAGATCCATGTTAGTGACTGCTTCATCAATGAACTACTCAAGGCACAGACTATGGCAATGACTGGTCATTTGGTATTCACTGTAAATCAAAGTGCTGTTCATTGGGTCATTATAGAATTGTAACAGCACCTAACCTTGCAAAGTGAGCCTCACTTACTGTAAATCAAAGTGCTGTTGTCCAGTATTGACATTCTTTTACAATACAGGTCACCAGTTATTAGGTTAGATTTAATATATACGGACATGATCATTAAGTTTAAATAAGAATTGTAACAGCATATCTAACCTTGCAGAGTGAACCTCACTGGATTACTTGAGTGAGGCTGATACGATCTGTCCAGCACTGTACAGATCACTGTAATGTTTCTGTTTGTTTTGGTGGTGGGAACAATGAGCTGAGAGGATACAGTAAGTCCATCTGGTGACACAATGGAGGGTGTAGGCTGTATTTCTTTACTGAGTACATATTGTGTACCAGTTGTGTACCCATCCACTATCCAGACCACTGTTCTCCCATTTCCAGAACAATTGAATGTAAATGTCAATGTATTGTTCTCAAATGTTGTAAAGTCATTAGATGGTATAATGACAATGCTGCCTGCACCTAATGAAATAACTAGATAATAATAGACCAAACAGTATACAATGATAACAATACTACTCCAAGCCTGACAAGTTAATATGTGAAATGCTAATACCATTTTTTGCAACTGTCCATTTAAGCACTTACCAACTGTGGTCAGCAATAGGTTCAGAAGAAGTAGAATAACTTCGTAGTTCTCTGAATTATTCATTCACTTTACGGTCTATCGCAGCCCTGCATGTGTAAAAGCAATCAAAATTACTACATGCTTCCTTTCGACAGTTCATGAAGGAGGTCATATTCATTATCAATCTATTATGGTCAAACGTTGATTAATTAATTATTCAATAACGCTATCGGTCATTAATTTTGGTTGGTATAACTTTTAGCCTTTAATACCAGCGGACGATTTCGGAATCCATCCGAGCCCAAGCCACTCCCGGCCCCCATGGAGCTGCTTGGTTGAATGTATGATAGAGTGACAATCAGCCAAGCAGCTGCATGGCGGGTGGATACAGACAGTAGTCGTGCCCCATGGGCGCATGACAAAGAATCAAACAGTTGATTAAAAGAATAGTTGTCTCACTCTGTATGTTAGCAAGATACTTATAAGCAAAGACTGTAAGCATGCAACAGAGCGATTCAATGGCCATATGGGCAGACAGTAAAGTATCAGGGCATATATGGCTATGAAACTCATAAGATGTGTGCTGAGTCAGCACTATCAGTCCAACAAATATATGCTTGCAAGCAAGTTAGTCTTTATATATTCATGCTATGTTGTTTGCCATTTGTATTATGTATACAACGCAAATTTTAAAAAAGAACATAAACATAAACATACAGTACGTACAAATCATCAATTGAAGGGAGTGCAGACAACAGCTTTTTTGTTTGCGAAGGTTTCTATTATTTCATTAAAATCTAGTTGCTTCGCCAACTCTGACTCGACAGCCAATGTTCCTAAAGAAGTCAACCGCATCTGGCACATAATTCATCGGAGATAGTTCTTAATTCTTTTTATAATACTAAAAGATCGTTCTGCATCAGCTACTGTAACCGGACCCTGATTATCACGAATCTCATCAATCTCATTAAATCTTTAAACGCTATCACTTACATCAAACCATTATGCTTTAGCGTATTCTGCCCTCTGACCCCTTCAGCACGCATTGCCGTTTCCCTTCTTTTCTGGGCGCCTGATTTGTGATGGTAGCTCATTCTTGCCGCTCGTTAAATAGAAAGTGTAAACCAAGACGCTGATTGGTTACAACGGTCTGGGCCCCGAAACTACTAAGCCTGAGGGGGCGTGCCTAGTGACTAATAAAGGGCGTGGCTCTCAAGGCCCGGGCTCCATTGAGGTCCTGGCCCGGGGATTTTGCCCCCTCCCTGCCCCCCCCCCTCCCCCTGCGCCCCCCCCCCCCCCCCCCCCCCCCCCCCCATTGGGTCTGTTATCACACACGTAGCTTTTTAGAAATTCTGCGTGTGAGCGTGCAGAAGAAGAAGCAGACGACCCGCCCATTATTTTTGGAAGGGGAACGAGGACAGCAGTATTTTTCGTTCTCGACAACCACGCGGTTCTACGACGTGAAACAAAAACGAAACTACTCAGTTTTGACTTCTAGATCGATTGCCGCAACAAGTTAGACGATCCGATCGTCGGGAGCGAAGCTACGGTAGGGTCGCGGGATTTTAATTAAATTCATAGTCGGGTCAAAACCTATATACTCAATCTGAACCTGCGGCATCAGGTTCAATATAGGATTGATTGAGGGTTGATGAATGTCATTAATAAAACTTCACTAGCGTCTAGAGGGACAACGGAGAAACGGATCGCTTATCTCTTTGTCGCGGCGGAATGAGAGCACAACGATCTACAGTTCTACGTTTGTTCCGTGTCATAAAACAGTGTGGTTATAGAGAAACAAACAATTTCCTGTTTCTCGTGCCCAGTCCTAAAATAATTCTCCATCCACGGCTGTTACATTTCATTGAAATTTGGACAACAGGTCCTCGCCCACTATGAATTTTAAGTACCTAGCAACAGGGCTCATTACTTCCATAGCAACGACTATAGGTTAAAAGAGGCCTGTGTACATGAAGATATCGTCGGAGTTTTCACTTAAAGCGCAACCTGCATATGCAATAAGGACTTCGCCACACGACAGTGCTAATTTCTAGCAATGATACCTTGGCGAACACGTGCTACACTGCCAAACGCTCACGAGGTCTTAACGGGTGCGGTCAACGTTACTTATGTTTTCTAAAAATTGCTCTTATATTTTTCGACAGGAAACGCCTTGAACAACTCAGGTATGTTAAGACAAGCTACATCTATACTTTCGTGTCACTATGTTCGCAACACGTTTTGGACATATGTCGGCGCACGCCGACCGTTGCTATAGCATTAAACGGGGAATTACGTAACGTGTAATTAACGTAACCGCGGAATGATATGCGTATTTAGATATCGTGTGACTGTCTCGTGATAACGCGTGATAACTTTTGAACAATGATATTGGCAAATGTTTGAAATCGGGCAGATGGGTAGATCAGCTTTTCGATCGCTAGTGCCTTCCGATTGGAGATCCGATGTAGGAAACATACCAAGAGCAGGTATCATAATATTCGAAAGAGACGGACTGGCTTACAAGGACGTTGTGACGCGAGCAGGGTGAGGCAGTTGTCACACTAATGAAAAGTAAGTATATCAGAGGCATATTAAGTATGCATGTGAGCTCTCGGGGAAGGGTGCTTTGTCGAAAACATCCGAGCATTGAAAATTGATAATTCTATTTAGTGCCGTGGATGATTCTACGGCCACAACAGCTTGTTCTGTATTCATTTGGAGTACGGTTTTACTATTTGTCTTGCGAATATGTGCTTAGATGTCATTAGGGGTGCCCAGTGTGTACATGGTGTGTGTGCCTTGTGTGTACATGGTGTGTGTGCCTTGTGTGTACATGGTTTGTGTGCTTTGTGTGTACATGGTGTGAGTGCCTTGTGTGTACATGGTGTGTGTGCTTTATGTGTACATGGTGTGTGTGCTTTGTGTGTACATGGTGTGTGCTTTGTGTGTACATGGTGTGAGTGCTTTGTGTGTACATGGTGTGTGTGCTTTGTGTGTACATGGTGTGTGTGCTGTGTACATGGTGTGTGCCTTGTGTGTACATGGTGTGTGTGCTTTGTGTGTACATGGTGTGTGCTTTGCGTGTACATGGTGTGTATGTGCTTTGTGTGTACATGGTGTGTGTGTGCTTTGTGTGTACATGGTGTGTGTGTGCCTTGTGTGTACATGGTGTGAGTGCCTTGTGTGTACATGGTGTGTGTGCTTTGTGTGTACATGGTGTGTGTGTGCTTTGTGTGTACATGGTGTGTGTGCTTTGTGTGTACATGGTGTGTGTGTGCCTTGTGTGCACATGGTGTGAGTGCCTTGTGTGTACATGGTGTGTGTGCTTTGTGTGTACATGGTGTGTGCTTTGCGTGTACATGGTGTGTATGTGCTTTGTGTGTACATGGTGTGTGTGTGCTTTGTGTGTACATGGTGTGTGTGTGCCTTGTGTGTACATGGTGTGTGTGCTTTGTGTGTACATGGTGTGTGTGTGCTTTGCGTGTACATGGTGTGTGTGTGCCTTGTGTGTACATGGTGTGAGTGCCTTGTGTGTACATGGTGTGTGTGCTTTGTGTGTACATGGTGTGTGTGCTTTGTGTGTACATGGTGTGTGTGCTTTGTGTGCACATGGTGTGAGTGCCTTGTGTGTACATGGTGTGTGTGCTTTGTGTGTACATGGTGTGTGCTTTGTGTGTACATGGTGTGTGTGTGCTTTGTGTGTACATGGTGTGTGTGTGCTTTGTGTGTACATGGTGTGTGTGCCTTGTGTACACATGGTGTGAGTGCTTTGTGTGTACATGGTGTGTGTGCTGTGTACATGGTGTGTGCCTTGTGTGCACATGGTGTGAGTGCCTTGTGTGCACATGGTGTGAGTGCTTTGTGTGTACATGGTGTGTGTGCTTTGTGTGTACATGGTGTGTGTGCCTTGTGTGTACATGGTGTGTGTGCTTTGTGTGTACATGGTGTGTGTGCTTTGTGTGTACATGGTGTGTGTGCCTTGTGTGTACATGGTGTGAGTGCCTTGTGTGTACATGGTGTGTGTGCTTTGTGTGTACATGGTGTGTGTGTGCCTTGTGTGCAAATGGTGTGAGTGCTTTGTGTGTACATGGTGTGTGTGCTTTGTGTGTACATGGTGTGTGTGTGTGCCTTGTGTGCACATGGTGTGAGTGCTTTGTGTATAAAATCATTTCCTATTCTAGGGACAAGTAGATATGAAAATGAATTTTTTGGGACAGAGAATATTTTTAGTACACATTATTTCATATGTAGCCATGTGTACACGACTACAAATACATACAATGTACTCTGTGTTTTTTCTAATCGTGTGTCGTTTCTGTTTATCCAGTGATATCTTGCTCCATTCATCAAATGAAAATATGTGTAGAAACTCTGATTGTGCACATCCCAATGTGAGTAAAATAACACCATCAGTTTCTTGATTGTTGAATGTTTCTGTGTTGTTAATTGCATTGCAGACATGGCATCAAACAAAGCATTGTAATCTTTAATTAACTGTGGCATGTGTTGTGCAGTAAGTTGTTTCACACCTCCTTTCTCCTCATACAGTTTCTGCACTATGGTGTGAACAGCTGTTCTGGCATAGCAGCAATTGATTGCTTCTGCCATCTGCATGAGATGATTACCGTCAAGTCCCGGATATAACACACACACACACACACACCACACACACACACACACACACACCCATCTTAAACAAATAGCGTATCCAAGCTATAGGCCCTTGCAGGGGATGAAGCATGTCAGTACACGTCCCAGCCATGAGTATTTTTAAGAAAGAAAGGGTACAGGCACTTCAGTTTGAAAAAGAAAAGCAGTAGCATGAGGGGTTGTAAAAATTCGCTCGTTTAAAAAAATATTAAAAAGAATGGGGGCGAGGGCGGGGGTACAGATTACCTTTCGGAATTTTAACCGTCCGAACAGTTTTTTTTAATTACAAGTCTTAGTGTTCCTTTTATCAGTATCGGTCTACGAACCACGATCATCGTTTCAAAAGCACAATCAAGCTGCCGTATAATTTAAGTGGTTATGAACGGTCACCAATGAATATGACGCAGCTTACCTTTCAAACTTTGATAAGTTGGTCTACGAAACGCGTTCAACGTAGAAAGTGCTACCGTATAATTCAGACGCTATGAACAATCACTAATGAATATGACGTAGCCAGAGATAATATATAGATTATCTCTGACGTAGCTTACCTTTGAGAAAAGCTGTTCGTTCGGACAGTCGGCTCACTAACACTAAAAGGAAATTAAAGTTGGGCGCACATTGAAAGGTACAGTTGTTTATATATATATTGTACCGCGGTTGGACCGTATGTTCCTTTGGCGCTCATTGATTTCATTGGTGGAAGTGTATATTACGTAATTCATATTACGTCACCAGGAGTAATCGGCCGCACGGGATGAAGTTATAATGTTCACACATTTTCCCGGGTGGTTCAATTATATATATTGCACATTATTATTAATCGGTATAGTAATACAACCTTCAAATTATGTCGTATCAGTAGGCAGAAAAGGATTAGACCTTTGAGATATCAGTTCTGAGGTAATGAAAATTGATTACTGCATTATTTTATCTTATTTCTGCAGTTTTTTGGTTCAAATTACCGTCGCGTAGACTAAGACAAATTTTGCCTGCCGTTTCCAGTTCCGTGCCACATAGATACTCGTAACAGTACTTGTTTCCGATCAATCCTACTCATTTTAACCACCCGGATTTTTAAAATATGTATAAATTAGTGAGCGGCAGTAAACCGCGCAGCGCAAAGACGCAATTAGTTGTCATGACAATGAGCATTGATAAAAATCACAAAACAATTGAATAATTATACGGACAACAAAAACTCACATAATACATTAAGCTTTAAGAAAAATATAATTTTCAAAAGTGGTGTAATCTACCTTTTGTGTCCTAAAATTTAGGGTGTAGCCAGTCTTAACACACCTGAGAAAGTAAAGGGTTTGATCTTGCGTTTCAAGTAGCTTTTACGTTGCTACGCGGCTTTGTCTGTTCATTATAGTCGGTTGAAATATAGCGCCATTTTGGGTTCTCTAATGACGCACCTTCTGTGGATATGAGAGAGTTATGTATTCTACTTTTATTAGGCGGTGGTACTGCAGCTGACATGTGCGATGAAATGTTAAGGTAATGATGGTCTTGCAAAATGTTTTTAAGCCAAGCAATAGTATTTCTGATTCCAGTGTAGGTGCGTTTTGACGAATTGAATTTAGCATGTATGGTTAAGCACCTTGCTCCCCCATTAGACCGCAGTGGTTTTTAGATTCCCATTCCAACATGTGCATGGTCCTCAATTGATGGCCTGGCTTATTAGGAATAGCTCACAAGAATTACATTAATGCTGTCTGAATGCTCCCTCGTGCTTTAGCTTGCTTTTGGTTTAATTCCCATTGTGTTTGAGTTGATTGTTTGCCCAAAAGGGGGCAGGCAAAAACCATCCAGTCGGGTGCATAGGGGTGCTGACCCCTTGCCCTGAGTCTGACTGGAACCAAGAGGTGATGCTGGTCCCCTTTAGTCAGCTCCCCCCATGACACTGATCGCAGTATGGTGGCTAAGTCAGGGGTAGAAGCCCGAAGGGTGCCGCCTGCCATTGATGTATAAGCAAGAACACAGCAATACATGTACAAAGTACAGCCACTGCACAGGTGGAGTCGGTATGAGCATGCAATGCAGCTAGCAATTAGTTGTAAACAGCCTGCCACCATCCTTTTTCTACATGTTTGACCTGGAACCTTATCAGGTGTCAATATGTTTGGGATCAGAGTGTATTAGATTGTGTTGACTAAATAGAGGTGAGGCTTTTCAGTTCCCAGACTTTAAGATCGGGGTGTAATGGAAGTGCTAGGATGTTCCCAGGCTTTAGGCTAGGGGGGGTGTAGAGTATTACTCATTCACCAAAACATTAAACCAAGTTTAGTACCTAAACAACCACTTAAATAAACAGGTATGCACACACCAAGTTTTTGTATGGTACTTGTGTTGCGTACTGTACTGTCATACAGTGAATGGCATTTGGAGAATTTCAGCAGAATTTATATGAATCAAGATCTCCTTGGAAGCATCAAATACCCTTTGCACTACCTTGCTGACAAGTTGCCTCTCTTGGCTGGTTACATCAGTACAACATATTCGATAGCTTTGAGGCTTCTGTCACATGACCTGCAACACACCACCCCATCATGCAGGACTATCTAATTATTCTTGAAGATTCTTGCTGTTCAGTGCATGTGGTGTTGTAGAATGACACAATGCAGCAGTCAAATGGAAGGCATGTGGCACATAGAAACCTGTTGCAGGGGAATTGGATTGGTTGTCCTAAAACATTAACTCATTATTTGCAGATTACATCTGTGTAGATGACAATTTTGTATGTGATTTTCGTGGTGCTATAGCCTTAATATGTTGTACAGTATCAACTGGTCTGGCCGGGGTACTGCCACATGCTTCAGGTTTGCACCACTGAGCCACGTAAAAGGGGACACTACGTACTCCATGGTGAAGGAGCAAGGACTGAATTGTGAAAGAATTTTTTTATTGCACACTACCTTACAGGTACTGATGGCATGGTTGCACCAGTCATGTGGCTCTAAAAAAAACATTTGTAAAAGTGTTTGGCTTCGTGACGCAACTGTTACATGTTTCATACTCACTCAGCACTTGAACGTGAATAACTTGCATGGGGTTGGATCTCAGGACTGTCTTTTTGTGTGTCAATATAAAAGGTTGACAGTAGCTCTTTATGAATTGTTGCTTGCGTAGATGGCCTGCAACCACATAACCAGCACAAATCATCCAATTGACACTTGTGCTTAGGTTCCATTGTAGCTGTAGATTGCTCGCAGTGTGTAGATTATTCACGATTTTGTAAGAGCTCTTACGCCTAGTTGCAGGCGCGTAGCACGAAGCCGAATTCATCAAATGATTCACTGATCCTTTCTCTTTCTTCTGAGCATTTTACAGCTCATTTAATAAGAGCAATTTTTACAGTATGAAATCGAACTCATGGCATTTTTAGTTATGTTGAGAAGAGCCTGTATGCGTGGCCACAAGTACATCGTAGTCGTAATTGTATTCGATTGCGCAAATAGTCCTTTAATATTTCAGATGTTTACTAAACATAAATTCCTTATTGGGTTTTGCATTAGTACCAAAGGCCAAGTGCAGGCAATCTCCGAAGTTAAGTGTCAGTTAATGAGCTCTATGGCGACCATTTTTTTAGACATACGATCTAATTTCAAAACCTATTGTCACGTACGGAACAGCCGTGCATCGTCGTCTTCTTCTTCTTAGGAAGGTATAACTTGAGCTAGGAACGGTTTAAAAGGACGGGAATAGTACCAATCGCTTCGAAATTCACCGGCACGTTATCCTTACATGTCATATGGACACATATCCACGGTGGTCCAGACGCGGACATTAAGTTGTATAATTAGAACGTATAGTTCTATTGCGGTATACGTAATCGTACATTCATATTTTCCTCGAAAACAAACGGCTGTCTTTCCATGCTTATAGTTCTTTCGCACAATGACCAAATGCCAAAAGAATTATATGAACCTATTCACAAAGTAGTGCCATAATAAACTAATTCAAATCCGCATAAAAAAGTACCCTCTTGATAAATCAGAAGTCCCGCGCATTGGTGTACCGTAAAGACAGCCATTTTGGTGTCTTACTTGGAGAGGGCTTTTGCTTCCAATCCGCCAGAGGGTTCGAGCTGTCTTTATTAGCATACATTCAGTGGTCCTAGTACAGTCTCTTAAGCATGTTTTTATTTGTGGCCATTGCTTTCTTGGACTCTCTTTTATGCCATCAAACCACACAAATCACTTGAATGGTGTGCCCACATAAATCAAGGATGCAGGGTGACCGGTTATGCGATCTGAGCAGTCATTGCAGAGTTTGTGGTTTCAAGATAAAGAAAGCAAAGGAAATAGTGAAGGCTAAACGCGTATTTGACTGCGCTCCACATGCAGTCGATTTGCAAAGGGCCTTTGGCATTGATATCACCAACGACCTGCAAATGAGCCTCCCAAATACTTTCTGTAGGCCATATTACCAATCGATGGAACATGCTGTTAAGGCAATAATAGCTAACTTGGTTTCAAGATGCATGGTAAAGGTTTATGACTGGTCTAAGCATGCTGCCAACAATTGCAAGGTAAACATTGTAACCCCATCACCAGCCAAACACTTTACACATGCATATATATTCATATGCAGGAGTGCACATCATACAGACAATGTCGCTGGACAAAGATAAGCAGGTATCCTGCAAAACAATCCATGGACATAGCACAAACCAAGAACCTTATCTAACACATTGAGCAGATTGCCCTACAAAAACTCATCTTTTCCAACGAACATCCAGTAGTATCTGCCAACCAAGTCCTTTCTATTGCTGAAATGCTGTTATGTGTCATATGCCAGAAGACTCTTGATCAACTAGTGCAGCTGTCATGTGATACTCTGGTGTGTACAGGATGTTTGGTACAGCAATTAACAGCTTCTGCACAGACGTTCTGCCCTTTCTGTTCTCCACCACATCAACTGATGCCAGAGACTATCAAACCAGCATCACAGATGATACTACTGCAAGATGTACTGGTGAAATGCATGACATGCAAATGAGATGGGGCATTCATTGGAAATCATGTCAACAGGGCACTACAGGTAGTAATTTATACAAACCTGTATCAAAATCTCCATTTCTTACTGCTGCAGCCATCAAACATAGCAACTCTGTGCTCTTCAGTGTAAAAAACCGCTGAACAATGCCCAGCCCTTATGGAGAATGCAATGGTGTGAGAAGTTCACCACATTGGTACTAAGTTTGCAACGTGCCATCACCTGTACACTTGTCAAAAAAAGAAGATAACACTCGCCTAGGTCAATTCCTTATGTATCTAAAGTGTATTTATTACATTTTATACATAGACCTATCGATCAGGGAATTTATGGAAGCTTTCACTGCAGCCTTTCTAACAGTACGTCGAACAGTGAAAATGCACCTGCTTGAGGATCATGCTACAGAACTTGTAGAGGCAAAAATTGGTGCTGAAGCCATCCATGCACAGTTTAATTCTCTGATGATGACTGACAGCTGTGTATCCAGTGATGATTCCATTCCTTGGTATGGGTACAGACCAGTTAGCAAAGAGCCAAGTTGGTGAACCCAGGACAGGTGATAGAGTGAAGTTTGAAGGTGAGGATGGATTCCAAACAAGGTGAAAAGGCTCAAAAGAGTCATGCAGGAGCATTTTCTGAACTTGTCACAACAATTACGGTCCCTTCGACCTCCACAAGCCAAAAGGAAAAAAAAAACTGGTCCGTCATGAGCACACCGTACCTTTAATTAAATGTATAACATGGCGGTAGTTTACAGGGCTTTCGCGAGTGGTTTATCAAGCCACTAAAGCAATGGCCACCTAAGAAAATACAAAAATATTGTAGCTCGCCTTGTCTATGAAGTGCACACAAAGGCTTTAGCCGTTCCCTCTGGCGGATAGTTCAGTCCAAGACCTTTTCTGAACCCTACCGCAATCGTATAGGCGAGTCTCCAGCAACAAATCCGAGCGCTAAGAAACTGTTGTACCAAGTTGTTGACATCTTTTGGTAGAGCATGGAATGCTAATACTAACCTTATCATTGTTATAAGTGCCACGTGAAGCAGTAATAAAGTGCCAAGCCGTAAACAAAGGCATGTGGTAACTAAGGACTTAATGGTGTCGTTGCTAGGTAATTACCAATTCATTGCGGGCGTAGGTTATTGTCCACCGTTTCAATGTAACGTAACCCCCGTGTATCAAGTTCTATTTAATAATGTATGTAATAGATATTTATTAATAATTTTAGGCAATATAAATACTCTAACCTTCACTAAAAATATCTGGTGTTCCTATCGCAGTTTAGTTGTTGCTTTGGCTAGTGAAGTTGTTTTTCTAAAAATGCCTTCGCGTAATCAAAAGAAGAGATCTAAGCAACGAGCGGAATACCTCCAAAAGCAAGACGAGAACAAAGCTAAAGCCCGAGCGCTCTACAAGGCCGATCCCGAAAAGAAGAAGGCCTCTGTACGCGACAGTTACAAGGCCGATCCCGAAAAGAAGAAGGCCTCTGTACGCGACAGCTACAAGGCCGATCCCGAAAAGAAGAAGGCCTCTGTACGCGACAGCTACAGCGCAGATATTGAATGTAAGCGATCTGCTAAAAGGCGGCGATATGAAGAGGACCTCGAGGAGAACCGTGCTGCTAAAAGGCGGCGATATGAAGAGGACCTCGAGGGAAACCGCGCTGCTAACAGGCAGAAATACGAGGACAATTCAGCTGCCATTAAAGCATCTAAAAGGAGTCGGTATTGGAATGACCCCGCTGTCCGATTGGCTAAATGTGCTTCCGAGAGGACGCGGTACCGCAGGGGTCACAGTACTACCACTACCACCCAAAGGTATGTTATGGCATGTTGTATTAACATTAAAAGGCTGTGCATGCAACATTTGTAGAGCAGGCGGTGTTTGGTCGGGCTTGTCACCCTACTACCTGACCAAACGCGGTAGTAGGGCCCGCACAACTATGTACAGCACGGATCTGCACAAAACCATTCACTTCACATGTAAAGCATGCAACTGTGTGTACAGTAGTAGTGTCTATTGTTTTAATCTGATGTATAAAAAGGCTTCCTTATTTGAAGGCTTCCTTATCTGTCTAGCCATGTACATGTGTTGCAACTATGAATATAATTGCAGTTGCAAGGGCTGAGAACTATAGGTGAAATGACAATAACTGCAACCATATCCTTCTCCCATATAGCTACTCCTTGTATGAACCCAAATCTCATGCACTAATGGAGTATAATGGTGGTAGTGAGCTTTGTCCATTGTACACACCACCAGCACTAGCAGCAGACTTTCTTGCCACCACATGCCGCCAATAGTCTTGTACTTTTGCAAATCAACTTGTTATAGCCACCATAAGGTACTTCTACTCTCACATTTATGTAAAATCAGACATTCTGCCCACACTCATAACGCTGCAGACCCTGTCCACACTCACCTGAAAACATCTTTATCAATCTACATGGTGCCATGTTATCCCAGATCTACATGCAGTCATGTAGTTCACTTCCTGAGTTCCCACACTATCCATCTCTACTGCATGTAGGCTACACCTCATGTTTAGATTGGAGCATTTTCAAATTTGACCAATAAAATTTTAGCACATGCCGTTAATATGATGGAATTGGACCAATAGAATTATAGCACAGTCTGCACACGTGCTAAGGCTTTGCAGGTATAAAAGTCAGTCGTGCATTATAGTGCACTTTGAAAAAAGAGGTAAGAATTTAATAATATACTCTATGTGGATTCACGTGTAAACTTGCTTGAAAAAAGAATTAGGTAAAATCATACTCTCTGTCTCTGTCACGTACATGTAGATGGCAGCTGAAGACCTAACTGGTTTTTTTAATCAAGAGGGGTCGGAGGAGGAAGAGGATGACATACATCCTCCGACTCCTCTCCCCTTCACCCCGCCACCTCCAGAAGCCCCGCCACTCCTACCACCACCAGCAGCACTGCCCCCACCACCACTACCAGCAGCGCTACCCCCGCCGGCACCACCAGCGCTGCCCTCGCCGGCACCACTAGCGCTGCCCCCGCCGGCACCACCAGCGCTGCCCCCGCTGGCACCACCAGCGCTACCCCCGCCGGCACCACTAGCGCTGCCCCCGCTACCACCGCCGCCTGTGCTCCCTCCCTGGCCTGCATGGCCACTGCCACCCTGGCAGAACGCAGCATGGCGGGGAGGCCGAGGAGGAGGACGTCCCCGCAGGAGACGAGGGCGCGGGCGAGGACAGCTAATAATTAATACTACAAATTCATATAATTATAATTATTATTATTAAAGTTATTTATTGAAAATGATACTACATATACAATATTTACAGTTTTAAGCTACGCAATTTTACTAAACAAAAAACAATACACTGGAACGGAGAAGGTGAGGAGACTAACATCCAGTTGCCATTGAACGGGACAGCAGAGCTCTGGCATTCGCTCTAACTAGGACCAGGTTTAACCTGCTATAGAGAGCCGAAGTGACCTGGGACTTGCAACAATTCGATCTAATTGCCTACGGTGAAAAAAAACAAGTCAATAAAAACATTCTCTAACGAGAGAGTTGTTGGTATATAGGATTGACCAATGGTGGTGTAAAAAGCACGGAAACAAGAGTGACAGAAATTTTACTCGAAAATTGAAATTGGCCTATATTTAGCACGCTCACAAAATAACAGCGCATGCCTGAGTAATGTGCTAAATATAGGCCAATTTCAATTTTCGAGTTAAATTTCTGTCACTCTTGTTTCCGTGCTTTTTACACCACCATTGGTCAATCCTATATACCAACAACTCTCGCTTTAGAGAATGTTTTATTTACTTGTTATATATAGCCACATAGCGAGTGACATTCACGTGACGTCATCTGTAAGGATGTACTGTACCAACTTTTATTAGATTTAATAAATACCTATATACTTTACGCTGGATGGCTTATCTTCATGCCTTCAAGATGGTAGTAGCTGCTGACAAGACTGCTCAAGGACTCGACCAGCAGACATCTTGGTCACAAATTCGGACAATGGTACCGTAGACGCCTTCTATGTCACTGTTATGCATCCCCGCTCAATTCTAGCAGCTGAGTTCTGCAGTGACATGAAATGCGGAGAATGTGGAAATGTATTCCATTCAGTGTTGCCGCGGTTGGGCCGTCAACCGTGAAAACCGGCAATCAGCTAGCCGATACGGTTGGCCTGACTGACCGCCAGAAAAAAAAATGCATGACGTAATACTGGTCGCGAATCACTAAACCGCCAGTTTTTTTTAGCAAAATAACCGGGAACAGTAAAAAATTTACGCGGTTACCAAGTATGTATGATGTGTACATTTTGCAGTACTTGTGATCGGAGCCTGTCATGCATGCAGGACCAGCATGGAGGTGTGAGCAGGCAAAAGCCTATCCCTGCCGGCGCCAGTGAGGTGTTGCTATAGTCTGGGGACCAGACGACTGGCTTTCAGCTGAAAGCCAGTCGTCTGGTCCCCAGACTAGTGTTGCTACTGACAAGCACATGCATGCCTAGCATTCATGTGATTACATCATTTTACATGTATACGCCAGTTTCAGTGGTGAACACTATATAAAAGCACATGCATTGATTTTTCTTGCTATTGCCGTTTGTGTGCAGGGAACTATTACAGAGCCGTTAGCCATATACATACGTTGGCGCAAGCGCTTAAGTCCTCAAGTTTACTGTCTTCCGGATGGAGCAATCTGTAGGATCCAGATCTGAATCAGATGACATATCAGACAGTGGTGCGGGAGAGCCTCCTGCTGCTAAGAAAGTGAAACAGTGCGGCCCTACTAGTGCAGAACTGAAACCTGCTGACGTTAAGGGTACATTCCATCCTTCTGGTCCTAAGTTTTTGAACGTGTGGCTGTGGAAGCACTATAAGCTCTCTCCTCGCGCTAACTGTGACAAATGGGCTTTGTGCATGTGCTTTATGCCAAAAGGGAGGTGAAACCGTTTGAATTCCTCGCAGTGATGGGTCTACTACAAGGATGAAAAAACATCTGATTGATGTTCATAACTCTCAAGTACCTGGCTATTCCAGCTTCCAGTGTGCCCTCTGAGAGAGTATATTCTCACAGCTAAAACTGATCGTGGAACGAAAAAGATGGCGCATGGATGGAGGAAGGGTGGAAAGAGTCATCTTTCTTCGATGTAACAAAAACTTCAACGTATAAACTTGTATAAACAGGCTATTTAAAATTATTATTCATGTGTTTATTAGTATACATGTAAGTATTATTTATCAAACACTCAAGCATCTGGTTCGTCCGTAGCCGTCTAGATTTTCCCAGTAACCGACAACTTTGACCGGATGGATTGTAAACGGTCAGCTATCGTTCACGAACGTGACCGGGATGATCCGGTACGGTTCGCAGTGATCGTGATCGGATCGATCGCGGCTGACCGCGGCAACACTGAAATTTCCATTGCCCCAGGTTCATAGGCGGATCCAGGGGGGGTGCCTAGGGTGCCCGGGCACCCCCCTCCAAGGTCCAGTCAATAATTAATTCATTAACTATGCACTTCATTAAATTTCATTTCTATGTCCTAGTCCTCGGTAGCGCGTGTTATGAAACGTCAAAGCAGCATTTTAAGTTCACAATTGTCTGCACAGAGCTCTTTCATCGCGTGACTTAATAGCATTCATCTTCTAATTAGTCCGCCATATTGGTGCTCGTTTACAATGGAGAAGTAAGGGCGCGAATTATACGTATCAAAAGTACCAAAACCAAGTATATATTGCCATAGTAAACTGAGCATCAATATGGCGGAAAAAATAAATCAAATAACGCAATTAAAGCGTCATGTGACCATGAAAGAGCTCTCTAGCTCTATACACGTTACCGTATGAGAGGGAATACACCGTATGAGTGCTACGGTTATTGCGCATATAATTTACCATGCCCCACCCTTCATTGTGCACCACCCAGCCGAAAATCCCGGATCCGCCTATGACGTTTGCCATACCGGTTTGGAAAAGATCACGAACTTCGGTTTATTTATGAGGATGGCAATCAAAATGTTTTAAATGTTTCGCTTCCCCATGCTCCATATGTCTCCACAGCTAGAGGGGTGGAACGCCACCCTAGATAAGAGCACTTACTGTCATGCTTTTCGTACTTCGGCTGCTTCGGCTCCTTTACTACTGAAACTCCCACTTCAAAAATAAAATAATGATGCGTTCAGCAGTCAGGCATCAGGGTTTTGAATGCATTGCTGGACCGTGCATTGCAACACACTGAGAGTGTCCCAGTAACAAGGAGCGGAACATCCAGTTCTAGGTAAGAAAAATGATGTTGCATGGGCTCTCCGGGTTAGTTAATATGTAATATACGGCTGTTCATTGGTGTTTATTGTTATTGTTACCAAAAAAGATAAGTCCTGCATAAAATATAGGGATCTAAACACGTGGGAGACGGAGACCCAAGTGGTCAAGACCTCTTTGTGGTCAAACGAAAGGCCTTCAAGAGTCATTGTTCGGGTGTCTAACAAGCACCTATTGGACATTATAGCACCTTTCACAAAGGTCTGAGTACTGGGTAGCTTGTTCTATTTTTCTGTATAATACCATACAGTTTGTTAGCCCAGGCAAGTTCCTGAGTTCTGTCTGGTCATTGTCTTGCTAATCAGATGTATGAGTACCAAGAGTATTTGGTTTCATTTTTGCTGGCATGTTACCGTACCAGCTAGCTAGTGCATTAATTTCTGTGCATTTGCTGGATTGGGTGAAATAAACACTAGGGAATGGGTTGATTCATGCATATTGATATTTATTACTATAATCCGTTATGTGGACAGACTCTACCAGCAAATAATATCCAATGCAGTTGAAGAGTACATGAAGGCTGCTGCATGTATAGATCGTGTGAAGACGAACCCTGTCTACATTACAAGTGGAACTTTAAAGTTCAATTTTGTCAGTTGTGGAAATTAATAAAACATGTACAATTTCATTTCTTTACTTTAATGAGGATTGAACATCACAGAGGTTGCCCATGACTACCAGGATATAGTTTGGGATGGTCAATTCCTATGACACATGGCATGGTATGGTATACATTTATTTTAACTGTGTATAATGCATTGCTGTTATAGTGCAGGCATGAAAAAGGTGGCAAGGAAGTTATGTAACATATTGTGCAGGTACAGTTTGTGCTATAGGGATAAGACATGGTTTGCTGAACTATCCGACAAGGGTACATTCTCTTTATTTTGTTGTTACTATGTGTATGTGTGTATTATGCCTTTGCGTTTAAGTATGTGTGAATATGTGTGTATTTTATGGTTAATGCATACCATATATGGGAAATGTGGACATTGTGTGTATATACGTGTGTGCATGTTTGTGAGTGTGTGTATCTGCATGTGTTTGCAAATATCAGTGTGTATGGGTGTGCGCACATGTGTAAATATATTAGTGTGTATGTGTATGCATGACTACATGTATTTTTGTTAAAGCATACCATGTCTGAATTAAATGGTCAATGAAGTTGTGATATTACTACGGCAACAAAGCAATACCTTTACACCCAGCAGATGTTACATTGTTGATACAGGCCTGTGTGATACTAATTGCATTCAGTACTGCGTGGCTTGTTAATTGTTAGCAGTTAGACTTGTTTACTGCTATGTTTTACTACCTGTTTACTTATTTGCCGTTTACTTATTCTTTCTAATGTTTACCCGTGTGCTGAAATCATAATTCTACCTTCATTCTAGGAATCGCACTAGATTTGGAAGACATACCTGGCCGTTTGCAGCTTCTAAAATAAATGCACCGCGTGCATGCACGAGATGTGGTTTGAGATAGCCAAGTGAACGATGCTGGAATAAGGGCATTATACAAACTTATTTTGTCCCTTACTTCGTTTTATATATTTTGTCTTGTTCTGTAGTTGCCTCTCGTTCTCGTTCTGATTATCCTTGGCTTTTACAATTGCTATCTAAGTGCACGTAATAATGTCCTTACGAACCACTTTCACCTTTCAAAAGTTAAAATTCCAGCGCCGGCTTGTAAGAGTGACCAGCTGATGCGTCACACAGTGAAACGAGCGATTGATCTTACATGGCCTGGGATATATCTGCCGTCGTTAAAACTACATAGCTATGAAGGTTGTGCTAGAATGAAGAATGATGGGGCTCACAAAACCCCGCCATATACCAGGGATGTTGAGCTTACGCCACTTCCGGTTGGATCCAAACCACCATTTATACTCGTATTTTCGCTTCGATCAGTGGGTGTCTGCAGCGCCCTGTGCGAATATTTACTTACAGTCTCCGGAATTAAATGTCGTGGACATATATAATTTACACTTTCTGGTTAATCTGATATGCATGCATGAGTCCCTAAGTGAATGGATGACTGCATGGCATCAGTGGCGTAGCTACGGTAGGGCCTGGTAGGGCCTAGGCCCTACCAACCGAGTACATGTATGCGCTTAACAATAATACTCACCCGTGAAGTAATAAATAAACATGCACCACTCGCCAATGCGCAAACTCGAGACCACTCAGGCCGGCTATAGCTATGTGCGCTAGCCGTGCGCATATTAAAAGCGTGCTATTCAGATGTCGTACCGATCACATTGGAAAGATGGCTTCTGGGCATCAGACTCAACGTACTGTGTTTCAGTGTGCGAACTTTCAGATTTCTACAAATTCCAGTAAGAAAAGAAATCAACACAAGAAGACGTCAATAGAAGCAGCTGTTGTATAGCGATGGAGAATTTAGCAGTTGTGCTTTGCACCCCGAAACAAAAGAGAAATCATCACAGCGGTCGGAGCAGTGCTGATCGAACACAACGGACTCAGTGTTTGGAAAGTGAAACATCACCCTGCTCTGTTCTAACAAAGAATCCTCCTCAGTACGACCCAACAACCCTACTAATACACACTGAGCTCCCTATCTAGTACCCCAAGAGTTCTATCAGGTTGCTCTAAAGTACCAGATGATATTACATCAACTACTGCATTCCCTCCTGTACAGCCTGTCAACATCACGTTCCCAGTTACTGCATGTATATTCTGGAAAATCTATAAGTCATTTAACCCTGCATGGTACAGCATTTATCCATGGCTAGAATACTCCAAGCAAATTTGCCTGTTACTGTTACAGAAGTCGTTTGCTTGGTTCTGGACCTGGTTCCAAATGTGAAAAAAAAAAACCTTCACACTAGTGGGATTTAAGGACTGGAAGCATGCTACAGATAAAGGTGATGCCAGCTGTGTTCACAGAAAATCAGTTAGAAATCAATTCAGCTAGATCTCGCAATCCTATGAATTTAGAAAGAACTTAGAACTTTCACTAAGTATTTCTCTAGACAATGTAGATAACAACTTTGCTTCCCAGGAAATAAACAGAAGAATTATGTTTGTGTAAACTCAAGCGCATGTATTATATACAGTATTAAAAAATGAGATTGTATGCAATTATTGTTGTATTAAAAAAGCGTTGGCTCTTGGGGCTGAGCCCCAGACCCCAATGGGGGAGCTTACAGCGCTCTCCCGTACCCCCTCACTGGGCGGGAGGGGAACACCCTTCCCCGGAGCTTCTTCAACTTCATAAAACCCGCCACTGTGTGCCCTACCAGACTTATTATCCTGGCTACGCCACTGTGCATGCATGTGGTAAGAAGGAATTAACTCGCACAATAAGGATACAACTACAGAACGACACACCTACACATCAGGGACACACCCACGGAACCGGGTGACACCTGCGCGCCAAATACACTGCACACCAGGGACATGCACGTCAACTCACCTGTGGCTGAGAGTGAGACGCCTATGGTGCGCACACAACGACTCTGGCCGGGCGCGTGTGATATAAAAGCCAACCGACGTGGGACAGGCTGGCGTATGTTGTACTACCCTTAGTTAACTATTCTCAATGCGATCGCAGCTAACGTTATAAAGACAATAGCGGAAGTAATTCGAGCAATCTGATTGGTGGGTGTCTAAGAACCCCCCCCCCCTTCCCCTTCACTCACTGGCACTTCTTTTAACATTCAATTTATTGAGTCAGTTGCGTACACTATTTATTTGAATCGGCTTCTCCAGCACTTCCATCATCACCATTGTGAGCGCCTGGTCCTACGGGCATGCGTGATTAGGTCATTACGTATACATGTATATGTCAAGGCCCGATTTCTAACCGCTCTAAAGTAACATATGAAAGTACGTACCTTAGCATTCTAGTTTCGATTTGTTGTAACTCCGTTAAATCGGGCAGATTGGCCCGATTCAAAGCCATGGTCCGCATGCGCACATCAAGGTGTGAAATCTTTATATTGCCTACACGTGACGAGGTGTTAGTCGTTGCTGTGGTTTGAAATGTCGAAGGACATTTTCTAGGAGTATTTGACCAGGACCTTCCCGATGGCGATAAGAGATCTACTAGTGCCGCCGTAGAAAGAAAGCTAGGTCAGAAAATCAAAGATTGTCTTCATGGAACGGGTCTTTTGATAAGCACATCAGATACATGGTAAAGAGAGGTGAATTTTTGCTGCTGAATTTGTCGAATGTGGATATGAGTTATGTACTGGTGACGCCAGCAAAAGATGAAAAGGTACAGCTCAGATGACTCTACAGGTATACGCTGTTTCACTTAAAATATATATCATGATTGAGGATAATTCGCTTCTTGGGAAATTCTGCATGGTATTTATGTTGAAGGCTATTGGAGCACCCTTATGGAAGTTCATGACAAACAATTGTTTCATGCTGGCTACAGGAAAACCTTCCATAAGGAAGCCACAGTAGTATTGTAACTGCGATTGAGATTTTAAGTGTATATCTGTATAAATTAATTCAAGTGCAAAGCATGTATGGTGGAATTCCTCAATGCGTCGTTCATGAATTTGTGAAGGCTTGCACAACTTTTCAGCTTCACAAATTTCAGCTCCATTGAAACCAATCCTTGCTTTGGGATTTATGAGTCGATCACATGTATTTATTGCTTATTGCATTGAGTTATGTACAGTTAGAGACACCTGCCTGACGGGGAATATCACTGGATTTTGCACAGCATAGATTATTGGTTTAAGTTTAATTCTGCCTTCCCTATTCTATCAAAACATGCAAAAATTATAGCAGACTGCCTAGATAAATATGTGTTCACATATTTTGGCATTCCACGTATTCTGCAATCAGACAATGGAAGAGAATTTATTAATCATGTCATTAAAGAGCTTATACATCAAAGGCATTCAAACATTCAGCTTGTAACTGGACGACCTCACCACCCTCAATTACAGGGAGTGGTTGAAAGAGCTCATGCCACACTGGAAAAGAAACCTGTCAGCATAAGTTAGCAATGGCAAAACTAAAATATCTCCACTCCTTGGCCAAACAACTCTCAAGAGTCATATGTAAGTTTAATTTGTATAATTAATCATACTACAATGTTTAATATTATTGAATATAGGTGCCCTGGCTCAAATCATTGGATCTCATGCAAAATGATAGGTTAACCTTGGAAGCAAAACAGTGCTTGAATGAAAAACGCATCCTCGATAGCTCATAAGATATTGCATCAACAATTAGATAAACTTCATTGGATTCAATCAACTCTTCTGGAACAGGGTGGTACAGCGGAAGGATTTTCTCCAGTTGATAGAAGAGGTGAAGGTAAGTACAGATTGAAATTATTTACAGATAAATAAGTATTGATTTATATGCTCTAATTTTTTGACAGCAACCCAGATATCATATTATATGATCACGAGCTAGGACATTGGGTTACCTTATGGTTTTCAAATGGTAACGTAACTCTTTAGTTGCAGAACATCTATCACAAAGCATCGAAATGCTAATATTCGAAATGCTGACAAGGGAAATGGAATATCAGGCACTGTCCTTCCTGTTCAGCAGCAACGTCTGTGGTGTGATGAGCATAGCATTTGCATACCATGCAGCTGCGAGGAACAATGTAGCTGAAATAACATTTGATTAGCAATTGATTGCTTTGATGAATCTTTTACCCCCTTTCCTAGCTGCATCAAACAGCAATGAATCAAGAGAATTATAAGCTCGAAGCGTGAGGAAAGAATTCACCACCTTGCTGCATTGCCAGTGCTATCTACCAGAGTGTTATGATAGCAACATGATAGAGTGTGAAGTTCAAAAAGTTCAACACGGAAGTTCAAACACATGTGCTGTATTTCAGGAGTTAATCATATTGGTGATTGTGGCTGCTTTAGAGAAATTTAAAACAAGCTTGACTGATGTTAAATCCATCCTCCCTCCTCGTACATGTACACCACCTTATGCCATGCATGTTGACAACTCTTGGTGCAGCATCACCTGTGCACGACTGCCAACTAGGCTGAATATATATAACAGTGTACAGCACTCGCAAACAGCACATACAGACAACACAAACCACATCCAATGTATATCCACGAACGTTGAACATATAGTCACCACATAAACGGCAGGGGCCAACTACCTACAGCTATTGTTGATTTGAACCTAATTTATTCAGAGGTGGTGGGCCCCACACCACCTCAGGGGAAAAAAACCACACTGTGTGAAGAAAAAAACCTCCTTACACACTGCTCTGGACAACAACAAAAATATAACAGCAGTTCCGGGGTAGAGGGTCTTCAGCTTCACCTGTGTGGTAGTGATCATTAAGGAACAATTGGCCTCATGTTCAACCTGAGAAGTTACCTGCCCCCTTAGGGCCACTACAGTGCACACAGTGGTATTTCATACCCATAACAACACTAGCCATCTGGCAGCCGTCCGGCTGAACACAATCCACCAACACACACCATCCTGCTGAACACAACAATGTAATATGTAAAGTTTCCAGACACGTGCACTGACAATGTAGACACATTTTCTTCCCGCTCACATAACGTTACATACCTCCACCTCCACGTACACACATCACGTGCTGTACATCCAATCACATACTTAGGGAGCATAGTTTCTGTCTAATTCACTTCGTTCAACCGACAGAAACGTGTATTTGGTGCCAGAAAAAAAAAAAGAAATGTATACCACAAAATTAGCTCTTTATTTAAATACTGTTTCTCCTGCTGACAAAGTTAATATTCTGTCAGTTTTTCATTGCCGGCTTGATCTTGTTTAAGGATAATACCATCAATGGGTCTTGATTTGCATTTTGACCCTAATGAGCTTCAAGTGGTGAGACTTCTAAGATCTTGAGTCTCTGCCTGTTATTTGGAAATGTAGCTTCTGACCCTCTGGAATTACCACTGGCCAGTAGGCATGGTGGTGCAGTTACTTGTCACAAAATGTTTAGAGCTAGATGTGCTAAATTTATGTAATTGAGGTAGGGAGTGGTCTCACTCCAGGAAATGGCTGTTCTCAACCAACATGCCAGACTGGGCCAGATAGAAGAAAACCTGCTGCAGCAACTGTTCAGGAAGTGAGTCTCACTGCTAAAGTAGTCAAAACGTGTATTCTGCTTGTAATAGAAGTTGTTGGGGGGCAGAAACAATTTTACAACTTTCATGCAGGGTGAAACTAATGGTTAGATTGATATCCATAAATGTACACATTGCACGTAATTGTTGCATCATTTTTAGGTGCATGTAGCAATTTTAATGTCATGGCAAGGAAAATCTACAAACAAACATATTGGAAGAAAACTAGTTACTTTGTACAAGGAAATGCAACAACAAATCCAGTGAGGGAAATATTTATAATGATAAAAGCTACATCTCTAAGTTCAGCTCAAATATAGTCTTGTGGTTATTGACAGAATTAAAAGGCTCAGCAGGAAGTGTGCCAGTCTTGTGAGTGGCATGGGGCCAATTGTTGGGAGGGAAAGAGTTGTTAGAGATAGAGCAGACTGAGTGTTGGTGTACCAAAGATTGTCTGAAACATACACCATCACATGTACACACCAAACAACAAACCACCCACCACACATATTTTCAATACATTTATTGATACCAGTGGGAGATCAGGAGAGGAGGGACATGGAAAGTCACATGAAAAACTCATTTCTATACCAATGTTTCTGAGACTTTGCCACACTGCAACCATTGTGACTACATCCACCTGCATGCAGATGTGTCAAGATATAAAAATATATTTATGCACATGTACATGCATGTATACAACTAGAAATGACAAAGTAAACACAAAATGCTTGTAAATTGAGCATGCATTGTGCAACAAATTGTACTATGTGACATTTTTAATTGGAGAGGCCATTCCCTTCTGTGCACCAGTTTGTTGAGAATGGTGAATATTTCTAGTTTTAAAGCCAATCTGTCACCATGAATTGTAATCACAGTGATCTTGAATAGCTGATTTAATTTGCAGGCCAAACAAATTTCATTTCATAAACTCTTCAGTTAATAACTTTTTTTAGTAGAATGAGTGAAATATATGCAATGCATCAAATGTTATACTAGAATCTAGGTGGTCTTGCTGCACATTACAGGCTTAACTGATGCAGGCAATCAGTTTAACATACTGGTGTGTACACTGTACATGTATGTTCAGCATCATTACTATATTTGGACACAGAGTGACTTTGATAAATTTCGTTTCTTTCATGTACATGTTATACATGCACAGGACAGTATCGTATACACATGTAGATGTCTAAGAGCTGCTGCTGCACAATTACAATAAAGGTCAGCATTTTGCTTTCTGGGATGAAGGGGGGAGGGGAGGGTGGGGTGGCTAGCTATTGAAATCCAGACACCTGGATACTGAGGTATATATATATATGGGACAGGGTCTGAGAAAATGTCGTATCGCTATATAAATATAAAGTTATAAAAATGATTCACTTTGAAATCGCTACATCTCCCGAACCGTAAATGCTATTGACTTCCTATTATCAACACTTCATACTACATCATTTCCCTCTGGTAAAATCGATTATGGGCTCTTGCATTGGCTTCGTGCCAGTGTTACAACGTCCGATACCCCTTGGGGTTCAAACCCGCCAGATCTTTCAGCAGGAAAATTCAATTCACTCCTAGTTTGGTTTGTACGTAGAGGGATCCTGTACCTATTGATTTTTTCTGTTCGTTAATTTTTTCTTTATCCGTTACGGGGATACAACTGTGCAAAGTAATTGTATATTTCCCGGTCGTTTCGCGCCATTTATCTATTGAGGACATGAATTTGCAATTACTTCCTGTTCAATAACTATGTCTCCGCCCATCTATACAATATACAACAAGTACGCGGCGTTTTCGCTTCTTGCAAACGTCTGGTTCTGTTTCCATCTTGGCTTCTTCAACATAGTGAGCAGAAGCTAAAGATTCGTAATACGTGGATTCCTCTGCCATCAGCCTGTGCAACACGGTACGTACTCTGTAGCGCATGCACGTAGAAATCGAGCGTGTTGGCTCGGTCAAACTGCTTCATTTATGCGTGCACAACGCTGCAGAGCATGAAAGTGCACGGTGCCTAGGGCTAGCTTAATCTGAAACGCACCCTTCCTTTTTGACTTCTGCACACGCACGATATATATAGGCCTATATCAAACATGCACCCCCTTGTAGCTACATGTATTTACCAACATGTAGTACTCTCACTGGCCTACTAAAACCTCTTTCTTGTTTATTTATCTTCGTTGGTGAACCAATTACATGCACACCCTGGCCTCACATTCATACACAACCTCAGATCAGAGCAATTGGTGTCATTTAATTCTGTCAGAATGCTCCCTCATGTAGTTTCCAATTGGTGGTGTGCTTGGCATAGTTGATTGTTTGCCCAAAAGGGGTCAGGCGACAGTGGGTGTGCTGTCCCCCTACCCTGAGTGTGACTGGAACCAAGGTTACCATTTGGTCAGCCTACACCTTGACGCTGGTCAGGGTAAGGTGGTTAGGCCAGGGTAGAAGCCAAAAGGGTGCTACCTGCCATTGATGTATAAACAATAACACCTGTAGCAAATACATTTATAAGTACAGCCATGGTAAGCAACACAGCTGGCATTTAGCTGGAGTGATTGCAGCCCACCTCTACCATCCTTTATATATACATGTGTGACCTGCAACCATACCAGGTGTCAATATTTTGGGGACAGTGTGGGTATGATCGAAAGTGAGGGAATGAGTTAAAATGGAGGCAAGGCTTTCCCAGACATTTAGGCTCAGGGTAGAATGAAAGTTAGGTTTTCCCAGAAGATACTCCAGGCTAGAATTTATATTTAGCTGGGAATTTAGTGTTGCAATGTGCACTTATACACACACATGCACACACACACACACACACACACACATGTGCACACACACACACACCATGGGCAGTCAGTCATTCATGCATCAACATCAATGCTTTGCTATTTCAATTTATTTTATTTCCTAATTGTCGACCCACATACAAACATTGTTTTTAGCTGTCATCCTATTCATCACATGTTTCTCTTTTGTATTTCTATTGGAGCCGTACCATTGTCTAAATTGTCTTGTGTATCAATGTGCACATTTATGCATGCACACACATACACAACACACACAAGCACTAGCATACACTTGCAACTGCGTTCACATGTTTATTGTTTGTGTAAATTTGTGTCTTCTTGTTGCCTTTTGCACTTTTAAACATAATGCATGCACATGCACACACACACATATGCACACAAACCCACATGCACATGCACGCACATTCATGTATACACACAGGAGTCACGCTTCAATCACAAACGTGTGCATATGTACACATAAAAATGGCTTTGGCAGTCATCCATCACAACACACACACATGCACACACACACACACACATACACAGAACTGGCCTCTGCTTTGTATAATTTCCCTGTTGTCTCTTGTTGCTATGAGCACACTTACTAGATGTGAGCCTGCACTACAAGAATGTACACTTATGCACACAGGCATGCATGCACAAACACACACACTCAAACAAAAAAAAAACAAGCAAACAAAAAAACAAACAAACACGCACACTCACACAAACAAACAAACACACACATACACAAGTGCAAACCACCCACTCTCCATTCTGCTTGGTACACTCACACTAGCTTGTACCTCCACCATTAGAGCCTGTTGTCCTTAATTCACCTCATATGCAATTTTGATTTTTTTTTTCTTTTTCTGCTCCTGTTTGGCTTCCACTGATGTACCCATGGCCTCCACTAGATGCTCATGTCTCATCACCTACACTAGATGCTCATGTCCCATGATTCTAAGTACTAACTTGTCAGGTTGATTTGCGCCAGCAGTACACAACAATGCCCATAGCCGTTGAGGTTTTCAATATACAAGACATGTATCCAGGCTAAGAGGAATCTCCGATGCTATGGAGAGATAGTTTCTGAGCTGGCTTTCTGTGATCCATTAATTGCCCTTCATCCATGTCTGTGTGGACTCATCTCATGCCATAGGGGTTGACTACCCCCACCATTATGATAAGCCTGCTAACCACATTAGGCTCAGTGATTTCCATCACTGAAGCTCACCAGCTCAGTGTATTGCTAGAAGCTTTGGTAAGGCTCATGGCTCTAGACCTGTCCACCACCTATCCAAACCCCTAACACTATACACAGCATGGCTGCCCAGGCCACAAAGATCGAAAATATGTCTGTTTTATGACACCATTTATTATGATCTGGGGTGAGTGTTTCCATTTGTTGCTGAGTTCTATGGACAGAGGCATCAGCTATAGACTGGCCTCTGCTTCACCTCCTTACACGTAGCTAATGGAATTTCCAGATGTCATTTAGAGATTGATGCTTGTTGTGTGTGTGTATGTGTGTGTGTGTGTATGTTTGTGTGTGAGCCTGTGTGGTGTGATTGATACTTGTACTGTACTCTGGAAAAGGGCTTACATGTATGGGTTGGAAGCCTTGCATGTCTGGCAGTGAATATCATTGCTACCCTATCACTACTGATAGTGGTTGGACTGGGCCACTGTAAAGTTTGGATTGGGTTGAGTGATAATAGTATTCACCATTACCCATGAGTTCTACCAATACACACAGTCATGCACATACCCACACAACACGTGCAAAGCACATACATACATACATAAATGGAATTTAGATTTCTGAGGCAGCTTACAGCTGATGCCTCTGTACCTTAGCAACAAACAACAAGTGGAAAATTGGTGTCATTGAACACAGGTTCATGTTTGGCATGCCAGCTCTGCTGTAGGGTCATGGCATGAGAGTGTGTGTGTGTGTGTGTGTGTGTGTGTGTGTGTGTGTGTGTGTGTGTGTGTGTGTATGTGCGTGTGTATGTATGTGCGTGTGTGTATGTGTGTGTGTTTGTGTTTTAAGTGCATATGGCAACACCAGACATATGTAACCAGAAATAGGTTCAAGTTCTGTTCATCATCTCTTGATTTAACTCCCTAACAGCGGGGCTACCCTGGCCACAAAGGTCCAATCTTGTACTTTTAATGTTTGTTTATGTAGATGTATAAAACTTGGTTTAATGTTTAGGTGAATGGCAAGGTGCTTTATAATTCACACCTACAGCCTGGGAAAATCCCCTGGGAATACCTCACTTCCATTCAAATTCTACTAGCTCAGGAGCCACCCTCCAGTTCATCTGGGGAGGAAGCACACAAGGGAGCCACTCTTAAGGGAGCCACCCTCAAGGGAGCCACTCTCAAGGGGGCCACTCTTAAGGGAGCCACTCTCAAGGGAGCCACTCTCAAGGGGGCCACTCTTAAGGGAGCCACTCTCAAGGGAGCCACACTCAAGGGAGCCACACTCAAGGGAGCCACTCTCCTCCGGAGCAGACAGAGAGGCATCACACTCAAGAGCCCAGAGAGTACCCCATGATCTCCAATAGGATATACCACTGACAACACCTAGGGTTGGCCAGCCCCTTGCCATTGGTGGGCCAGGCAATGCCTTGGGTTGGCCAGCCCATGCAATGGGATGGGCCGATAACATTAATGGTTTCAACCCAGAAACTTTGTATTGTACATGTATGCCACGTGTTTTATATATGCTATTATAATGAATCAGTGTTCGATGAAGTACCACCTGAATTATTCTATTCAGAACGAGGGTAAAAGAGACCGGACTGGATCATGGTATGGGGCAGTATTGGTCTCCAAGTGTTACGTTATGTTTTTAAGCAAGCTGACAGAATAAGCATATTTTTACAGGGACTTGGACTTACATGTAACAATACCGCTGGCATTGAATGTTGTTGGAAGGAATACCTGCTGTACACACAACACTAACACAGCTGCAGCTAGCAACAGACGATTCCGCAAATGGGGCATGAGAAGTACCCCAAGGGCCACCTCCCTCACTTCTCAAACAACACTATAAACTTTCTATCAGCTGATTATGAAATTGAAAATACAATCTAACATTGCACATTTCAGCATGAAGTTTTAAGCCAAAATATCAAAAGTTGGTCCTTTGACAGATGGTGATCATAAATGATATAGATGTCAAACTTGAAAACAATACCTGCAACACACACACACATGCACACACACACACACACACACACACACACACACACACACACACACAATGAGAAGTGCAGAGTAAATGCCAAGGCGTACAGAAATGAGGTTTGAGTCATTGGTGTTGTCAGTGGTATATACGATTGGAGATCATGGGGTACTCTCTGGGCTCTTGAGTGTGATGCCTCTCTCTGCTCCAGAGGAGAGTGGCTCCCTTGAGAGTGGCTCCCTTGAGTGTGGCTCCCTTGAGTGTGGCCCCCTTGAGAGTGGCTACCTTGAGGGTGGCTCCCTTAAGAGTGGCTCCCTTGTGTGCTTCCTCCCCAGATGAACTGGAGGGTGGCTCCTGAGCTAGTAGAATTTGAATGGAAGTGAGGTATTCCTCCCCAGATGAACTGGAGGGTGGCTCCTGAGCTAGTAGAATTTGAATGGAAGTGAGGTATTCCCAGGGGATTTTCCCAGGCTGTAGGTGTGAATTATAAAGCACCTTGCCATTCACCTAAACATTAAACCAAGTTTTATACATCTACATAAACAAACATTAAAAGTACAAGATTGGACCTTTGTGGCCAGGGTAGCCCCGCTGTTAGGGAGTTAAATCAAGAGATGATGAACAGAACTTGAACCTATTTCTGGTTACATATGTCTGGTGTTGCCATATGCACTTAATACACAAACACACACACACATACACACACGCACATACATACACACGCACATACACACGCACATACACACAAACACACACACACACACACACACACACACACACACACACACACACACACACACTCTCATGCCATGACCCTACAGCAGAGCTGGCATGCCAAACATGAACCTGTGTTCAATGACACCAATTTTCCACTTGTTGTTTGTTGCTAAGGTACAGAGGCATCAGCTGTAAGCTGCCTCAGAAATCTAAATTCCATTTATGTATGTATGTATGTGCTTTGTACGTGTTGTGTGGGTATGTGCATGACTGTGTGTATTGGTAGAACTCATGGGTAATGGTGAATACTATTATCACTCAACCCAATCCAAACTTTACAGTGGCCCAGTCCAACCACTATCAGTAGTGAAAGGTAGCAATGATATTCACTGCCAGACATGCAAGGCTTCCAACCCATACATGTAAGCCCTTTTCCAGAGTACAGTACAAGTATCAATCACACCACACAGGCTCACACACAAACATACACACACACACACACACACACACATACACACATACACACACACACACACACAACAAGCATCAATCTCTAAATGACATCTGGAAATTCCATTAGCTACGTGTAAGGAGGTGAAGCAGAGGCCAGTCTATAGCTGATGCCTCTGTCCATAGAACTCAGCAACAAATGGAAACACTCACCCCAGATCATAATAAATGGTGTCATAAAACAGACATATTTTCGATCTTTGTGGCCTGGGCAGCCATGCTGTGTATAGTGTTAGGGGTTTGGATAGGTGGTGGACAGGTCTAGAGCCATGAGCCTTACCAAAGCTTCTAGCAATACACTGAGCTGGTGAGCTTCAGTGATGGAAATCACTGAGCCTAATGTGGTTAGCAGGCTTATCATAATGGCGAGGGTAGTCAACCCCTATGGCATGAGATGAGTCCACACAGACATGGATGAAGGGCAATTAATGGAATCACAGAAAGCCAGCTCAGAAACTATCTCTCCATAGCATCGGAGATTCCTCTTAGCCTGGATACATGTCTTGTATATTGAAAACCTCAACGGCTATGGGCATTGTTGTGTACTGCTGGCGCAAATCAACCTGACAAGTTAGTACTTAGAATCATGGGACATGAGCATCTAGTGTAGGTGATGAGACATGAGCATCTAGTGGAGGCCATGGGTACATCAGTGGAAGCCAAACAGGAGCAGAAAAAGAAAAAAAAATCAAAATTGCATATGAGGTGAATTAAGGACTAACAGGCTCTAATGGTGGAGGTACAAGTGTGAGTGTACCAAGCAGAATGGAGAGTGGGTGGTTTACACTTGTGTATGTGTGTGTTTGTTTTTTTGTGTGAGTGTGCGTGTTTGTTTGTTTTTTTGTTTGCTTGTTTTTTTTGTTTGAGTGTGTGTGTTTGTGCATGCATGCCTGTGTGCATAAGTGTGCATTCTTGTAGTGCAGGCTCACATCTAGTAAGTGTGCTCATAGCAACAAGAGACAACAGGGAAATTATACAAAGCAGAGGCCAGTTCTGTGTATGTGTGTGTGTGTGTGTGCATGTGTGTGTGTTGTGATGGATGACTGCCAAAGCCATTTTTATGTGTACATATGCACACGTTTGTGATTGAAGCGTGACTCCTGTGTGTATACATGAATGTGCGTGCATGTGCATGTGGGTTTGTGTGCATGTGTGTGTGTGTGCATGTGCATGCATTATGTTTAAAAGTGCAAAAGGCAACAAGAAGACCTGTTGGTAATTGCCAGAGCAAGGAAACACAAATTTACACAAACAATAAACATGTGAACGCAGTTGCAAGTGTATGCTAGTGCTTGTGTGTGGTGTGTATGTGTGTGCATGCATAAATGTGCACATTGATACACAAGACAATTTAGACAATGGTACGGCTCCAATAGAAATACAAAAGAGAAACATGTGATGAATAGGATGACAGCTAAAAACAATGTTTGCACGTGGGTCGACAACCAGGAAATAAAATAAATTGAAATAGCAAAGCATTGATGTTGATGCATGAATGACTGACTGCCCATGGTGTGTGTGTGTGTGCACATGTATGTGTGTGTGTGTGCATGTGTGTGTATAAGTGCACATTGCAACACTAAATTCCCAGCTAAATATAAATTCTAGCCTGGAGTATCTTCTGGGAAAACCTAACTTTCATTCTACCCTGAGCCTAAATGTCTGGGAAAGCCTTGCCTCCATTTAACTCATTCCCTCACTTTCGATCATACCCACACTGTCCCCAAAATATTGACACCTGGTATGGTTGCAGGTCACACATGTATATACAAAGGATGGTAGTGGTGGGCTGCAATCACTCCAGCTAAATGCCAGCTGTGTTGCTTACCATGGCTGTACTTATAAATGTATTTGCTACAGGTGTTATTGTTTATACATCAATGGCAGGTAGCACCCTTTTGGCTTCTACCCTGGCCTAACCACCTTACCCTGACCAGCGTCAAGGTGTAGGCTGACCAAATGGTAACCTTGGTTCCAGTCACACTCAGGGTAGGGGGACAGCACACCCACTGTCGCCTGACCCCTTTTGGGCAAACAATCAACTATGCCAAGCACACCACCAATTGGAAACTACATGAGGGAGCATTCTGACAGAATTAAATGACACCAATTGCTCTGATCTGAGGTTGTGTATGAATGTGAGGCCAGGGTGTGCATGTAATTGGTTCACCAACGAAGATAAATAAACAAGAAAGAGGTTTTAGTAGGCCAGTGAGAGTACTACATGTTGGTAAATACATGTAGCTACAAGGGGGTGCATGTTTGATATAGGCCTATATATATCGTGCGTGTGCAGAAGTCAAAAAGGAAGGGTGCGTTTCAGATTAAGCTAGCCCTAGGCACCGTGCACTTTCATGCTCTGCAGCGTTGTGCACGCATAAATGAAGCAGTTTGACCGAGCCAACACGCTCGATTTCTACGTGCATGCGCTACAGAGTACGTACCGTGTTGCACAGGCTGATGGCAGAGGAATCCACGTATTACGAATCTTTAGCTTCTGCTCACTATGTTGAAGAAGCCAAGATGGAAACAGAACCAGACGTTTGCAAGAAGCGAAAACGCCGCGTACTTGTTGTATATTGTATAGATGGGCGGAGACATAGTTATTGAACAGGAAGTAATTGCAAATTCATGTCCTCAATAGATAAATGGCGCGAAACGACCGGGAAATATACAATTACTTTGCACAGTTGTATCCCCGTAACGGATAAAGAAAAAATTAACGAACAGAAAAAATCAATAGGTACAGGATCCCTCTACGTACAAACCAAACTAGGAGTGAATTGAATTTTCCTGCTGAAAGATCTGGCGGGTTTGAACCCCAAGGGGTATCGGACGTTGTAACACTGGCACGAAGCCAATGCAAGAGCCCATAATCGATTTTACCAGAGGGAAATGATGTAGTATGAAGTGTTGATAATAGGAAGTCAATAGCATTTACGGTTCGGGAGATGTAGCGATTTCAAAGTGAATCATTTTTATAACTTTATATTTATATAGCGATACGACATTTTCTCAGACCCTGTCCCATATATGGGACAGTTCACGCGAAAATTGCCTATCGCGTATATATATATAAAGTTATAAAAATGATTCACTTTGAAATCGCTACATCTCTCGAACCGTAAATGCTATTGACTTCCTATTTTCAACACTTCATACTACATCATTTCTCTCTGGTAAAATAAATTTTGGGCTCTTGCATTAGCTTCGTGCCAGTGTTGCAACGTCCGATACCCCTTGGGGTTCAAACTGGCCATATCTTTCGGCAGGACATCTCAATTAACTGCAAATTCGGTTTATACGCAGAGGGGTCCTGTACCTATCGATTTGTCCTGTTCGTTAATTTTTACTTTATCCGTTACGGAGATACAGCTGTGCAAAGTAATTGCACATTTCTCGTTCATTTCGCGCCATTAACCTACTCCAACCTGGTTCCCGCTACTCCGAGCACATGAATATACAATAACCTCCCGTGCCCATGCCACTACATGTACAACTGAAGTGCCACCGTTGTTCTTACAAACGTCAGTGGTTCTCTTCTATAACAAACAAGATTCGTTAAGCGATCAAAATGCGTGGGATTCAGCTACCATCACCATACAAAACACGGTACGTACTACCAGTACCGATACGCGTGCACAACAATATGTGTCCCTGTCGATTCGGTCATACTCCTTGGGTGTCACTCATTGCGTGGCCATTTATAGGCTCACAACCTATGATAGTACGTCAGAGCCATGAGGTAAAGTGCACGGTGTATCAGCTAGGCTATGGGAGAGGCGTGGTCGAGTTAAAGACACATGCAACGCAGCTAGGATGGAACACATGTAACCCTTCCTTATTGTCGGGATTTGCGTTCTGCTGGCACATATGTTTTAAACGCCCACCGTTTTTCATTTAATCTGCATGGCTGGCACACACACAACCATGAATCAACACATACACACGTCTCACGTCACACTTATACACACTCTTTCCACTACCAGTATTCTTTCCCCTTGCTGTACACCCTGTAAATAGTTATGTGCTACATGGATTCACACATAAGCTTTGTCTATTTGAACTTTTTTTTGGTTATGTACAGTGCTTTGACTGGCTTACTATCCAACCCTCTTTCTCAATTATTTATATTCTGACTGATGTGTTTTTCACGTGTGTAACTGGATTGTGTGTTTTATACACAGTGGTATAGGAGCATGGGGGCAAAGGCCCCCCTCCCAACCCCTCCCCCCATTGGTTGTATGTACTGGATTAATGTGTTGTACGTACTGGACTATTTGTTCCTGTCTCACAGTACCTGTCACATCATGACGTACCATGCCTCATGTCCCATATTCCATTACATGCATCCATTTACACACTCACACACTCATACAAACACAACACTCACAACTATCCCATGCCAATCACTATAAATGCTGAAGGTATGAGTGTGTACCATTGAGAGGTTTAAAAAGACTTAGGACTTACTATTTATTCCCTTCCTTTGTTATCTAAAATTTCCAGGGCCCTGATCTTTATCTTTAGGGATAAAGCAGGAATAATATTCCTGCCAGGCTTATGTACAAAAGTATGTTTACAGAGTGGTAGATCTACATGTAATATCACAATAGCACAGATTCCTAGAAGGGGCCCATGTATAATGCTATACATACACACGCACACACACACACACACACACACACACACACACACATACACACAAACCAGTGCTACTTAGAAATAGTGGTTCTGGTGGGTATGACTGTCAGTTTGCTATGACCAGATGCAAAGCCACCCATGGAAGTCTCCCATGGAATGTTGACTCTCATGTGATGGTGGCAAATAGATAGGCTAATGCCTTTGTGTTTAGGACTCTGCCATTAAGAGACCTATGGTCACATACCCACCTGAGGATCAGAGCAGTTGGTGTCATTTTTTTTTTTGGATCTGGGGCAGTGCTGCTTCCAAACATGTTACAGACCTGTGAGTTCCATAGGCTTTTGCATATGGTCATATGTGTAGCAAACTTGACAGTCATCCTCGCCAGAACCACTAATCCTAAGTAGCATTGGAATTTCCGTGTGTGTGTGTGTGTGTGTGTGTGTGTGTGTGTGTGTGTGTGAGTGAGTGTTTGAGTGTGTAGCATTGGAAATTGGAACCTTTCTTTTCTGGAGGATGTGCAATTTATTTTTGTAATGTGTTGACAAGGATTGTACAGTATGTACTACCAGTACCGATACGTGCTCACAACATCATGTAGAAATTGTCTCCCTGTCGATTCGGTCATACTCTTTGGGTGTCACTCATTGCGTGGCCATTTATAGGCTCACAACCTATAACAGTACGTCAGAGCCATGATATATAGTGCATGGTGTATTAGCTAGGCTAAGGAGAGGCGTGGTCAAGTTAAAGACACATGCAGTGCAGCTAGGCTGGAACACATGTAACCCTTCCTTATTGTCGGGATTTGCGTTCTGCTGGCACATATATTTTAAACGCCCACCGTTTTTCATTTCATCTGCATGGCTGGCACACACACACCCATGAACCAATACATACACATGTCTAACGTCACACTTATACACACTCTTTCCACTATTTGCTGTACACCCTGTAAATTGTTATGCGCTACATGGATTCACTTATAAGCTTTGTCTAGTTGAACTTTTTTTCTATGTCTTTCGGTTACAGTGCTTTCACTGGTTTACTATCCAACCCTCTTTCTCAATTATTTATATTCTGACTGATGTGTTTTTCACGTGTGTAACTGGATTGCATAGTGGTATAGGAGCATGGAGGCTATGGGGGCAAAGCCCCAACAATTTTTTCAGAGGAAGGCCCCCCTCCCAACTCCTACCCCCATTGGTTGTATGTGCTGGATAAATGTGTTATGTACTGGACTATTTGTTCCTGTCTCACAGTACCTGCCACATCATAACGTACCATGCCTCATGTCCCATATTCCATTGAATATTGTGTATTTATTTATGTATGTAGTGTTATTATTATTGTTTGTGTTATAGATGTATTCTATAAATAATCTATGATAGAAAAAATAACGTACGATAATAAGAATATTAAAGAATAACAGAATTAACTATCATAGTTACAAGTATTATTAAGCGAAGGTTATAAGACCAGTAGGGCGACGCCGGGATCATCAAGGTATCGTAATGCGTGAGTACGGACATGACTAGCGGGAGTGCGGGAGTGTGGTTGTAAATGCTTGAGACTCCCGCGAGATGCGGGAGAGTTGGCAGGCCTGTCTCTAAGGTATCCTCTATAACCCCCCCCCCCCCCCCAAAAAAAAAAAAAAAAAAAACATTTTGGCACGAAATTCACGTGAGCGGTAACCACCAAAAAAAAAAAAAAAAAAGTGGGTCAAATAATATTGGCAGTGATAACCCGCCATAGTGTTCACCTCCCATAGAAATCAAGACAAATTGGCGATAAATCATGATTCGCTTTTTATTTCACCGACGTTGCGGAAGTGAAAATTTTTCAAGCGTGAGTCATTTAGGTAGAAAATTGGTCGACGAGTATGGAACGCCCGAGCCGCCAAAATTCAACACAAAACGCACAATTAGAAATTTTAATAATTCATTATAAAAAAGTTTTTGAACTAGAAAAAAAAAATTCTCTGTAAAATATAAAATACGATGCTGTGGTTTGCGGAGGGAAGCGAGGAGTGTATCTTAGTTTACGGACTAATGGGCGAGAAACATGTACGAGACGCTTTGTCGTGCGACTATTAGGACCTTTGACCTTTTTGGAGCATTGGCCGTATCTGGTCTTTGGTGGACTGCGTGCAATAACCGATGCGCGACTTTACATCGTTTATCTTTTATACGCCGGTCTTGTTTTCAGCGTCATTTCGGGTTCGTAGCAGCACAGTGCGTAACGATTTTCAAAAGCACTACCCTTCTTCAGCAGAGGCGGATCCAGGCGGGGGGGGGGGGGGGGGGGGGGGGGTTGGGGGTTGCAACTCCCCCTTTCATATATGGTAACGCCCCCTCTTCTACTAAACAGCCCCCCCCCTCCCCCCCGCATTTCGTATCGCGGGTCTCAACCCCCCCTTTTGGAAAACCCTGTATCCGCCCCTGTTCAGGGTCTTGGTCCCTTGAGGCAATCTCATTACCAGGATACTAACTTTCAGAAACTTTGGTCGCTTGGCTATGTACACTCCCGTGCACTGACCTAACTAGAGCCTGAGGAGTACAATCGTTAATCCACATCAACACCATCAAAGTAATGGCGCTACTGTGGAGGCCTGCAAGGCTGCAAAGAGAAAACAATTTTATTTTAAATGGCTGATTAGTTTAGGTGTGCCTAGAGCTGCACTCCTTACACTAGTTGATACCATACCCACCTACTCATCAACCCTCCCTCCCCTCACACCACACCTTCTTTTGTCTTCACACACACCACTACTGTGTAAGCACACAACACATCATTGTACACTCACACATACACACACTTCACACTCATACTCACACAAAGTGTAGACACCCTGTACACACACTAGTGTAAGCCCTCTGCACACACACACTAGTGTAAGCCCTCTGCACACACACACACACACACACACACACACACACACACACCAGTGTAGTGGAGTACTCAACATGTACTGATGTGTGATGAAGATGTTTGCCTTACAAGTACACTGGGCTCAGTATAACCTAAATATTAAAAAAAAATAGAATTTTTCAACTCACATTGAAATCTTGTTTATGTTACCTAGGTCTTCAGGTGGGATAGCCACATGTTCTTGCTGTGATTGGAGATGGCTGAAGATAAAGCCACATCATGTGAGAGGTACAAATTAATAATCATTGTATTACGTACCCATTTCCTCAGGTTCTGGGACACATTCTTCTGCTTCCCATCATGCCACATGTTCATAGCTAAACTCTTTGTCACTCCCTTACATTACTGGTTCATCAACAGCTTCAACTTTATTATCCTTGTGTAGCTTCGTCTTTCCTTATCCTTATCCATTCCTCAACCTTGTTATGTATTATATACCGTGACGTCAAGGCGTGTAACAGGTACCTGCCTTCTTGCATACACAACATGAAGTGTGGATACGATCAGGATTTCTTTGCTTACTATGTACGCAATTATCTTAGTAAGAATAGTTTAGTATGTTCTGACCTTTCTGTTTTGAAAAACTACTATTCCAACTGATATGTTTCTGAAACCCACAGCATACATTTGCGGATTGGTGAGCTTATAAATGTGCATTCCAATCTTGCTGGAGATGAAGTATTGCATTTGCTCAACAGAAGACCAGGGTTAAATCTACTCAGCAAAAACCGGAATGGAAACATCACTTTGTTTGCCTTGCATATCATCAACAGTATCAAGCCCTAGCAGTGAAGATGAAAAAGATAAACTTCATATGGCTGGGTTAGGGGAGAAAGTTATAGGATTTTCTGCTTTGAATGTTGATGCAGAAAGCTTTAGGGAAACCATTCATTCTCAAAGTCGCACCTTTCAAGTGGCTACGTCATGTGCAAGGCAAAACCTAATTCAGCACAGTTGGAACTATTGTCAAACCTGACATATAGTTCACCAGCAGTCTTAAAGGAAAGATATGGATGCTGCAAAACATATTTGGTCCCACTGCAGCAGGATTTAGACATGTCATGCATGAAATCAGGTTCAACTAGTGTAAGCAGCTTGTTTTTCATAACCAATTAATGTACATACAGTCTGTTGATATGTTTCAGATGATGGAGAAGTGTTTGAAATGTGGGCTTTGTCTTCCTATGGGTGATTTATTGACCCATGTGGAACTGTGCAAAAAATGAACAAATATTGTATTACGCCCTCGGCGTTTTTAAAGATACGAGTACAAAATAATGACACTACTTTTTGTATTTAGACTAAGTTAGTATGTCTGTTTCATAGTATCCATCAACATAGCAGTTTTTTCAATGAATGCTTGCACAGAAAAGTCTTGAATGTCACCAAATAAATTTGATGTAGACAAGAAATTTTAACTGTTCCGCAATTTGTAGGGGTGCTTGTTAGACCTTGTATCTTTTTGCATTTGTTAGTATCTGTTTGAAGCATTGGTCATACTTTTTTCATTTTCATTTGTATTTAATATATATATACTGCAAATGTTCTTTTTTCAGTTGTGAAGAAATGGGGTCTTCATCTGATGATGAGGATGCATTTCCTGCTGTTTCTTTTCACTCAGTATGTAATACTTTTTGTATTTGTATTACGTGTTCGATTCATTATTATAATATATAAATATGTAAGGATGCAGCTGTAATGGACACCCCAACACCTTCTACTCAAAGGTAGTTACTTAAAGTGCATTTATTTACCTTGGGTAAATGGCAGTTGTACATCGTTAAATCCTTTTGAATTTTATCTTTTAATTAAGTGTGGTGCATTCAATGCTACCTCCGGAGAGTGCATCCAATAGGTATACATGAATATTATTAGCTGTGTGTGATTCATTTACATATGGTATGTATTGTGAGAAAACAGGTCATATAGTATATAATTAAAATTAAAATCAAAGTTGACCATTTCCATTGAAAATGTATGTTTCATTAATAACTCAGCAATGGATAGTGCATGAGAACAATGATAGAGCATAAACATAAACTAGAGCTTGTTCTCTCATAAGCATCTCCCCACATTTTGTTCTCATTTAATTCTCATGTGTACTAATGTGTTGGTTTTAAACTAGAAACAATTGTACATAATTTCCTTTCTTAGTAAATTTCAAGCACCTGACAGAAGCAAGATGTTAGAGAGTGCTGTGAAAAGGTAATAATTGGTGTTTAGTTTCATTTTATTTGCAACTCTATTAAAGGGTATCAATGGACTTTCCCCATTAAAGGTATCAATATCCATATCCTGCACTATTTAAGTTTTATTTATTTTTTTGTGTTGTATAGGTCACATTTTTGGGTGAGCCTTCCATTGATGCAGGTGGTCCAAGACGTGAATTTTTCAGACTTTTGCCTCATCATGCTGCAACAACCCTCCTGAGGGGTGAAAGGAGAAAGTTTTTTTCTATGAATGTGAAAGCATTTCAAGTAAGGAAATCGCTGTATTTTAGTAAGTTTGTGTTTGAGTTGTTGTTTAAGAATTGTGTATGTCAAAGGAAGGATGAAGAGGTGATAAGATGTTATCAGTGTCTGCACCAAGCAAAATAATGTTGATCTTGTTGTTTAACATACTATAATATATAAATGCAGTGTGTTTCTTTGATGGCTTGCTACTTTATTCATAGCTATTGAATTTTTTCAGCAGCGGCACTTCTTTTACTTTGGGCTTTTCACGGCAATGTCTGTTGTCCAGGGGGGGTGTGGTATTCCTTGTTTGGCTGATCCTGTGTATGAGTACATCACTAGTGGGAAGTGTAGTTCTATTGTGGTCTCCAGTGATGATATTCCAGAACTGGCTATGAGGGATACTGTAGAGAAAGTAAGCCATTAACAAATTCTGTAACTGCTGCATATCCAATTAACTGATGTCAGTTGGTTGCTGCTAACTGTACCGAGGAAATACAAGCAGTTTTCTCTGAGGACATAGCCATAAGCTACTTAGCAGAATGTGGTTATACTCAACCCATCAGTACCTTACAGTGGAAAATGAAGGATGACATTGTATCCACTCTACTTGACTACCATCTTATTCTAAAAGTGAAGGCATGTATGGACCAGTTCTGTGAAGGATTGGAAACCCTGGGGGTTGGGTGAATTGTTCGGAAGAACCCATCAGTGCTTCGGCAGTTTTTTGTTTTTAACGAGGTGCCAATTGATGCTGGTAAGAGTTACTGTATGCCATGATGTAAATATATCTGTTTTCCTAATGGCAAGTCACAAATGTATATTTCGCTAGATATGCTTCGGTCCATCCTAACATTGGTGGAGGGGAATGGTGATGTGAAACTCATTGAAGACCTTGCCTACTTCAATTTCAACATATTCCTTGATGAGTGTGACAATGGTAAGCCCTTTGCATGATGTTTTTCATTGTATTGCATTTGTATCTCTATTAGGACCAGCTGGAGGATGTTGCAGTATTCAAGAACTATTAGAGTTTTTTACAGGATCAGGGTACCCACCCCAGGGTTTTAGCAGGAAGTGTACGATTTCCTTTCTGCATGACACCACAGCACAACTACCAACAGCTGCAACCTGCAATCTTGAGCTGCGACTTCCAACGTGCCATGGTGAGGACTACTCACAGTTTAGGGAGTGCATGATGTTGGCAATAAGAGGGTGTGAAGGATTCGGTCAAAGTTGAAGTGACTCTTTGGTGTATGTCGTTTTCACCAGCAGCATCATTCAAACATTGTATCAGCATCATTCAAACATTGTATCAGCATGTCACTGTGATTTTACTATTCATTTGTATCAGCATGTCACTATTCATTTGTATCAGCATGTCAGCTTGTGATTACACTATTCATTTGTATCAGCATTCACTATGTATAAGGTTCGTCTGGAAAGTAAATGTATGTTCAGGTACATGTGTGTGAGGAGAGATAAAATCCTTAGCTTTTGGATGGCTTTAGGAATGGCTGGTGTCGGCATTCAATAAGAATAGGGCACCACTGCAACTGTGGACAATGGGTCTGTGCACAATGGATGAATCCTCTTCAAGTTGCATGGTTGCAAGGGGTTTAGTTGAGGTTAGTGCTTTGTATTGTGCAGACTAGTCCTGTAGTGTGTGTTATTAAGAGCAAGCCATGTTAGCAGCATTAATTATGTTGTTTAAGTCCTGAAATATGTGTCTTTGAGTATGGACTGTTTATTTTTGAAGGATTATTTTTGTTATGCCTGGGGGTGCAGGAGTGGAAAAATACGCATTATGAATTCGTGCATTTAATTTGCACCTTGTATCTTAGCCTGATTCTGAAAGTTATGGGATTGATTGGAATGGTCCAGTTCCTCTCAACATTGAGCACGAACAAGTCATTGTGGACGATCCACCAGTACTGCTTTCTGCAACTCAGAAGGCAGCATTGGATCAACAACTGCACACTAGTATGATACCGGGATCAGAGTGCAGCATTGAACAGTCATTGATTAACCATTTCATGGTGGCTAAACTGTTTGTTCATTCATTGCATCCACAGTAGTACTATAATGTCTCTTTTTAGAAATGAAGTTATTTGACTAATCACTTCATTTGCACTTGATATGACCCATTAGTTAAGTGTTACCAGTTATTTAAATGGACACCCAGAACCCTCCGTTTAAAGTAAACGCCCTTACTGACCAGTAGTAGTACAGTAAGCGACAACCACTATGTCATGATGGGGCTGCGTACAATATTACTGCTACGGGGCAGAGAGAATGTCCGAGTTCCTCTCATAAGAAGTCATTGTAGATGATTCACCAGTTTTTCCACTATGGGTCAGAAAGCTCTATTCAATGGTGAATCTGGGGGTGGGGGAAGACAAAAGAAGGTGTGGTGTGGGGGGAGGGAGGGAGGGTGTGTCCATTTCAGCTGCATCTTTATACATGTATATACATGTATATTAATAATGCATGGAACATGTAATACAAATACAAAAGAGTGAAAAGGAACGGCAGAAATGCATACTCATCATAAGATGAAGAACCCATTCTTCACCAATGAAAAAAATATATTGGCAGTATGTATTTTAACTACAAATGAAATAAAAATAGTATATGACAACAGTAAACAGATGTTAGAAAATGTAAAAATATACATGGTCTAACAAGCTAGCATCCCTACATATTAGAAAATTGCAATACAGTTAAAATGTCTTGTCTGCATAAAATTTACTTGTGACATTCAAGACCTTTTCTGTGCGCAAGCACTAGCTCACTGAAATAACTGCTATGTTAATGGATACTATGAAACAGACATATTAACTTAGTCGAAATACAAAAAGTACCAGAGAGACACAAGATTGAACCTGTCCTAAAGCCTTACTGGAAAGTTCAAGGAGATCTATCGGTACACAACGATTTGCTTCTTTTCCAAAAGCGTATTGTGGTGCCAGAGTCTCTCCAGCAGGAGACACTTGCAAAACTCCATCATGGGCATCAAGGCATTGTGAGATGCAGGCTTAGAGCACAGAATTCTGTTTGGTGGCCTGGCATATCTCAACGAATAAAGGATGTGATTGAACACTGCTCAGTGTGTGTGAAGCATTCCACACCTCATCATGCCAACAGTTTTACCAGACTACCCATGGCAGAGTGTGGCAATGGATCTTTTTGTGCTGAATGGGGTCAATTATGTGGTCATACTAGACTACTTTTCTAGATATCCCGAGGTTATTAAGCTCAGGTCCGTGTCATTATTTCGTACTCGTATCTTTAAAAACGCCGAGGGCGTAATACAATATTTGTTCATTTTTTGCACAGTTCCACATGGGTCAATAAATCACCCATAGGAAGACAAAGCCCACATTTCAAACACTTCTCCATCATCTGAAACATATCAACAGACTGTATGTACATTAATTGGTTATGAAAAACAAGCTGCTTACACTAGTTGAACCTGATTTCATGCATGACATGTCTAAATCCTGCTGCAGTGGGACCAAATATGTTTTGCAGCATCCATATCTTTCCTTTAAGACTGCTGGTGAACTATATGTCAGGTTTGACAATGGTTCCAACTGTGCTGAATTAGGTTTTGCCTTGCACATGATGTAGCCACTTGAAAGGTGCGACTTTGAGAATGAATGGTTTCCCTAAAGCTTTCTGCATCAACATTCAAAGCAGAAAATCCTATAACTTTCTCCCCTAACCCAGCCATATATGAAGTTTATCTTTTTCATCTTCACTGCTAGGGCTTGATACTGTTGATGATATGCAAGGCAAACAAAGTGATGTTTCCAATCCCGTTTTTGCTGAGTAGATTTAACCCTGGTCTTCTGTTGAGCAAATGCAATACTTCATCTCCAGCAAGATTGGAATGCACATTTATAAGCTCACCAATCCGCAAATGTATGCTGTGGGTTTCAGAAACATTATCAGTTGGAAGAGTAGTTTTTCAAAACAGAAAGGTCAGAACATACTAAACTATTCTTACTAAGATAATTGCGTACATAGTAAGCAAAGAAATCCTGATCGTATCCACACTTCATGTTGTGTATGCAAGAAGGCAGGTACCTGTTACACGCCTTGACGTCACGGTATATAATACATAACAAGGTTGAGGAATGGATAAGGATAAGGAAAGACGAAGCTACACAAGGATAATAAAGTTGAAGCTGTTGATGAACCAGTAATGTAAGGGAGTGACAAAGAGTTTAGCTATGAACATGTGGCATGATGGGAAGCAGAAGAATGTGTCCCAGAACCTGAGGAAATGGGTACGTAATACAATGATTATTAATTTGTACCTCTCACATGATGTGGCTTTATCTTCAGCCAATGTGAGTTGAAAAATTCTATTTTTTTAAAAATATTTTGAGCCCAGTGTACTTGTAAGGCAAACATCTTCATCACACAGCCTATGGTCAGTACATGTTGAGTACTCCACTACACTGGTGTGTGTGTGTGTGTGTGTGTGTGTGTGTGTGTGTGTGTGTGTGTGTGTGTGTGTGCAGAGGGCTTACACTAGTGCGTGTGTGCAGAGGGCTTACACTAGTGTGTGTGTACAGGGTGTCTACACTTTGTGTGAGTATGAGTGTGAAGTGTGTGTATGTGTGTGTGTACAATGATGTGTTGTGTGCTTACACAGTAGTGGTGTGTGTGAAGACAAAAGGTGTGGTGTGAGGGGAGGGAGGGTTGATGAGTAGGTGGGTATGGTATCAACTAGTGTAAGGAGTGCAGCTCTAGGCACACCTAAACTAATCAGCCATTTAAAATAAAATTGTTTTCTCTTTGCAGCCTTGCAGGCCTCCACAGTAGCGCCATTACTTTGATGTTGTTGATGTGGATTAACGATTGTACTCCTCAGGCTCTAGTTAGGTCCGTGCACGGGAGTGTACATAGCTAAGCGACCAAAGTTTCTGAAAGTTAGTATCCTGGTAATGAGATTGCCTCAAGGGACCAAGACCCTGAACAGGGGCGGATACACGGTTTTCCAAAAGGGGGGGTTGAGACCCGCGATACTAAATGCGGGGGGGGGGGGATGCTGTCCGCTTCAGGCCCGATACGAAAAGCGGGGGGGGGGGGGGGGGGGGGGGGGGGGTGCTGTCCATTTAAGGCCCGATACGAAAAGCGGAGGGGGGGGGGGGGGGGATGCTGTCCGGCGCTTCAGGCCCGATACAAAATGCGGGGAAGGGGGGGGGCTGTTTAGGTAGAAGAGGGGGCGTTACCATATATGAAAGGGGGGGTTGCAACCCCCAACCCCCCCCCCCCCCCCCCCCCCCCCCCCGCCTGGATCCGCCTCTGCTGAAGAAGGGTAGTGCTTTTGAAAATCGTTACGCACTGTGCTGCTACGAACCCGAAATGACGCTGAAAACAAGACCGGCGTATAAAAGATAAACGATGTAAAGTCGCGCATCGGTTATTGCACGCAGTCCACCAAAGACCAGATACGGCCAATGCTCCAAAAAGGTCAAAGGTCCTAATAGTCGCACGACAAAGCGTCTCGTACATGTTTCTCGCCCATTAGTCCGTAAACTAAGATACACTCCTCGCTTCCCTCCGCAAACCACAGCATCGTATTTTATATTTTACAGAGAATTTTTTTTTTTCTAGTTCAAAAACTTTTTTATAATGGATTATTAAAATTTCTAATTGTGCGTTTTTTGTTGAATTTTGGCGGCTCGGGCGTTCCATACGGGCGTTCCATAGGACGAGAGATTCAGAAGTGTGGAAAACTGGTTGTGTAACCGAAAAATCACGGGTGCGTCAGAAACGAGGAAAACTGGTTGTGTAACCGAAAAATCACGGGTGCGTCAGAAACGAGGAAAACTGGTTGTGTATTAGTACGATGGTGAGTTTATGCACTCCGAGTGAACACAATAATTTATCAATCAACACCTACTGGCGACTTTATGTGGCCCAACGAAAGCGAGTGTAGAACTATAGGCGCAGCGTGGTTCAAAAACGGTAAAGTACTTAGCGAGGGGTACGTGGGGGGCCATAGTCCATCAAGACTGCCCATTTTATTTTCTCCCCCCGCCCCTCCCTGGATGCATGTACTCTCCGCTATGCGACCCGGAAAATATTTTTTGCCCCGGACCCATTTTATGTAGTGAGAGTTCGCGTTTGGACACGTGTGCCTGCCCTCGGTACGCTCTATGCAGATCGTGGTACCCCTGCCCATCCGGTCGGTCTTGGGTCGCTTGATAAAGAAGTGTATGCCCTCTCCTGACTAGCTGACATCTCGCATTGTAGGGTGGGGTCAAAACGTGTGTTTTTCAGGGAAGGGGGGGGGGGGGGGGGGGGGGTTGTCTCTAATCTCTGCAGCACCTGACTCAGCAGAGTTAGTGGCTGTCATGTTGGCCTGAGGTGGATGGGCCCTGGTGATGGCAGGTCTCAGCATTGGGTTCCTGGAAGTATGGCTCTTGTACACCAGGGTACGTACACCTGTATGGTCCTGTGGTTCAGGGACTGGCTGAGGTGGTCTGCAGACAGTGTAATAGTTTCCTTTGTGCCTGGGGATGAATGGCAGAAACCCTGATAGTGCCTGACACCAGGGGTGTAGATGATTGCGCTAGATGGGGCCATTGGCTCTGGTATGTAGAACTGGAGATGATGGTTAGACTATGTGAGTGTGTCTGTACTCATCATGTTCAGCGCTCATTGGTGGCTGGAACCATATGCAAAAATGCGCTAACTATTGACATGCCTACTGATGTTTTTAAGTTTCTGTTTCACGGTAACTGTAGACATCAGAAGAGACTACATTGGAGCTAGGACTTCGATCCCAAGGTGTTTTTAGAGGAGTGGTACTTGCACAAGGACCAGAATGGGGACGGATGTGCTGTAGATTTTACCTTCCGAATGAAGAGTAGCATTAGCTGGGCAAGGTGCAGAGGGGGTACTGAAAACAAAGGCTCCGAGCTGATTAATCCCTCCAGACCGCTTCTAATGGACCCTTTCTGCATAGAAGTGAGGAATTTGGAGCACATACTGAGGCAACCACAACAAAGTTATGGTTTCATCCAGAGGGACACATCACTTGAGTGAAATACGAATCTAACTAGAGTCTTACTATCCAATTCCAGATAATGGTACCGTACAGTTTAGGTATGCAGAAAATTGCTAGTGTTGACTCTAGGGAAAGCCTTTGAGGCTAAGTACCATCATGAGCAAAAGTTGATACTTGGTGGTTGGATAACCTTCCTTCCCTCCTGGAACAGTGTCGTCATGTTCCTGGACCAGCTTCAATGATGCCTCAGGCTCCGTAGGCTTAGGCATCTAAACTTCAACGGGCTTGGTTCCCGGGTGACTGGCAGCCACACCCTTCTATACAGTGGCAGGAACTGTTTGCCATCATCTTTTGCAAGCACATGGGGTCACAGCTGGTCAGGCTTACGCATCCACTTCCATTTGCAGCAACCTTCCCATTATCAGCAAGACAGTCTGCAAAACAAAAACCCTGACCTCATGCAGCTATATTTACATGTAGTTGCAGCCCAGCACAGCTTCACATCGGTAATGCCCTTTTCCAAAATAATTTACCCCCAATCTTCACTTTGCCCCCCCCCACTTGGACCCTCAACGTACACCAATCCCACATAACCTAACTGAGAGATAAAAACACATGCAGTCCTTCTCCAGACTATTTCTAAGAGGAAAAATTTTTAAAAGGAACTTTGACTTTCAAAAAATACAAATGGCTTTGAAAATCTAGTATTGCCTCTCCCCCTCCCTTTCCCCAACCACATGGTATGTTATTCGTTTCATCCAGTTTTGAGTACATAGCCATAGTACTTGCAGCATCAAAGGGCTGTGGAGCAGTTGATTTTATAAATGGGACAGTTCACGACACAATATTGACCCAAATGTTACACAAATCCTTTGCGTTTGATGTCTTATTTTTTAACAATACATAGAACACCACTGCTCTATGTATAATACATTTCATTTTAGGGTCTTGTACAGTACTTGCCAGTGTTGCAACGTCTGATACAGCCATAACTTGCAGCGCGAGTAATCAAATCACTTCAAATTTGGTTTGTGGGTAGAGCGAATTAGGTACCTATTGATTTGTTCTGTTTGTTAATTTTTACTTCATCTGTTATGGACATATATAGCATTACAAACTGCTTGCAAAGTTTCCCACTCGATTCGTGCCAATGATTTAGGCAATTTAATGTACGTGAGGCAGGTGCCTAAATCGTTGGCATGAATTGAGTGGCAAAACGATTTCACCTACAGATCCAATTTCTTGCTTCTTGCAGTTGTTCTCTGCTCAGCCAAAGAAGCGTCTAATGAGCCACTTCCCATTATCCTGCATGTGTCTCTTATAGTCTGTCCACATGTTGTTTAACTTTTTATAGTGCCTGGCGAAATTTGTATATTTTCTACTTTTCATACTGAAGTTAAGTGTTGATGAGAGGATTCCAGGGTATCTAACGTGCTTTCAGAAATTCTGGGGTCACTAAGACTGTGATGAGCACCATATAAAATTTGTTTCACTTGCAAACGATAAGGCTGTAGCATCTGATTTATCATTGACAAAGTTCCCGTTCACTACATTGTAATGCCAATCAAATGCCGTGATTGACCAGTATACTTGACCAATGAATTAGGCAACAGTCAGCAGTCAAGCTTGCAAAGCCAGGGGTACTTGTTGTCGCTACCAGCCATGATGCTGGTCATGACGATATGACTAAATTGGGAGAGTCAATAAGTTTTGTTGCTTGGTTCCCAGCCAAAAGTAGTATAGCATAATAAACTAAACAAAAATGTCTACTGAACTGCAGTATCTGAGGTGAGGTCAATGGGTTAATGTGTATACTAGTGTTATATTAGTAGATGATGTATGGTAGTTGTTAGCTGCTGCTCCTACATAGGAGTCACCATTTTTATTTTCTACTTCAGAATGAGCCTATGTTGAATTATTCTGAATTATTCTGAGACAACATAATGGATGAGATGGTAACAGAAAGAGATAATAAAGACAGTACTGTACCAGAAGAAAAGTCTAATGGACCATCACCTGATTTCATGTCTGGGATGAAAGCAGTGATGTTAAAAATGGTCAAGATGTTGAAAGAAGGCTCATTGACCTCTGAACGTTTAATGTATGCTACATGTATTAAGCAAATGGCTTCTTCTAAACCACGTAATGTAAGTTACCTGTAATTCTGGACCAACCATGTCATATGTTAGGCACATGACATATTCAGTAGCCAACACATTCATTGCAGTGGTGAAATCATCTTAATTACCAGAACATGCTTCTATTGATGTACCCCACCCCTTACTGTATGCAGTGGTCAAAATACATTTTGTTTGTTGATTGGCATAGTTGCCTATACCAATACTGCTGAATGAACATGTACATGTAACACATGATGGGTCATAAGCCCACGTCATGTGCTACATGTCAATATGTGAAGTTTACATACGTGCATTATATAAACGATGTATGTACAGGATGAGAAGGAACCAGAAGGAGAGAAGAAAGAGAGTATTTTACCAGAAGAAAAGTCTGATGAACCATCACCTGATGTCATGTCTGGGGGGTCATTCCGTGAGCTGTCAGGAATGAATTGGACAGCACCTCTCAGATTTGTGTGCAATTTATCATATTTGCTTGACCTAATATGGATGTTACTTTAACGCATTAATTTTTAAAATCGCACGAGTGGTTTACGAATTAACACCGTCATGAATAATTAATTGTTTTCCACTTTGAAGACTCATAACTCCCTACTCACAGAACATGTATGCCTATTGTTGGCATCAAATTGAAGTTCTCTTAGTATACAATCCGACTATCATATGTTTCTGTGGGAGAGGCGAAAGGGTTAACGAATAAATGTTTATACAGCACGGTTTTCAATATTTAAGTCACTTGCAGGGTGATACTCAAGAATTTTGTTTTTGTATATGAAAACTGTTCATTGTCCTTACATTTGACAAAAATAAAAAGTCTGAGTATCAGCTAGTTCTGGGAACTGCAGAGGGTTAAAGTGCAAGACGCCATTTTTAATTTCTTCATGGTTGATTTTATCACTAATGAGAAGCAAGTGTTGTTTAGATACGTCTCAAGGGTATTACATAATACTGTCCTCAACTATCACAACAGTAAGAAAGGGCGTTGGTAATTTTAAAAATGATTTTTAGTACATGTACATCGAATTGCGCATTTATTGGAAACCGCTACTAAGCCTTCTCATAATGGGATCGTTGCTTAGGTAAGCGTGCTCGTTATTACTGTCATAAGTGGTTAAAGCTCAACATTTCTTTTGATTGGAAGTAAAAAGGAACAACGAGGTTTAAATGAACCGGCGGTGAGACCTATTCAACCGGCTCAAGAAGTGGTGGTCCCTCAACCTGTTCATACGCCGGATGACGGCGTACCGGGGATCCCACCCGCGGCACCACGGTAGTGGTGCCGCGGGTGGGATCCCCGGTACTCGCGCGGGTGGGATCCCCGATCCCCGGTACGCCGTCATCCAGCGTATAAACAGGTTGACTGAGGGACCACCACTTCTTGAGCCGGTTGAATAGGTCTCACCGCCGGTTCATTTAAACCTCGTTGTTCCTTTTTACTTCCAATCAAAAGAAATGTTGAGCTTTAACCACTTATGACAGTAATAACGAGCACGCTTACCTAAGCAACGATCCCATTATGAGAAGGCTTAGTAGCGGTTTCCAATAAATGCGCAATTCGATGTACATGTACTAAAAATCATTTTTAAAATTACCAACGCCCTTTCTTACTGTTGTGATAGTTGAGGACAGTATTATGTAATACCCTTGAGACGTATCTAAACAACACTTGCTTCTCATTAGTGATAAAATCAACCATGAAGAAATTAAAAATGGCGTCTTGCACTTTAACCCTCTGCAGTTCCCAGAACTAGCTGATACTCAGACTTTTTATTTTTGTCAAATGTAAGGACAATGAACAGTTTTCATATACAAAAACAAAATTCTTGAGTATCACCCTGCAAGTGACTTAAATATTGAAAACCGTGCTGTATAAACATTTATTCGTTAACCCTTTCGCCTCTCCCACAGAAACATATGATAGTCGGATTGTATACTAAGAGAACTTCAATTTGATGCCAACAATAGGCATACACGTTCTGTGAGTAGGGAGTTATGAGTCTTCAAAGTGGAAAACAATTAATTATTCATGACGGTGTTAATTCGTAAACCACTCGTGCGATTTTAAAAATTAATGCGTTAAAGTAACATCCATATTAGGTCAAGCAAATATGATAAATTGCACACAAATCTGAGGGGTGCTGTCCAATTCATTCCTGACAGCCCACGGAATGACCCTCAGTGGGAAGAAAGCAATGCTGATACAAATAGCATTGAAAGAAGGCTCACTGACCTCTGAACTTTTAACGCAAGCTATTAAGCAAATGGCTTCTTCTAAACCACACAATGTAAGTTAATTGTAGGTACATCACATATTCAGTAGCCAACACATACACATCATTGCAGTGATGAACAAGCTTCTATTGATGTACTCCATCCCTTACAGTATGCAGTAGTCAGAATACATTTTGTTTGTTGATTGGCATAGTTGCCTATACCAATACTGGTGAATGAACGTGTACATGTAACACATGATGTGTCATAAGCCCACGTCATGTGCTACATGTCAATATGTGTACGTGATTATAAATTAATAACCATTGTGGGCAACAACAAATTTGCTTAATTAATCTGTCTTCACTGATATAGGACACCAGATGTATGGTATTCAAATTAGTTTGGAGAGTTTGTTCACTTCATTTTAGTAGGTGCAGAGTATGACTATGTAGATAGATACAACCTCTACAACTCCCGCGTCTTGCAAAACTGGTCAGTTGTAAACCTGTAATGGTCAGGTGCCTGCCAATACAGCTGCCATACAACAGACTTGTGTGTGCTCACTTGTCTGAATGGCCGGATAGACCTGTAGTTGTGTTCGTGTGTGCATATATATGTGTGTGTGCATGTGTGTGTTTGTTGCGTGTTTTTAAAATATTCCCTGGCCTAAAAGTACCCCAAAAAAACCCACTTCCCAAAATGGTGTATTGCGGTATGGTGGGTGGGCTGTGTACCACACTTACATGTAAGTATACAGTGTATGTTGTTGAATTGAAATGCTTCTAAAAAACAACTGGTCCATCATTACAAAGTCACCTGATGATATGATGTCATCTCCTTCAGCTTCTGGTTCAGACTGCTCAACTCACTCCTCAGTCCTGAAATAGTAGTAGTCTGTTTGGGTATGACATGACATACAATCCTTTTAAACACATGCAAACATGTATGCAGCAAACAATAGTTAAGTATACATGTATTGTTCAAACTCGAAATCCCTCTGCCTTGATCAAGAGTGCACAGAATGGGACTAAGAGTACTGTTCCTGCGGAAAACCTTTATGAGCTTCTCTGTGATGGTTTCTGATCTTCATGAGAAGTATTGATTACCCATTGTATAAAGTGAGAGTGAGTAGAGGAACAGGTTTCAGGTGTGATAGCAGGTGTTTTTTAGTGGCAGATTTAGGTTGCAGATTTTCATCAGTGCTCAGGCTGATTGTGTAGCTTGTAACATTCAAAGTCACTGTCATCAACTCACAATCCACAGATGCCACTGTTCCCTAATGTTTCTTACTGTTTGCTGCTCCATTTCCATCTGAAGAGAATTAAAAAACCCCAGTACCATTGTGGTAATGTGGTGCCATCATGTAACAGCAGAAAGATGTGGATCCATTCAATACTGATCTGCACCAGGTCTCTAGCTCAGTCTACACGCCATGTGCCCAGCATTTTCCTTGTTGCATTCAGTTTTGTTGGAAATGGACATACTTTCCATTAACTATTGAACTTGGGCAAAGGCTGTTGGTGTATCGCCATGACTAATAATGGCATGTGAGGCATATCATATTAAGTTAGTCAACACATCCATCCTCATATTGTACACTGGTGGCCCATATTGTACACATACATGTATGAAGGCCATATCTCAGTATGGAATGTTGATATTTAAGGATATCAGCATAGGATTGCACACATGAGGTCATTTGACTTAAAATAATTGCAAGGGCAATTTTCTGCTGCATATAATGATAGTGTTATGGTAAATGTTGTATCAATAATATACTTTATGCTGCTGTTGAAGGATATACAAACATATTTCAGTTAATCTGGACAACAGCAAGATAGCATCGTACCCAATTCTTTCATGACTATTAATACCACAATACCACATGGAACATGGTCTCTTGTTCAATGTAGTCTGTAAAGCTTAACATCATATCATTGTTTCCTTCATGGATGTACATGTACTTGCCACACGGCCAGTGCCATTTATGCTGCCCTGCTGAGTATGGTGTGATGTAAGCCACTAAGGAGAAGAACATGTATAGCATTGAATAAGGTGTACATGTACTTGCTCCAAATTGGCTAAACAAGTCATGTACAGTGTAGCCTTTTATTTATCCTCCTTTGTACATGTACACTACCCCGCCCCATCTACTCACATGAATATCGGTCATGTTTAAATGTTCACATCTCTGTAACTGTGAAATCATATAGGAGTATCATGTTCACAAATAGACATTACCATTGTTTAAAGCATAGTTAATTTTTATATGGGGTGTACGTGTGTGGAGTGCATTGCTACTAAGCTGTACAGTATGTACATCCATTCATGTCATGTCACAATGAATGGTGATATTTTAATAATAAATACATGTGTGCATTATTGTGTATTTTCATTATGCAGCTGTTGCCAGGAGACATTGAAGATATTATTAGTGATCAGTACTACAGCAAGATAACATCGTACCCAATCAATGGTGAGCCCAATGCTCTCAGCACATGTACGAACATGCTGACTAATGATGTTACAGGTGGATCAAACCTAGTGGTTTTGAAGGATGTATCAGGAAAATTAAAAGCACATGTAAGTAATTTAGTGTAGCATGCACATGTACGTGTTTGATGGTGTATTGCAACTACAAGAGCTTAAAGAGCATTTGATGAATTACTGGTCACTACATCATGTAGTGTACTGCATACTGGCAGTTGAGTACTGCATGGCAGTTTTTGTGTTGGATGTTAATTTTGTCTATAGTTAGTAATCTCTTAATGCTGTCCTCAAAACAGAAGGTGAATGTTAAGGAAAGGAAGGGGGAGGAGATACTGAAACTACTGGAAGCTAAGGTACCACTTCTCCAGACTGTTTTACCTTCTTTTCATGTCAGTCATTGTCATATCCTCAGGCAGCCATTCGGGAGGTGTTACTATTGAGGCAATTGCAGGTAAATTGTTTATAGGATAGAAATGAATGGTTGCTAGGATACAAGTAAGCACACATGTGAATTTTCAGCTACATATATGTCTATGATCATCAACTCCCAACTCATATCTTCTTATCCTCACTCACATCACTACTCATCTCCTTTATCTTTATGGCCAGGCTGAGAAGGATAGAGCTAAAGCATTGGAACATGAACTGGAGGGAGCTAAGGCCATCATTGAGGTAGCTATAGATCATTTACCCTAGGGGGTGGGGGAGGGGTAGTTCATTACTGCTCCATGTACATCACCACATGTACTGTAGGTGGGTGGAATGCTTACATGTATGTGTAATCAAACCTTCCTCCCTCTTCCCTTCTGCCTACCTTCATGACTAGGCTGAGAAGGATAGAGCTAAAGCATTGGAACATGAACTGGAGGGAGCTACGGCCATCATTGAGGTACTGTACATGTAGCTATAGACATTGGTGTAGCTATATAAACCCTTTTTTGGGTAGGAAATTTGGAGAGGTTTTCCTGAATGAAGAAAACAATCAACACCTGAAAGATCTGTTTAATTAATGGTATCGAGCATCAATTTTAATAATCAAAAGAAGAGTCTATTGGCTTGATATAGTGTACTGTAGTGTATAAGCCATGTCATGTCTGGGGCAGATCCAGAATGTAAGGAAGGTGGGGTGTAATAAATATTAATGATACTCACTAATGGGGGAGCGCATGATAAAAGGGGGCCACTTTTTATAAGCTATTCTTTTAACAGTATGGCCCCATAAAAACTTTATATACATACATGTATTTATCACATCTATTATTCTGTCTGCTCATACCCGGACCCTCTCACCAGCAGTGGGTGGTCTCGTACCCTGGGCCCTAAACAACTGTGGTTGGATTACTTCACCGCTCTGCTTTGTACATGTACATAGCATGCAATCTTGTAGTCCACCCACAGTACAGCTGGTTTCCCACTCTTAAGCATATGACTATTAATACCACAATACAACATGCAATATGTTGGATTTGTTCAAAGTAGTCAGTAAAGCTCTACATAATGTTATTGTATCCTTCATGGATGTACTTATACACGGCCAGTGCCATGTACATGCACATGTATGCTGCTAAGTATGAGCCACTAAGAAATAACATAGTATTGCATAAGGTGTACTTCAGCTCACATAAATTGTCTAAACAAATCATGTAGCCTTTTGTTTATCCTCCTTTGTACATGTACACTACCCCGCCCCATCTACTCACATGAATATGGCTCATGTTTAAATGTTCACATCTCTGTAACTGTGAAAGCTACTGGGAAATCATATAGGAGTATCATTTTATGTTCACAAATAGACATTTCGTTTCTTTAAGCATAGGCCATGTAATTTTTCTATGAGGGTGGAGATGTGTGGAGTGCATTTCTACTAAACTCTACAGTACATGTGTATCCTTTCATGTCATGTCACAATGAATGGTAATAAATACATGTGTGCATTATTGTGTATTTTCATTATGCAGCTGTTGCCGGGAAAAATTGAAGATATCATTAGTGATCAGTACTACAGCAAGAAGCCATCGTACCCAATCAATGGTGAGCCCAATGCTCTCAGCACATGTACGAACATGCTGACTAATGATGTTACAGGTGGATCAAACCTAGTGGTTTTGAAGGATGTATCAGGAAAATTAAAAGCACATGTAAGTAATTTAGTGTAGCATGCACATGTACGTGTTTGATGGTACAAGAGCTTAAAGAGCATTTGATGAATTACTGGATCAGTTGTTTATAGGATAGAAATGAATGGTTGCTAGGATACAAGTGAGCACACATGTGAATTTTCAGCTGCATACATGTATATGATCATCAACTCCCAACTCATATCATCTGATCCTCACTCACATCACTACTCATCTCCTCTACCTTTATGGCCAGGCTGAGAAGGATAGAGCTAAAGCATTGGAAGATGAACTGGAGAAAGCTAGGACCATCATTGAGGTAAGTGGGTGTGACTATGGCCATTTGAAAGATGGGTATTAATGTATAATTAATGTATCAGGTGTCCGAGAGAGAAGGGGGTGTGGTTTGTGTACATGTGCATTATAACGTACATGTATTGCAACCATCTCACATGTACATGTACGTGTATAGACTTCTGGTGCAAAGTGGTAGAACTAAAAGAGGTTATGTGTTACATATATACATTGCTCTGGCAATAGCTATTTAGTGGTGTCAAATGTGAGGGATTGAGGTGTGGAAGGTTTGGTTTGGTCCATTATATGCATGTACATGTACATGTACCTGTACATACATGTATTTATCACATCTATTATTCTGTCTGCTCATACCCAGACTCACTCACCAGCAGTGGGTGGTCTCGTACCCTGGGCCCTAAACAACTGTGGTTGGATTACTTCACCACTCTGCTTTGTACATGTACATAGCATGCAATCTTGTAGTCCACCCACAGCACAGCTGTGACATATTTAATGGCCTGGGTACTAGACTAGCGGATCACCATTATGGTGATGTAACAGCACAGCTGTGACATATTTAATGGCCTGGGTACTAGACTAGCGGATCACCACTATGGTGATGTAATCCATCTCTGCTAACATGTCATTGTTCAGCATACATGTATATAGTGCTGTCATCTATTTTGTAAGCAAAACCTGCCATATGCATGTAATTATTTATGACTTGGGGCCAAGGAAATGGTGGGTCTTTAGACTGCTCCTCTTCCCTTCCCCCCCCAATCCCCCCCCCCCCCCCCCCTCCCATGATGTTGAGGGATTGATGTGTCGTGCATGTTGATGTTTAGCTTGCTCAGGAGAGAGGTGAGTGTGTGTGAGGTACACATACACATGTACAATATCGGAAGTCTCGCTAGAGACTTCCACATAAGTTTTGACCCCGACTATGAATTTAATTAAAATCCCGCGACCCTACCGTAGCTTCGCTCCCGACGATCAGATCGTCTAACTTGTTGCGGCAATCGATCTAGAAGTCAAAACTGAGTAGTTTCGTTTTTTGTTTCACGTCGTAGAACCGCGTGGTTGTCGAGAACGAAAAATACTGCCGTCTTCGTTCCCATTCCAAAAATAATGGGCGGGTCGTCTGCTTTTTCTGCTTCTTCTTCTTCTTGGGAACTCATAACTAGGGACAGGAACACTTTTAAGCAATGAAAATTGCACCAATAGCTTTTGAATTTGCTGGAGGACTCGCTTTGATACAAAAACGCCTAAAAGCCTATATACGGTCTTACCAATTCTAATTAAGCAAAGGTACTGTACCTTGAGGATTGAATTAAATCGGTTAAATGAAAGGGGGGAAACCTGCGATGCAACAGTGATTTGGGTGTTAAAAAAATTAAGGAAACAAGTAAATAAAAACATTCTCTCTGAGAAAGTTGGTGGGATATAGGTTTTGCAGGCAAATAGTATACTGGTGTAAAAAGCAAGGAAACAAGTTTCATCAGAAGGGAAAATGTAATAGTCCTATATTTTAGCACAGAAACAGCATATGCCATAGTCGAAGTGTGCTAAATATAGGACTATTACATTTTCCCTTCTGATGAAACTTGTTTCCTTGCTTTTTACACCAGTATACTATTTGCCTGCAAAACCTATATCCCACCAACTTTCTCAGAGAGAATGTTTTTATTTACTTGTTACATGTAAGATTGCAAAGCAATAGTGATATAAACAAGCATAAATGAATAAAGCAGATTAGCACATGTTATAGGAGGTTATAGTCCACATGTGATATAGAGGATATGTTTTCTACTTATGGGCCATTTTGGTATTGTATCAGGTGTCAGAGAGAGGAGGGGGGGGGTTGTGTAAATGTTCATTGTATTGCAGCCATCTCACATGTTCATGTATAAGACTTCTGGTGCAAAATGGTACAACTATGCATATACATGTACATTGCTCTGGCAATAGCTATTTAGTGGTGTCAAATGTGAGGGATTGAGGTGTGGAAGATTTGGTTAGGTCCATTATTTACATGTACACATGTACATGTATGTACTTCTAATCACCATATGACCCATCATCATAATTCATTATTAGGACCTCAAAGGACAGCTTCACCAGAGAGACCTGGAGAACCAACAGATGAAGGAACAGGTTGCAAGGGTGAGAGGTAGTGTCTGTGTGTGTGTGTGTGCGTGCATTGTATAAATAATGTCATGTAAGGGGCAGATCCAGAATGTCAGGAGAAGGGTGGGAGGTGTGTGCACCTTCAAAGGGCCTTAATTTTAAACCATACGTTTTTCAATATCGCCCCACAACAACTTTAAGTGCATATTTGTATTGGGATAAAACAATGTAGGAGGGTGTGTGTGTGTGTGTGTGTGTGCATGTGTGTGTAAATAAGAAAATTAATTCTGCAAGACTTACATGTATTTCCATCCCAGTAAGAAACTGTGCTCTTGTTCTGTGTTCACAACAGTCTGCCCTGACCCATGTACATGTACATGTGTAGGATATGATTCCTTAAATAATGCATTCATGTGCATGTACAGTACATATGAGCAATTTCCTATGGTCCTTTTGTATGTATGTACCCTGCTCATTCCCATGGTGACCATTACTGTCCCCATGTTTCCAAGGTGAACCTTGAAAAACATTATGTCCCTCATGTTCCCTCACTACTGCCCAATGTTCCCGTGGTAACCACATTTCCATCATGATCACTAGTTCATGGTAACCCTTTACATTTGTGATGTCCTGAATGTAGGTGTGTGTGTGTTGGTGTGGATTATAAATCTTCATATGGGATCGTGCAGTGAAAAGGGACCTTGAAAATTTTCCAGTAAAGACCTTCATAGTTGACGCATGCAATCAAAATGTATGTGTAATTACAAATTCAAGCCACGTAACTCCATGATGGACAGACTAATTTCCAGTGCATAAGAAAGAAGTTGTACGTCTCTTAGAAAATAAAATAATTTGAACACTTGAAAAAATACCGTATAAACGCCGCGGCGTTTATTCGGAACAATTTTAATTTTTTCAACCCCTCGTGGTTTAAGTGTTTTCTCTTGAACTATATGTACAAATCAGGTGCTATTTTAGAATCTCATAGCCATACACCCCTACTACTGTTTTGCATTCTTGGTAAGTCTTAATCTTTGTCCTGTTTGAAGTAAGGACCGACGACGTAGGTAACGGTTGCGGTCGCCGCGACCCGTAGTTAACGAAGCTATAAATTTTTTGTATTGGTACATTGCTCACCTTGTACCCTTGCCTGATCGATCTGTCAAGTTAGTTATTGCGTTGCGTTGCGTGTTGATTTTTAGCAGAGCGTACAAAAGCCTTGCTTCTTCCCGCCCTGTTGCTGGCAAAATGGAAGTTGCCATATTAAAATTAATAACGATCGTTGGCGAATAATTTCATTCCGCCCTAAGCCACTACTAATTCAATACATTGAAGCGTGGGTCAAAAAGACCTACGCCCAGAAATATTGAAATGGTTGGGTGTGCTTAGCAACGCAATCGAACAACGTTGGAATGTGCGCTACTCTTTTTGAACACGACACTTGGTAGTATATTTGACGCTGTTTTATGGTTATACAACTTGTACTCTATCCGACGCCACAAGTACCATGATCGTAGCTTAAGCCACTCGAACACTATGCGACTTAAAACTTATACACTTTTAGCGGTACGTCATTACTCATTGGCTTGTGTACAAACTGAGGAAGTTTACTGGCTCCAACAGCGCATAGCTTTGTATTGTAGATGTAATGAACTTGATAATTATTTTGTTTTCGAAGCGGCTCTGTTATAAGTTTTAAAGTTAACAGTTCGTGCACGAGACCTAGCAACTAGGTCAAAACGGTTGATCACTGCAATACTACATTATAGTTGTGCACGGAATGTTTTACACAACAGACACTGGCATTGTAGAAAATGAAAGATTCTAATGTCCATGCATGCTTGACATGGTCTCACAACCAGACCTACCCCCACCACCCAACCCTGTCCCCATGCACAACCAGCCCTGTTCCCATGCACAACCAGCCCTGTTCCCGTGCACAACCAGCCCTACCCTCAGAACCAATCCTGGGCCCAGAGTAAAAAAACTTTCTGCATCTGAATTAGGTACGTATGTGTACAGCCGGAAAAGGTCTGTCTACATGCCTAGACCGTTGTTCACGTTGCTGCATTTCATTCTGGTTGTGCAAACAGTGGCTCCAAACAATGCACTAGGATAATGAGTTTAATGATGCCATTATTATACGGTATGTTTAGCATTGTTCTAATTATATCCTTTTTGACCCACTCGGAACAATACTGGCGCGGCAAGCTAGCTAGCTACGTCTAAAATATATTAAATTTAATCTATTTCATGGCTATCCATGACCTCATCCTCACTGTCTTCTACACTATCTAAACCATCCTCATTATCACTGCCTTGTATAAGGGACCATTCATCATCGACTTCACTCTCATCTTCTTCGCTGTCATCGGCATCTGGCGGACACTGCATAAATTTTACAAGTCGTTGGTGGACTGACATCATTCTCTAATTCTCCTTCTTTGGTGTAATCAACTTTGGGTCACAGCTTGTTACACCATGCACACACATCAAATGAGTGACGAATCGTTTCAGAAGAGAGAGACTCCCAAGATCTTAACACCCAATCCACCATAAGAGCCTTTGACGGAGCTCTCTTCCAGCAGAGATTTCACATTGCTAGTAAAGTGGCATTTAAATGTATCCACACTAGCATTCGTTTTGCACTTCCAGGGTCAACCGAGACATTCCACACTGTAGCTATCCATTCCATGGTGAGATCTTCATTCATCCATCATTGTCGCTCATTTTAATTACAGCAGTATGCACATTACTTACTTCCTCGGGATCCTTTTTCCTTTAAAGACTACGAATGGCTTCAACTTCGTGCCATCGGCAAACGCGGCTAGGCAAATAGTTATTCCCCTAGGCTCTGTTTGTCATGTTCTGTTGTTGCGATTTGTACAGTGTGGGCCCCTCGTACTTCAATAGTGGAATTACCTGACATATCAGCCCAAATTGCTGTTTCGTCCATGTTGGCAATGCAGGGGAGAGGTAGCTGATTCCTTCTTATGCGCTTGCTGCACGTTGTTACATAGTCTACAATTCTTTCACTCACATTTTTCGGGAGACTTTGGCCAGCTGTTGTCTTCACCCTCGTGACAAACTTGTGTTGCTGCATGAATCTAGAAATCCAGCCAGGTGAGGCCTTAAAACTTGGATTTGTGATGATGTATTTAGCAAAGCGAGCTACATCCCTGCGCAGCACACGAACATGCAGGGTTCTCTGTTGCAAGATGCGGCGCGCAATCAATTTTTCTTGTACCGGGAACTGAACCTTTCTCCCACCTCCTGAAAGACGTTTTCGGACCTTGCATGCTATCTTGCCTTGCTTCTTCATCATTTCTTCCAATTCCATTTCCTGTTTTTTCCACTCACGAACCAGTTTCTCATCCACTCCCGCTTCCCTTGCTGCAGCTCTAATACTACTGGTCTCAGTCTTGCTCACAACCTGAAGTTTAAATACTACACTGTACGACTTCTTTCTAATGGGGCCAGACATCCTTAATGAATTCCAAGTTGCAAGACAATGCGCTATCTCGCTACGTATGTACGCACGTACGCGCACATGCAAATTAAGCTCTAATAATGATATTAATTTGAGCAATTACGCTATCGCATAGCCGGATGTATAGTACTGGTGATGTCATAAGGTCGGGCACTAAACATTTACATTGGTTAATACGCTGCGCTTGTAATTTAGCACGGTGGTCCAGACGCGGACATTAAGTTGTATAATTAGAACGTATAGTTCTATTGCGGTATACGTAATCGTACATTCATATTTTCCTCGAAAACAAACGGCTGTCTTTCCATGCTTATAGTTCTTTCGCACAATGACCAAATGCCAAAAGAATTATATGAACCTATTCACAAAGTAGTGCGATCATAAACTAATTCAAATCCGCATAAAAAAGTACCCTCTTGATAAATCAGAAGTCCCGCGCATTGGTGTACCGTAAAGACAGCCATTTTGGTGACTTCCTTGGAGAGGCCTTTTGCTTCCAATCCGCCAGAGGGTTCGAGCTGTCTTTATTAGCATACATTTATTGGTCCAGGTACAGTCTCTTAAACATGTTTTTTTTTGTGGCCATTGCTTTCTTGACCACTCTTTTATGCCATCAAACCACACGAACCACTTGAATGGTGTGCCCACATAAATCAAGGATGCAAGGTGACCTGTTATGTGATCTGAGCAGTCATTGCAGAGTTTGTGGTTTCAAGATAAAGAAAGCAAAGGGAATAGTGAAGGCTAAACGTGTATTTGACTGTGCTCCGCATGCAGTCTATTTGCAAAGGGCCTTTGGCATTGATATCCCAATGACCTGCAAATGAGCCTCCCAAATACTTTCTGTAGGCCATGTTACTAATCGATGAAACATGCTGTTCAGGCAATAAAAGCTAACTTGGTTTCAAGATGCATGGTAAAGGTTTATGACTGGTCTAAGCATGCTGCCAACAATTGCAAGTTGAAAGAGATGAGTTTTTGTGGGGCAATCTGCTCAATGTGTTGGATAAGGTTCTTGGTTTGTGCTATGTCCATGGATTGTTTTGCAGGATGTCCAGCAACATTATCTGTATGATGTGCACTCCTGCATATGAATATATATATGCATGTGTAAAGTGTTTGGCTGGTGATGGGGTTACAATGTTTACCAAACATCCAGCAGTATCTGCCAACCGTTGCTGAAATGCTGTTATGTGCCATATGCCAGAAGACTCTTGATCAACCAATACAGCTGTCATGTGATACTCTGGTGTGTACAGGATGTTTGGTACAGCAATTAACAGCTTCTGCACAGACGTTCTGCCCTTTCTGTTCTCCACCACATCAACTGACGCCAGAGACCATCAAACCAGCATCACAGATGATACTAAGGTTGCTGCAAGATGTACTGGTGAAATGTATGACATGCAATCGAGATGGGCATTCATTGGAAATCATGTCAACAGGGCACTACAGGTAGTAATTTATACAAACCTGTATCAAAATCTCTATTTCTTATACACAGACCTTTCGATCAGGGAATTTATGGATGCTTTCACTGCAGCCTTTCCAACAGTACGTCGAACAGTGAAAATGCACCTGCTTGAGGATCATGCTACAGAACTAGTAGAGGCAACCAAAATGGGTTTTGGCAGTATGAGCGAGCAAGGGGCTGAAGCCATCCATGCACAGTTTAATTCTCTGATGATGACTGACAGCTGCATTCACAGTGTATCCAGTGATGATTCCATTCCTTGGTATGGGTACAGACCAGCTAGCAGAGAGCAAAGTTGGTCAACCCAGGACAGGTGATAGTGTGAAGTTTGAAAGTGAAGATGGATTCCAAACAAGGTGGAAAGGCTCAAAAGAGTCATGCAGGAGCATTTTCTGAACTTGTCACCACAATTACGGTCCCTTCGACCTCCACAAGCCAAAATGAAAAAAAAAACTGGTCCGTCATGAGCACACCGTACCATTAATTAAATGTATAACATGGCGGCAGTTTACAGTGCTTTCGCGAGTGGTTTATCAAGCCACTAAAGCAATGGCCATCTAAGAAAATACAAAAATATTGTAACTCGCCTTGTCTATGAAGTGCACACAAAGGCTTTAGCCGTTCCCTCTGGCGGATAGTTCAGTCCAAGACCTTTTCTGAACCCTACCGCAATCGTATAGGCGAGTCTCCAGCAACAAATCCGAGCGCTAAGAAACTGTTGTACCAAGTTGTTGACATCTTTTGGTAGAGCATGGAATGCTAATACTAACCTTATCTTTGTTATAAGTGCCACGTGAAGCAGTAACAAAGTGCGAAGCCGTAAACAAAGGCATGTGGTAACTAAGGACTTAATGGTGTCGTTGCTAGGTAATTAGCTTCATTGCAGGCGTAGGTTAACCCCCGTGTTAGGGCGGAATGAGCCAACGATCGTTATTAATTTTAATTTGGCAACTCCCATTTTGCCAGCAACAGGGCGGGAAGAAGCAAGGCTTTTGTACGCTCTGCTAAAAATCAACACGCAACGCAACGCAATAACTAACTTGACAGATCGATCAGGCAAGGGTACAAGGTGAGCAATGTACCAATACAAAAAATTTATAGCTTCGTTAACTACGGGTCGCGGCGACCGCAACCGTTACCTACGTCGTCGGTCCTTACTTCAAACAGGACAAAGATTAAGACTTACCAAGAATGCAAAACAGTAGTAGGGGTGTATGGCTATGAGATTCTAAAATAGCACCTGATTTGTACATATAGTTCAAGAGGAAACACTTAAACCACGAGGGGTTGAAAAAATTAAAATTGTTCCGAATAAACGCCGCGGCGATTATACGGTACCGGTATGTGCTATGTCCCTTTTGTCTGCCATGATCCCATATGTTCCTTATGTGCTTTGGGTCACTTCATTTTATCGTCATATCAGGGGAACTATTCCACACATGTATCTCTCCACACCCTTACAGGAGTCCAGTGATGTCATCATTTCAGGACTGAGGACTGCAGAAGATGACATCATATCATCAGGTGACTTTATCGACTATAGGTAGAGCTCGATCATATTGGATGGCCTGGGTACCCTTAACCTAGGGGTGGGGGTAGTTCATTACTGCTCCATGTACATCACCACATGTACCATGTACTGTAGGTTTATACAAATTTCTGTCGTTTGAGGAACGAATTAGACAGATAATATGCTCCCAGCAGAATATGGAGGCATAGCCTACATGTGTGCACACAGAGTACACGTAAGCATGTAGATTGATAAAGATGGTACGGGTGTCAGGGTCTGGGGACCCAACAGGATGTTCAGATATTGCAGCTGCCCGTAAAGAGCGATCCTTTTAGTTGTCGTGGACCGACTCGGGAAATATTTCTGGACTTTTGTATGGACATGCTATTTAAGGTGCTTTTGGGGGTTTTGTTGGGGCGGGTGTAGTGTGTATCCATATATAACATTTATCTGTGTGTAACTAAGTTAACTGTGCTGGTTGTGTAAAAGCTTATGAAATCTTTATAAACCACAATGTATACAAGCAGCTGTATGGTTTGTTTTATTATTATTTTTAAAAACGTGACTAGGATATCATCAAGTAGAATTGCATACATGTACAGTTGCTAGGGGTTGGCAAGCCTGATTCAACCATTTCTAGTATAAAAAATCTGTTTCTTGTTCAAGGTAGGGCCCATTTCGCTACCGGCTGTTAGTAGCTGTGATGTTCCAGTGACATGCTGGGCCTTGCTATTCATCCCATAGCGTGCTGACTTTGTCCACATGAGTGTAATAGCACAGGTGAATAGCCATGTACTGTGCGGACAATATTAGCACGAGGGAGGCGGGAGCAAAACCACAGCATTTGTTACGTTTTATCTGCATCTTTAACTGCTTTGGTGTGTAAAACAAGGATATTTACCCTGGTTAACACTTTATTTCACTATACATGTACTGTACATGTGTATGTTTATGTTTCGCTAGTATCCAAATGGATGCTAATCACAACTGAGGTTGTTTGGTTGCTATGCTTTTAAAGATGCTTAGAATATGATTGAAAGAAAGGGTAGGAAAAACATTATCTACGGTTAATGTCTATTGTCCTGAATGTCCACCTGGGGGTACAATTGTATACCCGGGTGGACAGCAAAAAAAGTTTTTGCCATTCGGTCATGGAAGGGACCTAGGGGCATTTAACGGTACTGGCTTATACTACAAATCTTTTCAGGATTGGGCCGAGATATGCAAGGCTTAAATCCTTTTGGTACATGTAGAACGAGCTGTGCTAGCGAACCTATCCATTATGCTCCGTGCAGATCGATCGGAGTGTAATGGATAGATCCGCTAGCACAGGTCATTTTATGAGTTCTGAAAGGATATAAGCCTTACGTATCTCGGCCTGATCCTGAAAAGACTTGTTCTGTAAGCCAGTACCATTAAATGCTGCCAGGTCCCTTCCGTTTCCATTTTCTGCTGTCCACCCGGCTGTCCACCCGGGTGTCCAATTGTACCCCAGGGTGGTCATTCAGGACAATAGACATTAACAAAATGTTAACCTGAGATAGATCTATGATTTACAGTGTTGTTGGATTTTTTTAACTTGATTGCAACATTACAATGATTATGTTTATGATTACGGTAAACTGATTTACTAACTACTTTAACATACATATACATGCACATAGCAAATACTTCACTGTATACACAACAGTCTGCCCCAACACATGTACATGTATGAGGTATGATTTTAGAAGTGCTCATTGATTCCATAAGGTACCATGTAACGAGACATTTGATCTGGTGAGCCTTTAATTTGCCCCTGTCTTTCCCTGGACTGCCACCATGTTCCCATGGCGACCTATACCTAATTTGCCCCATATTCCTTTGGTAACCATGTTGTTTCCTTGTGTTCCCATGGTGACCAGTACTCCTTCATGTTTTCATGGCTCTATGGTAACATGGTGGTGGTAGGGGTCACTTAACCTTTTACTACTGTCCATGTGTTTCCATGGTGATCACTACTGACACTCATGTCCCCATGGTAACCCTTATGCACTCTGACCTCTCCCTGCAGGAGTGTATAAGGTTACAGAGGCAATGTGATGACCTCCAACATCAGTTGTCCCAACAGAAGGTACACCTACATTTGTGATGTCCTGAATGTAGTTGTGTGTGTGTGTGTGTATTATAAATCTTCATATGGGATCGTGGCAGTGAAAAGGGACCTTGAAAATTTTCCAGTAAAGACCTTCAAAGTTGATGCGTGCAATCAAAATGTATGTGTAATTACAAATTCAGGTCACTAGTGGTACATGTAACTCCATGATGGACAGACTAATTTCCAGTGCATAAGAAAGAAGTTGTAGAGGACATGACGTCTCTTAGAAAATGAAATAATTTGAAAACTTGAAAAAATATGTGCTATGTCCCTTTTCACTGCCTCTATCCCATATGTTCCATGTGTTTATATTTGCTTTGGGTCACTTCATTTTATCATCATATCAGGGGAACTATTCCACACATGTATCTCTTCGCACCCTTACAGGAGTCCAGTGATGTCATCATTTCAGGACTGAGGAGTGAGTTGAGCAGTCTGAACCAGAAGCCGGTAGAGATGACATCATATCATCAGGTGACTTTGAATGGATGGGCTGGGTACCCAGAGTCGATAATGAAATGTAATTGCCTCCAGGTACCTGTAACCTATGGTCTATATGTTAGTAGTGTTCTTTGTATGTTGTGGTAATTACTGTGCAGTTGTATTAGCTAATATCCAAATGCTCCACAGGTCCACACTATTTGCTCAAGCTGTTCCACTCATTGCACTGCCATCATGAAGCCAGTGGAGTGTCAATTAGCTTGTGTTCATCTCTTCCAAATAATTGATGTGCAGATGGAACTAAGTGTTGTTATGGGTGTCAGTTTTATGGAGACCTTCAAAAGAGCCAACCTTTCTGCCATCATTCATGAAGCCAGTACCTCAATCACTACCACTTCATTCATGGTATGTACATGTACAATTGTTCACCACATAAAATCACTGTGCAATAACGTACTGTGTAGCGTATTTGAATTCTCTAAACCAGTGTTTGTATGCATGTTAAATGATGCAGTTTAAATAGTGTTTAGATGTGTGGTTGAATCTCCCTTGATTGTACCCCTTCATGTTTAAATGGTCATACATTACTCCTGTGGGAGTGATCATTCACCACATTTGATGGCTTGTAATTTGTACTATAAATAGAAGATTGGCTAACTGGCATGTGATAAACACAACTGTTGTGTTTCTCCACCTGTGCTTTTTTTGACGTTGCGTTCATTGCTTTTTGTCACCATAAGCTATTCTCTGTTGAAATCGATGGTGTGATAAGATTCAAAGCATGCTGGGTTGAGCAGGTGGAGCTAGCAGGAAGTACATGTATATTTGCAAGGAAGAGAATAATTGCATGCTACTGTGTGGCATGCAGTTAGCCAGCAGATGGCTTTGTTGCAACTGTGCAGTTTGTGGTCAGAAAGAGGATCCCAATGTATGAACATGGAATTCCACACTGCCTTCAGTTACAATGTGTATTTCAACTATTTTTCAAAAACTTAAATGCTTGCGCAGCAGATGACTAAACATTAATAATCCATCATCATTACTAGGAGCTCAAAGGACAAAAAACTGGAGATGAAGGAAGCTGGTTGGTTCTCCAGTTCCCCTGGTAAAGCTGTGGACCTTTGAGCTCCTAATAATGATAATGGATTTTTAAGGGGTACAATCAAATGAGCAATCTAATATGAATTCTTGCTTCACAATAATAGTAATAGGAAGGATCAAAAAACAACGTTGCTATGAACGTTTGGCTGCCATAAGTCAGTTATCCCTGAGGTAATATTTTGTCGTAAAGACTAAAGGATTGGTAGGCCATGCTTTCACAGTTTGTATTCATACTGGAAATCAAAATCAAGTTGATCGTTGACCCTTTTGTTTCACGTGATTTCAATTCTCACTGAGCTCACCTTCATTGTCATTTGACAGATGTGCTGTCCCAGCCAAACGACTTGGATTGCGTCCAGTGAATGCAAGGGCTTAAGTCCAGAAAGTCGGCCTCAAAGCCTGCCTCTATCTCATCGAATAAGTAAAAATACAGCAGAACAGAAGGTACACCCACATTTGTGATGTTATGAATGTAGTTGTGTGTGTGCATGTATTTGTTTGGTTTATACATGTACAGGTACACTGTACCCTTGCAAGTGTTACACCCATTATGTCTTTAAGAATGGTTCCACACATGTATCCCTCAACACCCTTACAGGAGACCTGTGATGTCATCATTTCAGGACAGAGCAGAAAGAAACAAAAGCTGGAGGAGATGACATCACATCGCGAGGTGATGTTGTATATGATGGGCTGGGTACCTGTGAAATGGAATGGCCTGGGTACCTGTAAACTATGGCCTGGATGTTTGTGGAGTCTTTGTTTGATCATCAATCTTTAGTTAATGTGCATGTACAGGTACTGTTGCTACATACAGTCACATATATATGTCGCATTTATATGAACGACATCAATGTTGTACAGTACCTCAACATGTCAGTTATAGCGGGTGATTATGTACATGTGTGGCTGTATTATGTAATAACAAGTTAATATCTATAAGATCCAACTTTCTGCCATCATCCATGAAGCCACTTCATTTCATGGTACGCATAAGTGTGCACCACATAAGAAACATACATGTACATGTTTTAACCCCATATGACTGATTTCTGTTGGACACTGTCCAGCATACATATACATATGTACAGTAATACACATTTGTATAATCCCTTCAGAATCGTCAGTTGTGCTCATCGGTGGAGAATAGTGTTAGTGAAAGAATTACAGACATTGGATCAGCTGGTGGTGGGAGCCTAGAGGGTCCAAACAAAGGAAAGTGTACTGACCAAGAGATGCTTCTAGATATAGTCAATGGACCAAATATTAAATTTGACAGAGACAAAGAAAATGATAGAGATACATGTAAAAGAGCAGATAATGATGATATAGGAGGAAAAGATGAGAAACGAGACAAAGATAAAGGATCAATCAGAGATGTGGAACAAAGCAGAGTTAAAGGGCCTTACAGAGATAAAGACCTTGCCATGGATAAGGAACCAGACAGAGGTGATGGAATAGGCAGAGATAAGAAACCACCAGATAAAGACAAAGAGAACATACCTGACAGAGACAAGGGGCCAGTAAAGATACACAATAATGGATGGATCAGGATGATAAACATATTGGTATGGGTTATTATGAGTTATTGTGATGTACTAAGTGGTGATACAAGTAAGTGGTGATACAAGTATTTGTTGTGATGATGCATGTAGTCATGGATTGATGTATTTCTTAAATAAAGACTCCTGCAGTGCTTACATGCCTACAGTCTAGGAATATTCTATTATTAACTGATTGACGCTGGAATATTTTTGTTGAACAAAACTAGAATTGTTTAAAATCAATAAAATGAGGCAGCAGAGGAATGTTAGGTAGTAGGATGGAGGTTTCAACAATGTAATCTGAAGCTGTGAACATGAATAACTTCAAGTTGGTATAATTCTTCAAAGGGTCCTGAAGAATTCTTTGGTCATGGTAAACACATTGATGCAGATGTGCGTCTCTGGGTGGTAATCAGCTAAACTGTGTACGTTAACATGTAGTTTATCTGAAACCCTTGATTGTCCAGTGAACACATAAATTATATTGACCTTAAGGCACATGTAACATGTCAATTACCAATAAGGAGATCAGCATAATATGTATTTCTAATCCCAAAATTAATTAATTTTTTTCATGGCCTATTTAAGATTTGTGAGGTATCACCAAATATCGTTTCCATTGAGCACACACACTGGTCCTGTTATTCATATAGTGTACTAAAGGAGAAAGACATGTACATATGAATTTGGTTTATGTTAGGCGGTACACTACAGCATTATCTACTACAGAGGTGATTTTGTATTGCTTCCCAATTGTACACTTGCTGATTCAAATGTTTTATTCTCATTACTAAAAGTTGTTAATAGTATTGCATCATAATCATGGGTTATATGAAAGATTACACAGACTTATGAATAGATAATTTTCAATGGCTAAAAATTACTTACAGTAGTCATTCTTTTTTATCACTATTGCCTACACGATCGGTAAATTTTTTTGTTATGAATTATGGATGCTTCAAGCATATACATGAGTTGTAAGTAAGGAATGCAACCATATCAGGGTGCTATGTTCCATCTAGTTAAAAGGATACGATTCTAAAACCATGAAATGTTTTAGAAGTTACATGTATCAAGGGAAAGAGTATGATAATTATACTGTGCTGTATCTTTATAGGCCGTTAAATCTGTCCTTCTACATCCACTTTGCCCATGTGTAGTTTTAGAAGCAAGGTAAACCTGCAATACTGCATTGCTATGTTTTCAATTGGGACTGTAATTATTTCCATGGATCAATGCAGATATGAATAAAATCAAAAAGTATATACATGTATATGTACCATACCAGCACATTGGAAAATGCTAAAGCAAATTTTATGAGCAAAATGGTTGCTGTTGCATGATTGCTGACATTCTTATTTGCCTTTAAAAGTACCATTATGATTAAATCATTACCGCTACTTTTTCACTTCAAGACATCCCGCAAAGTGATTGTGGATTACAAACCCTGCAACACTATCATTACAACAGTACTGGGTTTGCTGTGGCTGTTGTAGCGTACATGTTGTGTGTAATTTATAAAGTACCTCTTTAGTCTTACACTTCTTAAATCATTTTACGTGATCATTCCTTACAATTTTTTTCTCCAGAGATGTATATGTGTGCTGAAATGTACAGAAGTCTCTTTCTTGTTCCTTCTAATGTCATTCCCCATCAGTAAGTACAAGCACACTGTGTTCTATCATTCCATGTTTTCTAGAGCATGCATTCTACACCTAATGTATGAACTTTGATTCATACCATATTCTGGTTGGTGCTTAGGGGTATTAAAATGTTAATTGCATCACTCTATATTGATGTCTATCTAAGTGCTGATTGATGCAACCATTTGTTACACACACCAGGTGCTGGTAGTGTTGTCATCTCACCATCAAATGACTATACAACATTTGAGAACAATCCATCAAACTTTACCTTCAATTGTTCTGGAAATGGGATAATATTGGACTGGACAGTGGATGGGTACCCAACTGGTACACAATATGTACTCAGTAAAGGAATACAGCCTACACCCTACGTTGTATCACCAGATGGACTTACTGTATCCTCTCAGCTCACTGTTCCCACCACCAAAGCTAACAGAAACATTACAGTGCACTGTACAGTGGTGGATACATCATATTTGCCTCACTTCAGTAATTCAGTGAGGCTCACTCTGCAAGGTACAGCATACAATGTTTAATGGTATTGATACATGTACACTATACAGGTAATGTAGCGAGGCTCACCTTTCAACTCACTTTTCAAAAAAAAATTGCTGCTTAGTTTTATTGAGAAAGCCATTAAAAGTGGTAGAACTAGTTATTACATACATCAATTAGAACTACATGTAATTATAGTGGGGGACAGCATCAATGAAGTAGATTGCAATGTGATGGTCATATTAAGCAGAGATATTGTCCAGGGATTTGAGTGAGAGCATGCCTGTTGCAACCCCAAAAGATGGTGAACTATGCCGGAGTCGTGGTGAAGCTAGATGAAACTCTGGTGGAATCTTGTAGCAATTGTGACATGCAAATCGATCGTCAAAGTTGGGCATAGAGCTACCCTGTAGTTCATTACGTCAACTAGAACTAAGTGGATAATCATGGTCTATCCACTTCAATCTGTGATATTGGGATAAAACTTTTTATAAAAATTAATTAAATTCATATTTTGAAAAAGCGTGTAGTTTGAGAACAGAACACAAAAAAGATGTGGAAAGTTGTTATAGATGCCTCAATCCCATAGAAAGACTTCAATGAAAGAAAATCAACGTGGTACAGAATTGAGCCAACAAAAGTGATTATCAATCAACCATTATTGAACTTGAAAACTCAACTGTGATAAAATTAGATAAAAATATAGCAGATAGAAAACCTCTCTACTAGTCATGGACCATGATATTTTCGCTTCATTTCATTTGACTGTCACATTGCAGCGCACTTCCTCGATGCTGTTCCTGACTTTTATATCAATTCATGACAACATACAATGGTTGCAATAATAATTGAGCAATGACTATTCATATATGCTGCAGCTGCTTTCATGGTTGAAATATTAATAGTTAGGTAAATGGCAATAACACCTTATTACATATCTCTGTGAGAAAATATACTCACAAGCACTGTACTGATGTTACAAAGATATGATATACTATGAGGCTTCACAACTTCTGGTTGGGTTTTTAAGTTGGTGTCTACAATGTAGAGAGATCTGGTCACTATTGATTTGGTCTGCTTTTTGTTTTTACTTCTACCCATTACCTATTACATCTGGCGTAGTGAAACTTGAATATGGATTTATGTCTTGTGCTATAAACATTCCACCACCCTTAAATTAGCCATATGAATCAGGTACACTTGCTAATAACATCTACATGTAGTTTTCGTTATATCAGGTTGCATTTCGTCAAACGTAGCCAACAGGGGATAATTGGGTTAAAGATTCACGAAGGGGCCACATCTATGTATAATCGCTGGCCAGCAACCAATTAGCAAGAAATAGTAGTATGTTTATAAGTCTGATTTCAAGTGCTCCATGACTTTTACATGTATGTGCAATTGCTTTAGTAAGAGTGAGTGTGTATACATGTACATGAAGTGTGTGTGGCTGTGTGTGTGTGTGTGTGTGGCTGTGTGTGTGTGTGGCTGTGTGGTTGTGTGTGTGGCTGTGTGGTTGTGTGTGAATATGGGTTCATGGTATACTTTCCATCTCTAAATGTACACATGTATATGGTATCCACTACACATGGCCCCTTTATTATCTTATTATCTAGCAGGCTGTGCTTGGATCCGGTTTTTTAATTTTAGCACGAAGAATGGTATGAACTGAATGATTATACTATTTATATAATAATGGCAGTTGACATGAGTGTGCAGTGTGTAAAACATCTAATGATAGCAGATTGTATTCACATTTGCTTTCTCTTCCTACTGCTCATAATCCCACCTTCTCTGTATTAACCGTCCCTTTTGAAGTATTTTTGTGCCTTTCTGCACAGCGAAATTGATGGACAACTTCTGTTCAATTTGCATTATTGCCATTACTGGATCTCCCTTATGAGAACTATACATCATCCACAAAGAGTTACTGCAGTTGTAAACATTGTGATGCTTTTGTAGGATACCTTTCATTCAATGACATATCTGTCTAGTGTCCAACCGTTTATGTTTGTGTGTGGATCTACAAGTACTAGGGTAGGGTGGGTGGACCACAAGTACTGTAACATCCTAGCCACTTCCCAAGATCCCTTAACATTGGAGTTTGCGAATTACAACTGTTACAGACAGTTTACATGTATGCAAGGATTTGTTTTATGTGGCAAGAAGCCCTTTATCGGCTGATAGAACACACAAACAAGACACTGTTACTGGACTGACTGTCAGATGGCATTTGAACACTTAAGTGACTGGTTTGAACATGCCTTTAGACGTACAGCTATGTTTTTTTTTTTGTACTCCGTATGTTAGACCAGCACCATGTGCATACATACATGTCTCCACAAATTGAGCATATGCATCAATAATGGCTGACACTAAAATTTGTAACACTGCAACCCTAACCCTATCATAAGCTAAAGGTGCGATTCTGGTACTGGTTACTTTACTATGTTCATATTCTTGTATGCTATATAGATAGCTTTGTATTGTACATGTACACATATAAAATGTAAATATTGTTTTGAAATTCCTTATTTTTCCCCATCTAGGCATCCTTCCTCCACCACAGCAGTTCAATGTTATTTCAAACAACACTACCTTAGTGATCTCCTGGGTTGCACCACCATCTCTTGATGTTTCAACCCCTCCCACTATATCTCATTATGTACTTGGTAACAATGTCACCAACATTACCAAGACCATCAGTAATCCACCTGGATGCAGGCCTAATGTGTCTTGTTTTTCATCATTTGATCTTTCTGATCCATCATTGTTGATACATAATGGATCCTATGGAGAGCAAAATACAACCATCTTGGACTATAATGATACAATTCAGTTTACATTGTTTGCTGTCAATGGAGCTGGAAATGGAAACTCAACCACATTTAACTACACACCTCCAAAGAGGGAGCTGACATGTTAGTTTACATTCCATTATTCAGGAGTGGATCTTGTGTGGAATATACACTGTATATCCACCCCATCACATGCTTGTACATGCACCTAACTTACTACGTAAAGTGTACGTATAGTTTAGTACACCTTTATGCCAATGAGATATAGTATTTTCTCTCTCCTTTTGCAATAGCCAAGATCCCTCCTCCAAGCCCAACAGTACAGACAACAACAAATATATCTAAGATTTCGGATAACCCCAGTGCACCTACTCCCAACTTATCAAATGGTTAGCATTTGTTTTCATGGGTATTTAATTGGTTTTAGTTTGTTTTTTTCAGGAATAATTGCATTAAGCATAGCACTGTCAGTTACAGTAGTGATGATAGCTGCAGTTGTCGTGGTGATACCTATACTGGTCATATTTATCAGTATGAGAAAAGGTAAGTCATGGCTAATGTAACATATATGCCATCACATGTGTACTTATCATCATGCAGCTTCTGGGATGATTACATCTCATTATACTCCTGCTGCAAATAACATATATGTTCGATCATCTGATGTCATGAGGTAAGTCATTGGTGTTACACTGCATATCATTTATTCCATTCAAAATGTTCCCATCATATCAAGATTGGATGAAGATCCATATTTTGTTCCTGTGCTGCACCTTCAAAGAAACAATGATCAGAGTAACCAAAATGGCTCACTGCCATATCAAAATAAGGTTAGTGATTCTATGTAAATGTGTGTATGCACATGTACAGTACTTTGTATGGGCTCGAAAAGGGAGTAGCACATATTTTCCAAGTTATCTAATTATTTCATATTCTAAGAGGCACCATAACTTCTTTCGTAAGTACTGGAAATTGGCCTGTCCATCATGTAGTTACCATGGCCTGGATTCATTTACGTGTACATTTCAATTGCATGCATCCACTCCTTCCGGAAAATACTAGTTCCCCTGACTCGATATAATTGTACACCTTCATTAAAACATGTATTCAAATGGTCACAGTCTACAAGAGAATAGCATCATTAATTGCAGATAAGTGACAAGAACCCTATTCTACCATATCTTTTGATTGCAGTTTTTCTTTAACTAATTCTATTCCATTTTCATGCTTAGCTTTCTTAATTACTTACTGGAATAAATAAACCACCTTTCATTTCAACACATGGGTCTCTGCATGCAATCTCTCAAATGTACACTTCCTCTTCAACAGGAAGCTGAAAGTGAACTTCATGGAGGTTCAAGCACATATCCACCCCCACCACCCTCACCTCGTAAACTGTCACCCTCACCTCCCATGGCTCCTGATGACACAGGAGGGGAATGATGGACATAATGGAGACATGATATGCTGCTGCAGTATGCTAATTAAACTGTATAGATGTGTCATATTGGTGGTTTAGCTCTTTAAACTCTTCATGTATGCTCGTTGAATATACTGTACTAATTGTGCTTTGAATTGAAAAACTACTTGAGTATTAAGCACAAGGTCTTGTTTTCGCAACACCAACCTAGCAACATGAATTACCTCTACATATCCTTCTTACCTCTCCTCCCCATTTTTACCCATTCTTCCTGTAATGTACCTTTTTTCATCATGAACTTGTTGTTGTCCTTGGAGAGGTACACTGTGTGCTTGTTGGGACCCGGCCATGTGTTGTTCCAGGATAGTTCACCAGGGCAATTAAGTCACTGCATTGGTTGCTATGGAGATGATGTACTTGAAAGTATATGTCACTGCTAATCAAAAAGCACTGCAGGTGAACATTTGCTTGTTGATGGGCCATACCATGATTAAATAACTATACATGTATCCTATTGCTATACAATCCATGGGTACAAGCAGTTTGTGCTCATACACACATCGCCCTGGTGTTTGAGTGGTACAAACACCTACCCCTGGGATGTGCATGTGGACACCCTGAACCCCTGGGGGGTGTGGACACCCTGTACCCCCAGGAGGTGTGGACACCCTGTACCCCTTGGAGGTGTTGACACCCTGTACCCCTGGGAGGTGTGGACACCCTGTATATACCCCAGGGAGGTGTGAACACCCTACCCTGTACACCTGGGAGGTGTTGGACACCCTGTTGTACCCCTGGGATTTGTGGTCACAGCAAGTGGAACATGCAGCTTGGGTCATTGTAAAGTCACATAATAGGCTTCCTCTGTCCAAATCCACCATGCAGGATATACCTCCTCACTCTGGTGCAATAATTAATGTCTCATTAACAGAACACTTGGGATCCACCCCTTACTCTCCTCCCACCCCTTACCCTCCTCACACCCCTTACCCTCCTCACACCCCTTACCCTCCTCCCCACCCTTACCAGAGATCATATGTACCCTCCTCCCACCCCTTACCTCTCCTCCCACCCCTTACCCTTCCTTCCCACGAACCATGTACCTTTTTTCATCATACTTCTTGTTGTCCTTGGAGAGGTATGCTGTACTTGTTGGATCCATGTGCTGTTCCAGGAAAGCTAATCACCAGTTAGGGCAATTAATTTAAGTTGCTGCCAGAAACAACACTGGTTGCTGTTGTACATGAAAGTATGTTACTGCTACTCAAAAAAGCACTTCATGTTGGCAATGAATATTTGCTTGTTGAATGGCCATGATTTACAATAAACAGTTCCATGATGACAAGTACCTTCTGGGCATCTGTATACAGTTTGAGGACCACACACATCACCCTAATGTTTGTGATCAGTGAGTGGTATGAACACCATGTACCCCTGGGAGGTGTGAGCACCCTGTATCCCTGGGAGGTGTGGACACCCTGTACACCTGGGAGGTGTAGACACCCTGTACCCCTGGGAGGTGTACTCATTGGAGGTGTGGACACCCTGTACCCCTGGGAGGTGTGACACCCTGTACCCCTGGGAGGTGTACTCATTGGAGGTGTGGACACCCTGAACCCCTCGGAGGTGTGGACACCCTGTACCCTTGGGAGGTGTGGATACCCTGTACCCGTGGGAGATGTGGACACCCTGTACCCCTGGGAGGTGTGGACACCCTGTACCCCTGGGAAGTGTGGACACCCTGTACCCCTGGGAGGTGTGGACACCCTGTACCCCTGAGAGGTGTGGACACCCTGTACCCCTGTACCCTGCATGGGAGTATGGACACCCTGTACCCCTCATAGGCGGCCCCAGTGCTTACTGAAGGGAGGGGCCAACCCCACGATGGGTGCCAAAGGGGGAGGGCATTATCAGTTTTGCAATCTTAGTAATTTGTTAATCGCTATTTGTACACTCAGATGAGTGTTAGACGCATTTTTACATGTAGTAATCATCTGCTACAGTAAAAATTACTTAACGGGGTTGGGGGGGGGCGCCATAACCAGGGGAAGGGGGGTGCAATGGCCCCCTGGGGTGTGTAGCCCCTGGGGGCTGTGGACACCTTATGCCCCTGGGAGGTGTGGACACCCTGTACCCTAATGCTGGTCCTTACATAATGAAATCTAAGAAGAATGAGATGAGCTGTGTGGTTTATGACATAGGAAGTAGACATGATGAATCATAATTATTATCTCAGGCAATCTGCAGTCAAGTCCTTGTAAGGATGGCTCCCTGTAATGTCTGGAGGCCTTGGGATAAGGAGTACTGTTCACCTTGCTCTGTCGGCACGCATATTTAGCTTCATCTGCAGGCTGTAAAGAACTCACCTTTACCATACTACCACCTTGTTTCCAGGAGTCTGCTATCACTGAATAGTACAAAGATCATAAAAAACCTGCTCCCTCTCCTGCAATTTCACCTTGACAGAAAACTTGGGTTCTACAGTACCAAGGGTTTTTTTTCCGTTGCAGCTGAATTACTGGCCACTGCCTTTGTCCAAGGTGAGGCTTTTATATCTGGGTCAAAAAAGGAATCTGTTGCCTGCATGGTTGCATATACTTTAATATCCCTGGGCCTTTGCATGGACGACAACATTGTCCGCATAACCATTGGCTGCATCTCTCACCTTTGCCATCAGCTGTGGAACAAATGTGGACAACCTTGGCGTGCATGCATATGAGCTCAGCTGTTGTTTTAGAGCCAGTCACCACTTCCACCATATCATGCTATGACATATTGCCCTGGACATTGTCTTCAGCCAATGTTCCATCTCAACTAGAATGTACTGGTCTTGATAGTGCAGATGGTGAGCATTTTGAACCACTACGTATGCATTAAAAAAATGGTGGAATACTACATATAGTTTGTACTTACAGTATACATGTATGTAAGTCTAAGTTTTTGTTCTTACATGACAACACACTCTTTTCAAATGTTATAAAAGCAAAATCCCCACCAAATTACTTCACGCAATATCCATGGTTACATTTTTAAAAACACACATGCTTAAAAGCAAACAACAGTACATGAACATGTTGCAAAGACAGTTAGGCAACACAATAGGTGGAGGTATGCATACAAATGAACTTCTCATCAAGTATCACTAGATATGCCATATAAGGAGCACCAGTTTGGCTGATATCTGAACACAAAAATAACACACACAGTGAGTTCACACTTCAGTATCTTCCATCCAGAATGGCATGAAGCATTGGTCCCACCTGTTAGGTAACGGGAGAACATATGAAAGTGCACAATCATTTCATAGACATTTGAAGGGTTCACCAAGGCAAGGCTTGCCTAACTAAAGGTAATAAGAATAGTATGAGTCATTAGCTTGCTAATCAATACTTTTTGGTTGACATGTGACAGTTGCTAGGGAGTTCAATTAAATCAACTGATTCATGCTCATTAACATAATTGTGATGTAACAAAGCTAACATAAGACAAGAATGAATTGTTGTGTGCAGTCATAGTGCTCTCGTTATTTGTTGTTATGTTAAAAAGTAACTTTGTAGCTCAGTTGCCAGCAGTGCCAATGAGATTGTACAGAAACAGTCAGCTATGCAAGTGAAGATAACTGAACAATCAATCAGAGGAAGTTAAGATATATGCAGCTCGTTATCACACATTCATAATGAAGGTGAAAATGTAAGCTTAATGAGATGGGAGACACAAGTACAAGAAAGCTGAGTACATCATTCAATTTGAGAAAGAATGCACGAAGATGTATCAAACCCTGTACGAGATGGTTAGCTTGAGTTGTTTGGTTTGCTATTGATGTATATCATTCATGGTCAGTTTAGGTTGGGATTGACAGTGATCAATGTTATGACACTGACTGCTTGAAGGGAAATGATTTTGCGCACCATTCATATGTTGTTAAAAGCTCCAATGACGAAGTACTTAACATGAAGATTAATGTTTGCTCAAGAAATCCATTTACACGTAATTAGTTACTGTACATGGGCTGATTTATATGCAGCAACCTGATTGGTGGTACTAGCTGCCCGACAGCTTCACTTAGGATGTACATGTACAGTATAGGTATACGGCCATCACCACTATACATCATTTCCCCATAGACTATGCTCAATGCACAATTACTACATACATGTAGCTTGCATTGATTGATGAATAGATTGTACCTTTTACATTGTATCACAATCACAATCCACCGAACAATATTGAGAGACTACTTTACATACATGTACATGTAGAGTACATAATGCTTACATGTACACAGGTTAATAACTAATGTACCAGACGTTCTCCCGGGGATATATTTGCCTACCACGGTGTACAGAAAACAAAATTATTCATGTTCTGTCAGTTTAAAAAATTCCTTTTACATTTGATTATACTCATTGTACAGATCCTTTGAGCTAGGACTGAAATTGCCGAGGTCTAATTATTATTTTTTGGTCCAAATCCAGAGCTTCAAAGTGAAGCTATTTGATAGCGATGCGTGGTTACTACAATGTATATCATTTACTATGGTTATGAGATCAATAGCTTCACTTTGACACTTTGACGTCAGATCAGAGAAAGAGAATTAAAGCTTGACAATTTTGGGCCAAGACCTGTACAACGAGCATGTACCGTCTAACGTAAAAGGAAAACTGGCAGAATGTAAATAAATGTATTCTCTGTACACGATGATAAACGAATATACCCCCTGGAGGACTGTACATTAAGTACACAATGAATGTGGTAGCGACATCACCTCCTTAGGATCCTTTAAGGCTTCAATCAACATCTTCTCAATGTTTCTCATAATGGCTGTCTTCTGCTGACCATTCAATGGGTACTCTATGGTGTTGGGTAGGGGGCCACTCTACAAGGTGGACAGCAAGGGTGATTAACAGCTTACAAGCAAATAATAACATGCATTTGTAAAGCACATAGCCATCTTGTTACACATGGCATTACTGCAAATAGTAATTCATTGGTGGCAGAGCACAACTACATGTACAGAACATAATCATTTAGAGGGAGGTATTTAAGAATTGGAAAATTACAAATCCTTGTCAGTGACAGTATGATATTAACCATGCAGGGTAACAGCCAACATTGCACATGCATGAAGTATGAAATCAGGTGAATAGAAATAGTCCTATCTCATGTAAATAATGGCCACTTATCATGTAACCTCTAAATCACAATGCTCGAGCATACATTTTAGAACTCATGGATCATATGTGTCATTGAAAGCCCTGCGAGAATATATCTTCAGAACTATAAATCATCCCAAGAGGATTGTTCAATATAACAGTATTTATCACCCAGGGTGACAAATACTGCTATTTCTATGCCCATGTGTAGCAATTATGCGATCTGATATTTGAGACAACATTATCTAAAGCTAGGGGCTGTTTCAGGTTCAGTTTGGAATACCTTCTGCCCCAGCCATTCTCCAGCAGACGATAGATAGCTAGTTGAAGGGATTAGGCATCATGGTGAATGGGTGGATGGAGTCAGATCAACTGTGGAGCCTGGATGTGGTGCTCTTGAAGCACCAGAGATGATACTCCAAACAGAGGTAGAGCACTACCTAGTGTTTCCTACACAGAAGGTGAGGGCAGTCCAGACTGCAAAAGCTCCCAAAAATGTGAAACAGCTATGTTGTTGGGTATCATCAAAATACTAAACTAGGCATCAATAAAAGAGTTGCTTACAAAATGGAAGTGGTGGTCTTGAATGAAGGAGCATCAATCAGGATGCATTCAGGGTATGCAGCTGCAAGGAAGTGCTCCTCTCCTGCGATGCATCACCACATGGTGTGAGTGGTGTCTTATTAGCACAGAAAAATTGCACACACAACTTGATAAAGAAGGGTTAGCAATAATCTTTAGTGTGAAATGTTTCACAATCATCCACAAGGAAGGGAATTCACTATTACTAATGACCACAAGCCAATCAAGCAGCTTTTTGGGAGGACTAGCCCATATCCTGCAAGACTACATCATTGGGTGCCGATCTGTGAGAACATGTTGGGTATAAGGCTGGCCAAAATAAAGTGTCCAATGTGGACATGTTGAGCTGGCTGGAATGTCCATCAGTAACACCAATTCCGGGGGGAGACGGTGCTGTTGATGGACACCCTCCAAGCCAAGAAGTGGACTGTGTTTTGAAGTAGGTCAAGGAACTGTTGACTACTTGGTGGATATTCTCCACCCATATCAGAAAAAGAAGGATGCACAGACAAACTATGCTAGTTGTCCACCGCTGGGAATCTGCCCCATTTTAGCCCCAATGGCAATGAGTGGGCTTTATTTGAGGTGGGTGAGGTGATACTAAGGGCTGATCAGGCCTGGCAGAATGGGTTCTGCACTGTTTGGAGGGAAATTTCCCAATGAGGTGATAGCACTGAGAGTAGAATTTTACAAAGTGCTGTGTGTTGATCATGGAGTAACGACTATTGTTGCAGCCACTTGGCTGTGTTGATCATGGTATCGAAATTTGCCATTGATTTTCTGGCTGAACAACAGTTAGTGACTACTAACCAAAATAATAACAAATTTGTATCAAAATTTCATTATACATCAGTTGTATCTTCCAAAGGGCATCAGTTCTAAAAGAGCACGAAAAGGAGAAATAGAGCCAGATTGATCTACCCTACTTAACAGATGAGAGTGATGCCGAACACAAACACAAATCAGTTAAGAAGACACACACACCACACAGAAGATCAGCCGATGGGCTATTCAAACGTATATGTTGTCACATTGATAGCATGTATGTATTTACTTCCAGAAGCTTTGAACCGACTAGTTGCCAAGTTAGATACGTGCCTTGCTGAAAAATAAGGAAGAAAATATCATAAAGGGTTCAAAAGAAAGGAAAGAATTGCATGACTTCCTTCCATATCTCAAGAACTTATCTGTTTTGCAAGGGCCTACAGTAAATTTCATAGCTCAGAATTGGTATGCACACAAGCAGATGATCACAATTCTGATGAAGACGATATCGAACAAGACCACAATGAATGGGATGCAAATGACAAAGCTACATAGACTATATTGAGGTAAGTGATGGTTTAAAGGAGCAGTGTGATGGACATTTCTAAATAAGAACGCCACTCATGGATCAACTTTTACTGGGGCATTGCATATTCTGTGCAATGAAATGTATCATCTTAAAGATGCGTTTCCGGAGTTGTGTCTAGTGTATGGCATTATTTCTGCCATACTGATCAGTTCCTGTACCGCCGAGCGTAGCTTTCCTGCGCTAAAGCGTGTGAAAACACGATTGAGGTCCATGATGGTGCAGGAGAGGCTTGGCTTGAAGGATTATTGCTCTTGTCAGTAGATCGCAAAATACTGTAACACTGACGAAACAATCAATCACGTTCATCCTCTCACCTCTCAAGTGCATTATTGTGGTTTCATTGTATGTAGTAGACTGTGTGTGCACACCATTCTTTGTCAGTTGCATGTAAAAATGACCGTGACAATTTGCGGTAAATTACATGCGATGGATGGACGTGTACACGCATATATGTGCTGCTAACGTGTACAGGTATTAGCTTTGTGTATGTATGCGTGTGTGTGTGTGGGGGGGCGCCTTCATACATGTATATATCTGCCCCCCCCCCCCCCCCCCAGCAGTGGCTGCACCACAATGCCACTGTCAAGGAGCCACCATGTAAGTTTCTCCACTTGCATGATATAACCAATATCACACGACAAACATATCCAAGTCTGTCTACATCAACGTGTACATCTACATGTATTGGGAATGAAAATTTGCTACTTTGCTTATTATTTTACTTATATATTTTAATGTAGGAAATGATGACTACTGGGCAGTGTCAGTGTCGTCCTCATCTGATGATGACTTCTCAAGTGATTAATGCTAAATGTCTGAACATTCGTTCAGCCCAGATTGCTTTTCAGGTGATTCATCCCTAAATGTACATGTATGGACCATTTTACCTTAACGTTTCAACCCAATCACACTTGTATCCATTCCTACGTATATTCTATATGAACTACTCACCAATATTGTATGATTGATACAAGTACGATATGAAATAAAGCTGTATAAAGCTGGTCGTCACGATGACTACAAATTTCACTTGTTGTAGGTGTGTTAACACTTAACCTTTAATTGGAGCACACCCATACAAATTGTTGAGTTGGGCATTCCCGAAGCCGATGATTTGGTGGATAACTCCGACGATGAGATGAGAGAGGGCAGAAAGGGTGGCAGAACGGAAGGTGGTCACAAAGAGGAGGAAGTTGGACGTTGTGCGAGGACACAGTGTACAATCTGGAGGGCCCACCAGCACCAAGCATCAAAATCCACGTCGATCCACAAGGATGAAACCAATGGTGAGCCGGAGTAAGAGTAAAATGAGCGTCTTTAGCCAGTTGTGCACGAGACCAAGTCCTTTAATCATCCATGGAGGGACTGGTTTATGACCGTTAAGAAATGGCAAGCGGTCCCCCTAGCAGGCGTAACAACCCTTTGTAATACCCCTATAACAAGTGCACATCTACGGTAGCTTAAGGCATCGAGGCACCAGCCTGCTCATAAAGCTTCATAGCGTAGGCCTGTTAGTAAGGCATTATGGCCTCGACCTGCCCGTCAATAATCATCGTAACGTCAGCCTGCTCATAAGGCATCTTAGCAAGTTGAATACAATTGAATGCAACATGCTGCATCCACCATGCATGTCACGTTTTGACACCTCCCTTACTAATATTCCCTCGTCATTCAGTGGTCTCCTCACCAACGTTCGACCCATCAAGGCCGGGAAACGGCCAATCACCAATAGTGTCATTCATGTCATTCACTGGTCATGACACCGGGGTATCCCTAAACGAGGGGATCGATACATCATACAGCCTGGCCGTGGGGCTGCCATCGAAGTTGTCCCGCCGCATATTTGATCTCGAATTGGTCGAGATGTCAGACCAACTCTTGGCAGGAAGACCCCCAAACCGGCCAACTCACTCCTTGCCAGCTGGGGTGCAAAACAATTATCCACAACATCTAACAATGGATCGAGTGTTTCTCAAGAATGGCCACCATTCTGTCAACAAGATACCTGAAGAAGTCTCCCGAGCTACATGTATGGGCGCACAATCGTTCGAGCAGCATGCAACTTCTAAGGCATGGTCTGGGTTGCTTACGATAGGCAGTACAGGCGTGAGGCACTCGTGTGCTGAGACCTGAACTGGTCACAGCCCAACTCCAGGCTGTACAACGAAGCCATCACTGGCCGTGCCAAAGCAATCCCCCCATTGCTGCCACTGCTTCAGTGACGCCCACTCATCCTCAGCGTGCACACTGGAGCCCACACTCAGGCCCCAACAACAGTGCATCAAGGTGACCTAACCAGCCGAGCCAGGAAGTCTGTAGGCTGTACAATGCTGTACAGTGCCACCACCCACGTTGCCGGTACCGCCACATTAGCCAAGAGTGCTCATACCAGCACCTGTGGACGCAATGCCCAAAGAACCGGCAACGTTCCCCCTCACTGGCAAGGTGGAAGTTGTTCATAGCTTGTCTAGAGGATCTGTGTTTAAGCAACTAGGCTGCGTACCATGTTTTGTTTCTGCCCACCCATTTCCATAACAACGTGCAGGGGTGGCATGGAAATGGCCTTGCATACATGTATTCATACATGTGATCGCCTGCTGGCAGCTTATGGCATACATGTTCAGTACGCTGAGTTCACTTGTGATCACACATCGCCCCCACCCAGGCCCCCTCTACTCCGGTATGCAGAACTTATTATTGGCTGGAGGCTGTCAGAGTACCTTACATCTACCACTACCTGGACGACTTCACGGTACTAGGGGCCTCAGGGACAGACGAGTGTGCTCATTGAGCAGTGAACAAACTCCATATCACATGCTCTAAGTTACAGATGCCACTAGCAACCCGCAAGCCCGATGGGCCAGCAGCTGAGGAACTGAGGGTACCAGCAGAGAAGCTAGACCACCAGGGCACCCTTCTAGCTGAAAGGGGAGACAAGAAAGCATGCACCCGTAGAGTCCTTGAGTCGCGCTAATCAACCACCTCAATCAAGCGTGCAAGGTGGTTCACCCAGGCAGGTCATTCCTCAGGTGGATGATTGATCTGCTGCACCATTGCACGAACGTGCACCATATCCACCTGAATTGTGGCTTCTGGTCGGACCTAAAATGGTGGAAGATGTTTGCTACCACATGGAACGGCACCTCGTACCTGACATCTAACACAACAGCACAATTCGCTTCAGACGCATCCGGCCTTGGGGTTGCAGAGGCTATGTAGATCCAATGGCGATGGGGCTCGACTTCACCATTGTGGTGAAGGAACTACTGACCATCGTCCTGGCAGCCCTACTCTGGGGACCAGCATGGCACAGCCTGTTAGTGCTCGGTTACTGTGACAATGAAGCAGTTGTGGCAGTACTGCGTTCGTGGACATGCAAGCAGCCCAGTCTAATGCACATGCTACGCTGTCTCTTCTTCATTGAGGCGTACAACTTTAGACTGTTTGCCACACACGTTACCAGCTGCGATAATAATATCGCTATCACGCAATAACATGCATTCCTTCTTTTCAATGGTTCCAACAGCCAGCAGGGACCCAGCCCGAATGCCAGAGGGGGCAGTCGACCTGGAAGGGGACTAAACCTCACCAGCATGGACACATCGCTTCAACAGTATCTTCACGACAGTCTAGCCCCATCGACCTACAAGTTGTACGACTCAGGACTCAGACGTTTTTCTCAATTTTGTGTAGACTATAACGTGTTCTCCCCATTCCCATTCACTGAAAAATAGCTGTGTTACTTTGCAACAGCTCTGGCTAACGATGGCTTAGCCCCCCAGACCATCAAGTCATACTTGTCATCGGTGCGTAGCATGTAGCTTTCCCTGGGACTGCCGCCGCCATGAGACTAGCAGCAATATTGGTTGCTTCCCTAAAATGTTCTGCGAAGTCCTTGTAAGGTGTTAATGAACAATGTTTACAAATGCAATGCAGCCATTATATACATATAGGTGTACTGTGCTTATAAACCTTGTGGGTTTCCTGATCACTAAAACCTTACATGTACATGTGTACAAGAACTAAACAACATTTTAGGGAGGCAACCAAAATGGCTGCTAGCCTTCAAAGAGGTATCCCAGTCCAACGAATCATTTTCCCAGACAGTTTAAAACAGAGAAAAGCATAAGGTTATTAGAGCTGTTCTTCAAAAATGTTTGGTGTGATTTGGACTATGTTATTTTTTGCAACCTTACAATCTCATTAAAATTCATTATATATGATAACCTCATAAGCACAAGTGTGCTTATGAGGTTAACATATATAATGAATTTTAATGAGATTGTATTAGATGGATGTACCCATTGGATTTGAAGTGCTTCAAATCCAATGGGTACATCCATCTAATACCCATTTGTTTGGTACAAAAAGGTGGACCCATGCTTTACCACATACAAGCAATGCTCTTTCAAACCCACAAAGGTGATCAAAATAATTAATTATGCGAGTGGCCATATTTCATAAATGGAATAATATAGGGTATACAAGCAATTATGTGTATTAGAGTTGGGAGAATATATATATGGGAAATGGTATCTCAATGTGAGAAGGTAAGGTATTAAGGGTGGTACAATTTACCATGAAGTGACCCATGTGTTACATGTATATAAGTCCCGTTGCTATCGATTTGACATATATTCATTAATTTTTTGTCTACCCATTTCAAAGATCCTGGTTAATCCCCGCCAATGATTTAGGCAAACTGTGCCCCGTCAAATGTACATGTACAGGTAAGAGAGGCAGGTGGGTAAATCATTGGCACAAATCAATTGGGAAAATGTGCAAACACGTTTCACAGGTATAACTTTGCAACGGTTAGAGAGAATAGGGCAAATCAATAGCAACAGGACTCTTCTACGTATATTTTGAAGGACTAGGACTTGAATTATGTTAACATATTTTACATCATTAAACCATTAGGGACATACCTTGTACCAGAATGTGACAGACACGGTCTCTTGTCCTTTTGGGATTGACTCAAAATAATGCCACCTTAGTTGGAAGAAAGGAGCTTTAATAACATGGAATATACACAGGCTTTAATTAACGCCCACCTACCAGTACATAGGTATGTACAGGACTTCTCCAGCCTTGATTGTGCACTCATACCCTTCCACTTCAGGGAAGCCGGGGAATTTTGCGAGGTCTGGCTCATCAAAGTCAACCTAAATAGCGTTGAATACGTGCATACATGTACACATAAATGCACACGTACAATGCACATACCTGGCTCTGCCGGTCACAGGGATGTGACACAGGGTACGGATATAACCGGTGAAAGTTCTCTGGTGCAAATAGGATACAACGTTTCTCTCCATACACCTAGAGGTGCAGACATCATGGTCATAGAATACCAATGAACATGACATGCCAAGAAAGCACACCGCACACTGCTAAAAATCATTTCAATTGCAATTGACCAACACATGTATATCATACATGCATACATGGACACATGTAAGTGCGCATGGGTGTACAACTTAATGAAACAACACACAAGTTCACTCGCACAAACACCCACACTACAAACACACACCACACACACTCCCTTACTCACACACCACACACACTCCCTTACTCACACACCACACACACTCCCTTACTCACACACCACACACACTCCCTTACTCACACACACCACACACACTCCCTTACTCACACACCTGGTTAAAGAAGTTGTGCTGCTCATCAAAGTGGCATGGTGTGATGTTCCCAGCCTGACCAATCAGCAGGAGGTTTGAGGTCAGCTGTCCCCAGTTGTACCTCTTCTTCCTCTCATTCAGCCACTGCCAGTTGAAGTGCACAAAGTCATGTTTGATCTGCTCCCCTGCGGCATCAGTGAGGGCATCCTGGTAGTAGACAGCCTCACTGTCATTGCTGGCCATCCTCTTCCTCAGCTCATCAGCAAACTTTGCAAACGTCCACTCTCTTTTTCGCATTGGTTGTTGGAAGCCTGAGTCTGGAACCACCTGAGGAGAGAAGCAATGTGCAGTGGTACAATACTGATGATGTGATTGGTTACATGTGCTCTAATTAGAATGATCAGAGCAGGAAAACTAGCACGAGGTAATCAACATACTTGCGGACAGATTCAAGTACATGTACATGTCTCTGATGAAGTGGCCATGTGCATTTACATGCACATGTAGGTGCATTGTATAGACAGCTCATAGTTTTATCCATAATGTGCTATCATGAGTCAGTTTTACAGATTCATTGTTCAATGTGAAACTCATTACCTCTTCTCTCCACCTTTACCTCTCCTCCCCACCCCTTACCTCTCCTTCCTGTACCTTTTTTTCATCATAGAATTTGAACTTCTTGTTGTCCTTGGAGAGGTACACTGTGTGCTTGTTGGGACCCATGTGCTGTTCCAGAAAAGGTAATGTCCACTTCATCGCCGGAGCGATTAAGTTGCTGCCAAGCAACAACACTGGTTGCTACGGAGATAATGTATATGAAAGTATGTCACTGCTAATCAAAAAAGCACTACACGCGGGCGTAGATGATTTGCACATTTAAGGGCACTGAATGACCATGATTGGAGAGTATCCATTTACAATAAATAGTACTTCCATGGGGACAAGTACCTTTCAATTGTCACTGTGCAAGGTGGAAAGCATCAATCTAACCTGCCGTATACATGTAGTGTTTGAAGTTACATGTATATGTGGATAGATGCAGTTTACAAGTGTTCTTACATAGAACCACACACATCACCCTGGTGTTTGTGATCCACTGAGTGGCATGAACACCCTGTACCCCTGGGAGGTGTGGACACCATGTACCCCTGGTAGGTGTGGACACCCTGTACCCCCTGGGAGGTGTGGGCACCCTGTACCCCTGGGAGGTGTGGACACCCTGTACCCCCTGGGAGGTTTAAAATGTAATTACCGAACCAATCTTCTTTGAAATCTAACCATTCCCAACTGGTACATGTAGATCCATTCTAGGCCACTTTTTCAACGACAGTCAAGTGATAGAGGATTGGTTATATCATATTCTTAACCATGGTGGATAGACTTTTGGGTAGTATTTGAAGAACTTCATGTAATTGCATGTGTGGGTGTTTGCCTGAAGTATTTTTGTATCCAATTGCCGGACCAGTATACATGTATATATACATGTATCAAAAAACTATTGTCCAAAAGAAGGCTATAGATAGATATCTACTATCTTTTTATCGTTTGGGGATTAGGAGGTTGACTTGCACGACCATACATATCGGAGGCAGTATGTTGAGATGTACGTTTTCTTTTTGGCTCGCGCTTCGAGTAGTGATTCATTCCACCCCCAAACCAAAATCGGATTTGATATGTTGGTTCAACTAATAGAATGCCTAGAAACTCCCTGGCCTGATGTCCAGCAAAGCCTATATACATTTCCCATAAGGTCCTATGCGGCCGCTTTGAGCCGTATGTGACAATATTTGATTCTGACGAAACGCAGTGGTCAGTGCACATTAGAACAACGAAAACAGTCCTTTAAAAAACTGAAATAGCAATCAGAACGCATGGCGGGTAGGCTAATTTCTAGCTACATATAGATTGTTGATACAGAGCAGCTGCAGTACCATTATCAATAAAAACAAATCAATTACAATATGCCCCTGTAACACACTTGCCTTAATCTATCTGAGTGTGGACACCCTGTACCCCTGGGAGGTGTGGACACCCTGTACCCCTGGGAGGTGTGGACACCCTGTACCCCTGGTAGGTGTGGACACCCTGTACCCCTGGTAGGTGTGGACACCCTGTACCCTTGGGAGGTATGGACACCCTGTACCCCTGGGAGGTGTGGACACCCTGTACACCTGGGAGGTGTGGACACCCTGTACCCATGGGAGGTGTGGACACCCTGTACCCTAGGGAGGTGTGGACACCCTGTACCCCTGGGAGGTGTGGACACCCTGTACACCTGGGAGGTGTGGACACCCTGTACCCCTGGGAGGTGTGGACACCCTGTACCCCTGGGAGTGTGGAATATGGATAGTGCATAACCGCTGTACTTACAGGGCAGCAATAGCTGCACCCAGTGATGTACGTGAGTGTTACTATGAGCAAACTACAATGCTATGAACAAGCAGAAACAATTAGTATTAGATGTTCGTGTAAGTGCCGTATATGCATATTAACCGCAAGACGATCGCTATTTAAAATAAATTTACAGAACCAACGGTCTGTTGTTGTCAGAGCATATCTGTGCACCGGCTCACATACCTCTTGCGTCATTAAGTGATCTGCATGAGGGTCTTCCCAGGGCAGGCGCGGCACGGGCTTGAGTTGGAATGGATAGTTCTTCAGCCCCGTCTTTTCATCTACAGTAATGGCGTCCGCTGGATGCAAGGAGTGGGAAGATAAGTTGAAGGTACCTGCCGTTCCCAGGAGGGACAGCGTGCACCTACCGTACTTCTTGCGAGCAGCGGATACAGGATCATGATCAACCTCCGCCATTCTGTTCGTGAGGTGGGAGTGTCCTGTGGAACGTGAGAGATCACGTGATCTGCAAAAACTCCGGGGGTTTTCCCCTTGGTGGAGGCGGAGTGTAGCAGTACATGTCTTCACCACAGAGGATATATTATCTCCCGCTCGACGTATTGCTATAGGTGGAAGTAATTTCTATATCATGTATGCTACACGGAGTGACGTACGATATGTGAGATGTGCCCACCCCAGGGCCCGTTGACCCAACCGTTGTGTTGTCAGCTTTAATTCATGACCGTCGGAGCCTGGGTAGACCAATTGTTATACCAAAATGATGTGGATTGAGAGGAAATATATTGTACTGATGATTATCTACACGTAGGCTATTCCGTATTCATGTAACCGTGGACGTTTTGTTGAAGTCGCGTTGAGAAAAATAATGAAGAGCACGCACCTCATATTTGACAAGCATGATACACATGTTCTTCCTTGCAGCGACTGCGCCGTTGAAGATGGCGAGGAAACAGCCCATTCGACCGTGTGGTCTTGCCAATGTCGGGAACATGTGCTATGTGAATGCAGCCCTGCAGTGTTTGTTCAGTTCCGCGCGATTCACTGATGCTTTCAGCGACTGTACGTCCATACACATATAATTGACTTCTGTCGTTTGCTGTGATGTTATGTACATGTTGCGAACAAAATTAAAACGCGTGTAATCGTTCATTGCATGCTCACCACATGTATCTATAGATATCTGATCTACCAGAATGTAGTGTTCTTTCACTCAGTTGTACAATCTACTCTTCACTAGTGGTTGCTAGCTAAAGGATGTACAATATATAGGATATGATATCTAGTGATTTTGCTGTGTCAATGGTTATACATAATGCATGAAATAAACGTATACTTGTAGTATTACTGTCATGTGTGTGCATGTACATTGTAATTCAAACTACAGTATCAACAGAGAAGGTACATTCCCCTTTGCTGAGGGCAATTCAAGAACTGCTAAATAGAATGAAGGTGGAGGGCTACGCAGATGCGCACAAACTGAAGGTCTGAAATCTGAAAAGCCTTTGTGTTGATTGATTAGTATGTTACTTATAATCCAACCCATAGTAACATCTGTTCATGCTTTTATAAACTCAGAACTAGGATATGTGCCACGTACTGTCATGCACATAGTGTATATTTCTATTGTATGGCTACAGTGGTTACCATTGCATGTAGGAAACACTTGGCGTTGCTGTGGAAAGGTTTTCTGGGTTCTCACAGCAGGACTCTCAAGAATTCCTCGCAGTGCTACTTGAGAACATCCACAAAGACCTGACAACTGACTTGCATCAGCAAACATCAGTGGTATGGGAGGCCATGTAACTCATCTGTGGTAACCACTGCCTTCCAAAATACCACTGCGGACCCATATGTGTTATGGGAAGCAGTGGTACTATGAGAGGCAGTAGTACTACAACTGTATGAGAGGCAGTGGTACTGGTACTACAGGAGGCAGTGGTACTATGGGAGGCAGTGGTACTATGGGAAGCAGTGGTACTGTGGGAAGCAGTGGTACTATGGGAGGCAGTGGTGCATATCGTACTTGTATATATATTCTTACATGTATGTAACATGTGCAGTTTTTCCTTGTAGGTAACTGAATGTTTTCAAGGGAAACACCAGAGCATCCTCACGTGTCAGTCGTGCAATAAGGTACAAACTTGTTTGTCCTTAGATATAAATGTACACACACTTATTTTTTATTTACACTGTAGACAACAGAAAGACAAGATCCTTTCATGTTTCTGTTTGTTCCAATGAATGATGTAAGTAGTGTAGTACAGTGTAGTGCCTTGTAGTCAGATGACACGTCCTATTTCGTTTTAGTCTAGGGCCATGCTAGATGTGAATAGTTTGTTTATGGATGAGCAGTGCATTGATAGTTGGTGAGTTTAATGCAATGGCCACAACATACCATGTAGTGCAGCTCATGCCACAGTGCACTGTCTGTACATGATGCATGCATATCATGTTGACAACCTTGAACTATTGTTGAAGATATTCCAATAAAAATCATTCTCATTTTTATCTGCCAGCTTAACCTTTTGCCTGATAACAATTCATCTAATGGATATTGTGTACATATACAATGTATACACATGCACATGTAGTTAGTACATGCATAAGATATCAATTGTGTTCATTGTATACCAGATTTTCCAATCATAACACAATTTGTAAAGTTCAGTACACTGTATGCACCTCTGCTCTGGGCAAGTCACAACTACAGGTAGCAGTAGCAGTTAGTATGCTCTCCTCTGCTCTTAGATTGGCTGATAGAATAGAACGAAGTCTAAGTGCTAATGAACTGTACCACACCTTCTCATGGAAAGCATATGCGAATGTTTAGATTGTTCTTGACTTTCAGTGTACGCAAATAAAATTGCATTTTCCTTTGGTCCCATAAAGTGTCACTAAAATGAGCAGTTCTATGGCTGTTGAAGCGAATTAAGATTATGTTCATTGCCAGCAATCCCCTCAGCTTTTATGAATTGTAATTCATGTTTTAGGCAACAATTTCAATTGCTGGCAGCTTGTGTCTCTGCTGAGATGATGCAGTTGATGTCCTGCATGCCATGCACACATGCACAGTGTGTATGATGTAATATTGAATGTTAGTACAAGTAAAGACATTTGTTTGTTGCTCTGAGCTTCAGGTCATGCCCAGATTGTAATGGGAAAGAGAGAAGGGATGGAGAAAACCGTGTGACACGGAAGATGGAGGTGTGTACCATGCCTCCAATTATGATGCTTTATTTGAAAAGATTTCATCACAAGTAAGAGTGAGAGTGCATATATCCATATGGGCGTTACAAACGTCTGCTTCAAATGTGCGTGCCTTGCTATTCTGTGACTGCAGCAACGGGGGTGGGTATAAACTGGACACTTTCATCACATTCCCAACGTACGTTGTGTTTTCTGATAAGTAGCTTCACTTCATTGCTTCGTCTTAGTGAACTGCAGGTTGTCAGATCTGGTCTAAGATACACTCTGTTTGCTGTCATAAACCATCACGGGACCATTAGCAGTGGTCACTGTGAGTGCTGTTTCAGTAAATTATATTAGCTTTTACTGTTTTCTCACAAGTAGACAATGCATTTTCTAAACGCGGTGGCATATGGTATACTTGCAACGATTCTATAATTACTGAGTGCCCAGAGCTTGACGTTGTGGTAAGTGACTACACCAAGGTATGCATGTAGGCAACATGTCAACGCGTAAGATGGTGCTCGTACGTAGACAAAGGATGCATATGTTCTATTTTATGAACTATTGGAACAACCAGCGGACAAGTCAGTGATTGAAAAGAGCCAAAGTTGTCAACCAGATGAGCAGCATAGCGATGAAGGTGAAGGCGGTCACATTTCATTAACGAAGGACGACAGCAATGAAACTAATTATCAATCATTTGAGTTGCCCGAAACTGAAAGTGAAGGAAATAATTCATCAGCAAAGGAGGTAACATATTGTACCATTCTTGGGTTTAATTGTTATTTTAAATATTCTTGTACCTAGATCACTTCACCTCTTGGGTTCCGTAACTATTCTAATAATAATTACTTGAATCCAGCTCTTCAATGCTTAAAAATCACACAACCCCTTGTCAAGTACCTCCGATCTGCCATTGATAGTGGTAAGTATGTAACATATGCTATGGTTATAATTGTTACCTAAAAGTATACATGTGCATGTACATTTGATATACACCTGTACAAGGTGTTGCATCTATGGTTACTGGGTTTATCATAAATGTGATTGTAATTACCCAATTGTGCGTACATGTATTTTGCTGATAAACATTGACCAACATTAAGGTCTGCGTGATATGGAGCTCCTGGAGCACGTCTTTGGCACCTGTGATGAAGATACTCTAAAGGTAAGCTGAGGGTAAGCAAATAAGCCTTACGGTTTACCATCTGTTGTGCTTCCACTGCTGCTGTATTAGAAAAGCATTGAGTCACTTGTGGTGAGGTTCTATGCGAATGACCCAAGAGAGGTTATCATCATGGTGCTGCATCAGTTGCACCAGGTAGCCGTGGTTACAACACCTATCACATTCATTAGCATGCCTTGTATTCCTGTGGTCAGTTTTTAATGGTCATACATTTGCATTTTGCTGCACCTGCACACTGTGCCCTGAGGGAATAGTGCATATTGATCCAACTGAGGCAATGGGATTAACAGTCTGGCAAAACTCATTGGGTTTCAATGTGATTTTAGTAAAAAGTATTTGCATAGAGATCTATTTACATGTATCACTGAATACAGTGTGGCAAGTAATCAACAAAAATTTCTAGATGTTAACATATTGAATACTGTAATTTATAGGTCACTTAATTTGGACTGTACTTTTGATTAAAATTTCATTAAAATTTTTTTATCTCACGTTGAAGAAAACGGACGTGTCTGAGGCAATAAGTGTATGCTCAATACCAAATGATGCAGAGGTAGGTTTGAACAAATAGTCGTCTGGAATGGACGTGGAGTGCATTTACTGCATCTCCATTGGTTTAGAATCCCTACCTGACAGAGTGTCAAATGTTAGCTATAGGGGAAAGGTATGGTTAGGACTGGTTATTGGCAAGTTTCATTGTACTCCCTTGCTTCAACTCTTGTCTATACAGCCGTCAAATAATCAAGTCACAGATTGTAATCATTCTGTCCTCCCAAGACCTGTATGTGCATTGGGAATGGGATTATGTCATGTATGAAAGAATCAACTGCTGTAGAGTAGTACCTCCCGTACTTTAACAGTTAATTTTTTTCTCGACCTGTTTGGAGCGTGAGCCAAAAAAAAACAATCTAAACATAGATTTTTTGGTACGTATCCAAACTGTTAATTAACAGTACTAACCTATAATAGCAATACTTTGTACTCCACGCAGTTCCTAAGACTATATGCACTTTGATTGCATCTTAGGGTATGAATGTGATTTTTAAATATTAAGAATTATACAAACTTCACATTATGGTTATAGATGTACACGTAACATTTAAACTTAAATATAATCTTATTGGTTGAATATTCTGCTCAATCGCTATTCGTATTATAACAATGCTGTTGTATTTTTGTACAGTTCTCAATTCACCCGTAAACAGAATGGATCTAACCTCCCCATCATGTACGTTTTAGATATGTATGTCACATATTGGTAACAGCAAACTAGCTTTTGCCAATTTATTTGTCTGTATGATTACAAAGTGGTGTATTCCTGATCAATAACCTCAAAGCAATTGGTCTGTATGTAGGTAGGACGTAATAAGACCACTCCATTGTAGCCTTTGTATTTCAGTTCAGCAAAGATGACATCAGGGTCATCCATGGACAGTGACGGAATACCAATGTATTCTTTGTATGGAGTCGTTCAGCACATGGATGGAATGTACTGTAAGAGCATCATATTTGTGTGTTGTATTTGTGTCACTATAAGCCTTCATGTGTAGCCCTTGTACAAACTCTCCTCATACTTAGATTCAGTTTGTAAAATAAAGGGGGATTGGTATGAGTTCCGTGACGACATTGTGTCACCCTCTCATGATGTAAGCACTTTGAAATATTACAGTTAAGTTGATGCACATTTTTCCTTTTCCTCATCAGATATATGAACATGTACGCAATGCTTATGCCCTATTCTACCAAAGCAATATTTCCAGTTATAATTAACAATTAAGAGAGTTTATATTTATATATATTTGTTATTATAGCATTACTGAACATGCTATTGCAGAGATAGTTCTTATAATACATAATGCCAGCCTCTTGAATATCTCACCATTTTAAGCAGTGGCAGAAGAAGTGTAAATGTACTAAATGACAAATTCCATGAGAGGGTGGGGCAGCGGGGAAACATTAGATTCCGAACGCCGAATGGAAGAACTACTATCCTGTGTGTATGGACCAGCATAATTGCTTGGAACCCAAGCCATGCAGATGCCAGATCATAAGATGTACATCAGTAGTACGTACACAGTGATGATGCTACTGAAGAATACGTGTTGTATTGTTTCTCACTATTTGGTGTTGCCACTCACACCTGCATGTTACTGAGGTACTGCAATGTATCACAGATCCAGAGTTGTGTGTTTGGCATACAATGTACTTGTATGATAATTATCATGCAGCCACAACACTTGTGAAGAACAATGAAATGATATGCATGTAATATGGGAATTAGTGATCCTGTTGTGTTGCTAGATCTATATACATTGTTCATTTTTGTGAAATGGTCATTAGGATTGCCACATTCTGATAAGAGGTGTCATTTAAGACACATCCGGGCCTCGTTTTAAGATTTTCAGGCTAGATAAACCTGCAAAACAGTTAGTGGCATATCCAGAGAGGGTGTTCCCGTGCTTGAGCACCCACCTCGACCAAAATTTGTAACCATTGATTATTAACAATTACGTATATTGCTAAATAGGGTGTGGCATTTTATATTAACAAAGCCCCACTTTTCATTCCGGGCCGGAAGTGGAATGGACAGCACACCCCCCCCCCCCCGCCCTCAACTTTTCGTATCGGGCCAGAAGCGGACCACATCCCCTCCTCCACTTTTTGTACCAAAGCACCCACCTCACTGAAATCCCGAGTACGCCACTGACATTTGACCCTGATCTCTGCAGTGGATGTGAGGGAGTTGCATTTTTTTGAAAACATTGATTATTTGGAAAATAATTTCATTGCATTCTTAACCTTGATTGTGACAAGATATAAGATTTATTTAAAATGACATAAGGGATGTAGGATTTGTAGGCATCAATTAAAAAATAAGGAAACTAGAGTTATTGATATGAACATTATGCACACCTACATTTAGCAATTAAGATTATCGTTTCTTGATATTGGTAAATCTACATGTTGGCCTGCAATATGTGTAACATGTGACAGTAGTGCTGCTGGCCAGGGTAAGGGAACTACGGGTGAACAATGTTAAACGAGGTACCATCTTCAGCTATTTGCAGAATTACTAATAACTAGCTTATTATTTTTATTTTTAGCAAAACATCTCAGAAATCAACTTTGATGATGTTCCATTATGGATGGTTAAGAACAGAATTATAAAAAAACCGATTACCACTTTGATTATGTTGCAATGCCCAATATGGGTGCATGCTGAACAGGAAAAAATTATGTGGCCATGAAGCAGGTAGATATACTACACTAACTCTCAAGTTATGAATTCTTGCATTTGTATGCAGACATACTAACCATGCAAATTTAATGTCATATACTACTACAATGCAAAATAACATAATCACCAGTTCTAGCATAAAAAGCATGTAACTGTATTTCCTCCTGCATGATATGGCAGTATAATGATGTAGCTGGATCCAACCTGAATTTAAAGAAAGCATGTTATCATTTAAATTCTCCATTCAAGCATATACTATCATTGTGAATATGTATTTTCCCATGACAGGCGTTGTTGAAAACAATCTCATGTTCAATACCAATTGAACTGATTAAATGATCTTAGTAACATAAATGTAACTACTTATCGATATGACTGGTGAACTATAATCAGAGTGCAGTATCAGTTTAAGTAAATGAAGCTCAGGGAAAGTAGTTACTCAAAATCAAACTCTTCAAATGACTAACATCCAAAGCATTTATTATTGAACTGCAATCTTACTGTGGTACTTATTAGTACAAAGTTGATGCACGTTGTGCAACATCTCCATATCCACGAGAAGCAGGCTGCATTTGAATTTCACTTTTGTCTTCAATTTATGCAACATGGAAAGAACAATATGAATGCCTTATTGAAATAACTTACATATAATGTATTTTAGAATAACATGCTAAAGATAATTTATTGCACGTCAAGCACATAGCTAATTTATGGAAATGAAATTTCTTTGTCAGAACTAGTTGCTTTCTTTACAAAATATTATAAATAGGTAATAAAGTAATTATATAAACCCCTGGTCAGTGTAAAAACCTGCATGCATATTTCAATTCACATGCAAACTTTGATTTCCCTCCTAGAAAATATTGCGCTAGAATACTTTCTGCAGCATATTAAAATTCTGTGATTCCAAATTATGGTGGATAATACAATGTACATTTCACCATTTTATGCAATGAAAGCAACTAACTGCAATAAATTACTTAATATAAATTTGAAATGATGATTTCATCCATTAATAACTTAATCCTTGCCATTAATATAGGAGAATTGATAATAAATGAGATATGCACACTTACCTTGGGTCAAGGCATACTTATTAATGGCATTGGTATTTCTTAACACATCATCCTGCACATAACAGAAATTGAATTATTTTATTATACCATAGTACTGCTTCATTTTGGAACTAACATCATGCTAAAAATAGTGCTGATCCACCTCCTCAAATAAACATTATTGACCAGTTTGAATTTTAAAATCACTTGTCCATATGTGGCAATCATGCATGACACAGATAACATAGCCATGCTAAAATGCTAACATTTGTTCCCTGAAATACTCTGGCATGTACATACTTAACCAAAACCAATCCCTGACTGTACATTTTGGATGTTCCTTAGTTACACTGAATTCCAATACTATGTTCAGCTTGTATTGGTTTTAGTCATTTTGAATTGGCCTTTACCTTTTGTGTTGCCTTCTTGTCCTGGTTTACTGCAACAAAATACAGATTAAATACAGATTAAATTCCGATAACAGTGCAGTAAATGCTAAATTGAACCAGATGCTTGTTAATATGTGCACCCTTGGACTAAGTTAACTGTATTTGAATATGCCTTTTTGGGTTTCCCTGTCGATGTCCCCAGCATAAGGTAAAATTCTTATAATTAGATCCTCATTGTGGGCATACTTATTGGCAGAATCTCAATGCTCAGAGGGAATAAGTACAATCCCTTATAAATATTGGAAGTGAATATTTGTTAGATGCATTCACAAGTAACTCAGTAAACATGGAAACTCACTATTGTATCGTGATCTCCTTGATATGAATATGATACATCCAATGATCATAACCAAAGTTAAGCCAAAAACAACGGCTCCTCCTATGATACCACCAATTATGGCACGCAGAGTATCTATGAAAATAAATGTCAACATTTTCCCTCGCAACGTACAGCTTCAGTACTATGCAACGTATTAGCTTGGTTTTGCACACCATATACATCTTAACACGATGCAAGTATGTACCAAATACTATTTATTCATAACAGCAACAACAACAATAACATATCATACCTGTAAGAGTTGGCTCTGGACTATAGCTGCAGAAATCTTGCACTGAAAATACAAAGGATATGTATTGTATTGTTGTACTTATGAGGAAAGCATGATTTGCCATGTACAGTACCTAGAGACACCTGCATATTGGCGACAGCTGGAATTGATGATACTTGGCCATCTCCATCAATATCATACACCTGCACTGAATAAAGATTCTGCCCCACATTTGAACAATTGGAGGGGGCAGGGCATATGGATGCATTGACAGGGCTGTTTTTGTATCTGGGTATCACAATACAGAAGCTAGCACCACTATTCACTTCTGTGAGTCTTGCCAGGCATCCTATTGCTTGGGAACCACTACTAAAAGTGCAGTATAGTCCAGTGGTTTTGGTGGCATATGAACCAATACCAGTGACACTAAATGTGCCTAAAAGGAGAAAATGGTCAGGACAGTTTATAGCACCATAGATCACGAGTGCTCACTTAAGGCCATTGTTGTAGTACTATTTCCATACATGTTATATGCAATGATGGTGAAATTGTAGTTGTATTTTGGAAGCAGTGAGATGGTAAGTGGGTCAGGTATGTTGAGGAACAAAAGTGATTTTGTTGCTGTTTGTGCCTTAACGTTGTAGTAGCATACACCATCCTGATGCTGGATTAAAAAAAAAATACAGAGCAATAATAAAGTAATAGAAAGACAAACTCTGCAGAAAGAAACATAGTAAGTTATAAGTGACAAAGGTCTATTTTGCACAACACTAAGACTCCAGTAATTACAGTAAGCAGGATGTGGATACAATATTGTATTCAAGCAAATCGAAAGGCAAGAACATGTCATGCAAGTATTAATTTGTCCCAACTTATGTATATGTAGCTCATGCATGTGACCATTCTGCATTAAAAATCAATATACATGTACATGCCGATAACTAAAATGGTTAATGCAGGAAGGCTTACAATGCTGATAGTAATATTGTCTTTTGAAGATAAAGGAAATATGACATCAACCTGATCGTGAGGAATGTCTGCAGGAGGTGCTGAAGAAAAAATTTATGCATCAATTTGTAGGTGAATAGGCCAGTGATACACATCATCGATAGATACCCGCATGTAATCAAAGTGCAGATGATGATGAGTCAGTTTAAGTGTGCTCACTGTGCAAGGTCCAATAATAGCATACGTTTCTACTTACCTCCCACTAACTCAATTGCTGAACTATTGCCTAGACCAATTGCATTTTGACACCTTGGAATAACCAGTGCCTCAAACACATCACATGAATTTGGTAAATTGATGTCTGTTTGCAATCCTGTTACAGTGATGTTGTATATGGTAGGCATTACCCCACCAACATCCCTGACTTCCACCAAATAGCTAAGAAGATGTAGTGCAGCCACATCAGGAGACATCCATGACAACCGAGATGAATGAGGGGTCAGGGGAGTGGAACTGATGTTAGTGGGATCCGAGGGACGGCCTAGGAGATGTGTGAATGTACACAGTGTGTAATCATCCACTTTGTACTAACCTTGCAGAAATAGAAATGCCACAGAACTTCTAACAACCTGATGAGGATAGCTATACTGGCAGACAATGCCTAATCCATTGCTCAGTTGATTAGGGGGTAGGGTTAGCGTGGACTCCAGCTGTTCGCCAGCCAACGACGGCACATTTGTGATTTGAGAACCAAAGGTTGAGGAGTTCACTCCATTAATTAACCAATCCACCGTCCCAGTGCCATTAATCACGCAGGTAAAGTTAGCAGAGGATCCCATGCATACAGTCACATTCACGGGGTTCATAAGGATTTGAGTTGATCCTGCCATATGGAGCGGCAAAGAGATCGAGGTTGAAACGATATACACTTGCAAAATGCAGTCAGTAGTCAATTGTCTACACCCACGATACAATTTTTTCTATTCAGACGACTGAACTCACCATATGGTGTCGATAACAGTAGGACAAGTAGAAACCATAGAACTCTGTAATAATATAAATGAATTGTGCGTCATATTCTTCGTGTCCTCGTCTCACTTCTTTGGCTGCTATTATGCAGCCTGTATGCAGTATAAAAATGCACGCAGACAGCAGACACCGATTGAAAACGGTATTACGCATAATGAATCCCAAACATGATTTCAGTAATAAGCTTAGCCTATGGTGAGAGTTTCAGACATATTTAAGTCATGCAGTTACCTACGCGGCACACTCTCGATCTGTGGTTCGCCGTTGAGTCTATATACCAGCTAGTTTCTTTCAGTGTGACAAGCTGCTTTAAGACCAGTTAAGGAGTTAGGCCTTCAAACCTTCAGTCAAGAAGACCGGCACATGCACGGTCTTTCCATTGTTGAGTGATTATTACGCTCAAGGCGCATTTTATACTTTGCATGTATTTTCATAGGAACAATGTGATGGTATACATATTTCTATATACCAAGCGTGTTGTTCCGATATTTTAAAAGTATATTTAAAAAAGGTAATACTCGTTGTCGACGTCGTAGTTATTTCACATACGCGCCTTAACACCATCTAGCTGGCGCGAGCGAATACATTTAGGGAAACACAAAACAATATGACGCCGAAGGCGCAGTTCAGCGCCACATGCAACAAGGAGAAATTTTTACAGCCGGTGTATGGTTCGGTGAGGGGCTGGGGGCAATTGGAACGTGCATGGATTCGGATAGCGGGTGAAAATGGTTCCTCCATGCAACCCCCAATTTCATGACCCCTAGTTGATACGTCACTATTTTAGCACGATAGCCTCGACGACCGCATACATGATGATGGTTTTTTACCACAAGCCACGATGTGCCGGGCCTGCCGGCCATCCCCTCCCCCTTTTCATAATACACGATATCATGTCAAGTATATGGTAGCAGAGAGCAAATACACATTAAGCTGATACATCTGCATGGAGCACAGTTTTGTGTATATTTACTAGTGATGTTGTTACTAGTTCTTACCTTAGTGCATCCATTGGGCGCGTTGTATAGCTTAATCATGAATTTCAAAAGATGGGCGGAAACACCTCGATGATTATAATTATACAATATTTGATTTGATAATGAAATACATACAATATATAAAATCCCTGCATAATGTGCCACGCAAATCTTCTCCCGGCACATGCAGGCGTAGAGGGCGGGGAGGGCATGCTTGTAAAAGAACTCTCACTTTTTTCCACTGAAACAGCCTATGAGGTAATTTAGCTAGTTTTCGATAGTTTAAAAACGATAAAACTAGGTTGCCTGAATCATAGAACTTTGCGCGCTCTTTCACGCAGTATTGTATATAAAATCGTACGGAAAATTATGAATTTTCAATGAAATAACTGGCATGAGGTTTTGTTACATTACCAGCAAAGAATATGATGATCAGGCTCAACTGTTGCATGTGCGATTTGATCAATCAGTAACCCATACATGTACGTGTGGAACACAGCCATTTCATTCCTTTAAGCCTGTCAATTCAACAACAGTTGAAGTGAAACACTACTCGACAATTCAAGCTCAAAAGATGTATAACAAGCGGGTCATGAAACGCATTTCACTAACACTGAACTATGTACTTGCTGAAACTTTGTGTTGTATAATGAATAGTGTATTGTGTTGTATCAGTTATCAGATGTTGTAGATTGATTGCCAGCACAAGACCATACCTTGCATATAACAAAAACTTTCGTGGCACGTACATAGGTACTACTTCACTTAATATTTTTAAAATGAATATCCCAATTTGCATGACACAGGGACTTTCATTACCCTGCATAGTAATCACCATTGTTGTCCAAACTCTTCGACACAGACCTGCTTTTGTGTACAATAAAAGAATATTCCGCTTCTCAATGACTGCCAGATGGCATGTAGCCAGCACAAATAATTAAATTCATTACTTGTGGCCAATTATTTAGTATACATTAGAAGGGTTTCTTTAAGACTAAAACACCAGCGCTTCGATGCGATGTAATTTAGTAACGGCTTGGCGTTCCGTCTTGCGATTGAAAACTCAACAAGCCAACAGATAGACTTTAATTAAAATCAAAAAAGAAGTGGCACACCTAATAACTTACAAACAATTGATATTTTAAAAATGTTAGTATAATACATAAATATATACAGGGTAATAGCCTGCACTCATCCATAAAAATGCTTCCAAAAATGAAACATATGTGTGTTGAATCGATATAGAATGACCCTAATTAAAAGTGACCCTTTTAGTTACTGTATGCGTGAATGTTTGTTTCAAACTTTTCTGTTAAGTACCCATAGAGAGTCTGACACGCCACTATAACCATTCTGCATGTATGTACACTACAAGTCATCATTATGCCTCTATATACTCCCATTCATATACAACTTCCGCCCCGCTGTATTCTTATACAGTGTTTTGTATTTCCCATGTTATCCCATGGGTGCTAGCATTGCCTATTATGATATTTTCTTATTGAGTTCTTATTGTGTGACTTGAAACAGCTTCTGAAGCTTGCAGCTCTCACATAAGACTTAAACAACCCCTCTCTGAGCCCCTCGCATGTCGATTGTGTGATGGATATTCATGCAGAGGTAGTCAAGCCTGCCAGCAGATTAGAGTAATTAATGGCATTATAGAACCGCAGCAATAAATTCCAACGACAAAAATATCCCGTTAGAAAATGCTACACCACGATATTGGGGGCGTTTCTATTAATACAAAATAATCAAGACAATGTACAAACAAACATGCCTATTTATAAAGAGTCATTGTATGCTTGCTTTGGTGTGTCTATTATAAATAATGCACATTACAAACTAATCTTTCATGTGCGTAACTTTAATTAGGTTTTAAAAAAGCTCCCCACAAGGAATATTTTGTATTAGTCAGACATACTTCACGATGACGTGGACTGGGGATTAGCACGAGTAGTACGTCTGGGGACATCGGCCACTAATTATTTATTCCGACACAAATTCCAGCAGACCCAATCCGATTACAGCTTACATAATGTCATGTGACCTCTTATAGCGGTTTTATTGCAAAAACATGGCAAAACATTTTACTAGGGAGAGATGTTTTTGTTACCCTTCCGACTGGTAATGGCAAGTCCTTGTGCTATTACTTGCTCCCTAAAGCTTTTGACGAACAGCAGATAAGTCCATAGTTGTAGTTGTATTAGCCCTTTGACAATTCTTTCTAGACGTCTGTAGCAGCGAAGGCAAGCGTACGCACCACTAGAATAACTATCACTAACGGCGGCTTCATTCGAAGGTTCAGCACCGGCTTTCTTTACGAGTGCAAGGATATCTGGGCAGGTTTCTATCTTCCTACGTTGGCCAGGCTTTTCAACCACACACGAGGCATTTAGTATGCATGTAAACCGCCGTTATGCCATGTTTCATGTGACTTGGGAATATGAATAATGTTTTTCATGTGACGCGGTTACATGATTAAATTCCAGATAGCATGTTCAAATATGCAATGCATTAGTGGCCGATGTCACCAGACGTACTACTCGTGCTAGTCCTCAGTCCACGTCATAGTATGGTACATTGTATGACCATAATAATGCCAATGCATTACAGAGAGTGACGATGATGAGCAGCCAAATATGTCAAACTGAAAGAAAATGAAAAAAGATGCAATGTACCACTTTGTTATACAGGCTAGATCCTGAGAACTGTTTCACAAACAAAGAATATGGAACACATGCAACGATTTGGAAATTTCGGACCGTAAAAACTCTTGTATCCGAATGTCATCAATACACTATTTTTGTCTGCTGCATTGTCACTTCAACTGATCCCCTGTACAGTACAACTGCATACGACCCTTACATTAGTTTGCCACAAACAAAATATAGGTCTATTCTATCCCATATCTTTAAAATAGTTTAAGACAGGTTAAGCCAGGTTACCCTCATGGTAATCCTTTACATTAAAGGACAATTGAAATTCATGATTACCAAATGTGATAGCCTACTCACAGGTCAACAATAATGATGAAATCATTACGTCTAAAAATCATTTAACCTTATCTATTTGGCATGCTCGCTGCCAGTACACACCATCATCACATTGGCCGCCACATACTCCTTGCCTCTAACTACCACTACCTGGTCATTTGATGAGCATCCACTTTAGTCTTGGAACCAGATCATAACTCTCGTAATTACAGCACGTGATCATGCGTAGTTACTTCATTCGAAAAGTCATTAATAAAATGATTATGAGATGAGCTGAAATTTAAATGCAGTTGTAATTAGATTTTTTTGTCTTGATTTTTGCATAACATTGCTTACTCCCACTGCAGTGAAAATAAAAGTATACATAAAAATCGCATTTTATGAGATCATTTATAATTCAATATGAAATAAAATGCAAGATGACCACCGATGTACAGTATGGGTGAATTCTCGATACATGTAGAAAGTGGCACCACCACATTGGATAGATCGTCGAACAACCACTGATATTATGATTGCACCACCACACCACCCACCTGATAGGCCGCTTAGCATCTTGAACAATTCAGCTACCCTGGATCACTGTAATGCCCAATCTGTCTGGAGCTCCTGTGCCAGCCCATTGGAGCTCCCATGTAAGGGCACTAGTGTGTACCACATGTATGGTCAGGTGGTTTGAAGCCTTCAGTTGTATAATGCAGTGGTGTCGGAAAGGCACTTAACCTTGGGGCGGGAGGGGGGGGAGGCGAGCGCCCCCACCCTCCCCGGTCCAACGCCTATGTAATTGCGGTACACAAGTCGACAATTAGTATGAAATCATTATTACGTCTAAAATAATAATTTCCGCTAACATTGGCATGCTTGCTGCCAGTACACACCATTATCGCCATTACCGCCACCAGTGGCGGATCCAGGAATAAGGCAATGGGGGGGGGGGGGGGGGGCGGTTATATTGGAGGGGCGGCATATTTTGGAGCGCGCTCTTGCCCCCCCCCCCCCCCCCCCTCAGGGGGGCGGCAGAAGGTATATATGATTGGGGGGGGCTTCCAAAAGCGAGGATAATTAAATTCATGAATTTCAATGGGGCATTTGTTCACCATATTCCTTTCGTCCGCCGGGGGGGGGGGGGGGGGGGGGGTAAGAAATTACATCGAGCGGTCTTCTATGCTGACAGATCTAAACTTTTCTGCATGTCATTATATAAATTGATAACGGTATATACGCGAGCGATCTCACAGGCGAAGAATAACAATTATACTGTCGTTTGGTTAGGAGGGGCTGAGCCCCCTCTATGTCATTATTGGGGGGGCTCGAGACCCCCCAGCCCCCCCTTCCGCCGCCACTGCGGCCCTCACGGTCCCCCTACCTTCCACGTCACACTGGGTCTGGAACTCTGGGGCTCGTCATAAATTAACCTTTCATGCATCCATGCACGCTATGTATAACTTAATTATTTTTGGGATGATTTTATTATTGTTCATAATTTGTCGGGACTTTTATTATCAATTATCGTTCAGGATCTGATAATTCATAATAAAGATTTAACAAATAACAATAACTATTTTAACCGTAGTAGACACGATTCCCGACAGCTGCGAGTGGATTACATCACCGCTATATGGAAACACAGTGACATGCGTAGTGTTTATGTGTATGTCGTAGTGTGAAAGGGGGCGGCAATTTAATAATAGGGGCGGCATTTTATATCGATGGGGGGGGGGGGGGGGGGGAGGCCGCCCCCCCCCCCCCCCCCCCCCCCCCCCCAACTCTATGGTAGATCCGCCACTGACCGCCACATACTCCTCGCCTCTAACTACCACAACACTATTCTGTTGTAGTCACTGTGGCAGAACCCGCGCCCGCTCCACGTGCTATCTAGTCACATTCCCACTTACACCTACCTCGCGGTCGGCCTTGACTTGGAAATCGAAACCGCAGCTTCACGTTTCTTTCACTTTTAACGTTGTAAACCACAACGCCGATGAAGGAAGCATAATCCGCGGTTATTTTTAATCACGTGGTTTTTAAATAACTAATTTTTATCATTATTTCTTATTGCATGCAGCAGCGAAGCAACCAATGGTTAGTTTCTATTGTGATTGCAGTGGCGCAGAGAGCGCAGCCTAAATTTTCCTACGAAAGCAAACGTGTTTTGAGCTGCAGTGGCGCAGCGAGGGATGGGGGGAGTCGGGGGACATATGTTAACCGGCCGGCGGGTGCAGGGAATAGACCATGCAGAGCTAATTAATTATCGCCTGCACGCAAACCTTTTAATTTGTTTCTAATCGCAGGCATTGAATACATTGACACCTCCATGTTCTGACTCGGCTGTGGCAGTCACGCAATGAGAAACAATTTAAATAAATATGATGCCCTTGCTCACCATCGTCATTGTGTGAAGCTAGGGAAATTCTGTGACACCGACTTAAACGGGGAAGACCCCTCTAGAGATTGCAGGATGCTACTTAATAAAAGAGGCGATGTTTCTCCAATGCAAAAATCGGCGGTCACCAGGAAAGTGATGGAGTTCAAAACGACATCCTATAACGTGTTCCGTTGCTAGTACACTGGGGTAGTGTGGTTTGAATTAGTGCTGAATTTTTAAGCAGTGATGTTGAATTTTTAAGCAGTGATGTAACTAATTTATTCAAAACAAAGTTAGAGTTTAAGCAATTTAAATGTATCAAAACTGGCTATACTCTTGAATTTTATTAACTAACACTGGTTGTAAAACATTTTGCCACTTCATTTTTATGTTTAGAAAGGTTATTGGGTGCAAACTGTGCAAATATACATATATATATATATATATATACTATTACATTGATGATTTCGGTCGGGGATTGTACACATTTTAAACTGTCAAATTTGCCGCCGAATTCCCCCCCCCCCCCCCCCCCCCCCCTCCGGCCAGTTCCACCATGCAGAAACATGGGAGGACGGGCTGCATTTGCGACTATTGCCATATGTCGCGATCGGCTAAACGGCTGAACCGGAAAAGTAGCACACAGAAAGTGTACAACTTATTATTATGGTTGTGAAATAACAACATCGGAATAATTGCATAGCGTATTGTTTATATACTACGCATAGAAGCCATCGATATCACCACTGAACACGAATTGAAATTTATACGCGTACGGGAGGTCAAAAGTCATCCTTTCATATGGCTAGCCAAGTGCCCTCGTTACATAAAAAAAATTCTTTAAATGTGCCATATTTACTTGCAATCTCGACAGCTGTGCGGTCGTGCACAATACTGGGTTCACAGACAAGCTGCAGACGCTCTCGAGCATTATAGGAACCCATATATACATCCATGTACACGTGGTAGCCACGAACAACACTCTCGATATTAATTGTAACAGTACTAAAGAGCGAAAGCGTATCCGGCAGGCAGGCAGGTATTGCCGTATAGTTGTAAAGAGCGAAAGTGTACCCACCATTTGCAAATATTTTACACAGAAACCGTGTTATGCTGCGCTGGCATCCGTAATTGTAGCACGTGATCATGTAAAGAGTTTAGTAACGGCAGAAAATTCATTAATCAAATGATGACTTAACTAAGGTCACTTGCTGGCTTTTATAATTAGATGCGGTAGCAATTATACTTTTGCCTTGATTTTCGTATAACATTGCTTGCCCTTATTGCAGTGAATTTATTGGTGTATATTGAGATCGATTTTTAGAATTTTATAACGTCATTTATAATTCAATTTATAAAAAATTAAATGCAAGCAAGCTTAACTTTGATGACTGAAGTTATTGATAAGTTTTCATCAGTGGAATACATCCATAAGAAGAAACAAGTTAATTTTGCTTGCATTACATGTGAATGGTTGACCAAGAATCGGAACCTGCGGAAGCAGGTTCCATATAGGGGATTGATGCCGTATAATGAAGTCATTAAAAAAACGTGACTCGCGTTTGGCGGGACGATGGTGAATCGGATCATAGATATATCTATGATCGGATCATTTCCCTCTTTGTCGCTATCGAACGATGTCACAAATATAAACAGTTTTGCGTTGGTTCTGTGTCAAAACAGCGCGCGCTTCATGGGCGTACGCAGCCTTCAGGAAAGGGGGGGGGTCGAATTTTTTAAATAGGTGACCTTAATTACATGTTATTTACATTTTGTACATCGATGCTTTGTATGATGCTATTCAGGATAATAAATATCCATTGGCGCTAAAAAGTAAGTTGCATAACTAAGGGAGACCGATTAATTACTACAACCACAACCACATTCCACTCCATCATGAAAACCAATCTAAATACTGTAACACTTGCATTGACTAATGACAATATTGGCACATGCAGGATTGTTATACCTGATTAGAATTTGCTCGTGCATGCATTCACGAATCATGCAGACATCCAACATGAGGAAACATGGGATTATCAATCTATATCATGAAATGATAGCTGAATACATTTGATTTAAAAACAGATGACATGATTGTTAGAGCAATGAATGTAGTACTATATATTGTCCCTTTCGAGTCGTCTTGGGTGCATATGTGCAAACATATTGACAATTAAAGGCCGACATACACGGGTCGACTTCCTGCCGATTTATCAATTCAATAAACTAAAGTTTTACGGAGTTTTTACGCATATTCATTTGAGTTGCAGGCGCTAAATCGGCAGGAAGTTCCTGTTGCCCTTTTTGCCCGGACACGGTCCTTGACCCCCTAGGACATCATGCAGTTTCTTGTAGGCATGGGGGTTTCGTGGTCACTCGGCACAACCTCCTGCGAGACATCCTGGCAGGATTCTGTCGTCGGGCTCACCTCTCTGTGAAGATAGAGGTCGGTTACGGCTTGAGCAGGGAGAACATCAACTCTCGCCCAGCAGACATTCTTGTTCAGAGTTGGGACAGAGCCACCCTGCTGCTTTTGATGTCACCGTCACCTCATCCCTTACCCCTGCCATCCTAAACATATCCAGTGTCTATGAGGGAGCAGCTGGTCGTGTTGATGAAGCCAGGAAACACACAACCAATGATGCTAAGTGCCAGGATTTGGGGTGATTGTGCATTCCTCTAGCAGTGCATGGAGACGTATGGCAATTGGGGGAAGGAGGCACGTGAAGTTTTTAATCGTCTCGCATCTTTACTTGCCTTTGTTCAGACTAGCCATAAGTCAGGCCTTCTGTTGGAGATATATAGCCATGTAAATATGTCTCTCGTCAGGTCTATTGCCAGGGCCATCTTGGGACGAGCTCTAGTATAAAACATAGGATAAATTAGTGACAGTATTAATAATAATTCTGTATGAGCATTTATTCCATTCGTGTATTGTCTTGTATTGAGTATTCATGTATTCTAATAAGTGAGAAGACTTTAATAAAGCTGAGCATACATAACGTACACACGTGTTACATGTACATTCAAACAAATAACATTACAAACAAAAGGACTAATATACAATAAGTTCTACGCGGATCTTCCACAGATGATTCTGCTCGAGACAGGAGTGCCCGTGCGTTGGCTTGCACCAAAGTCAGGCTAAGCCTGCCATACAATAGACAGGTAGCATGGGACTTGGAGCAATTTCCCCTGGTGGCTAGGCAAGAGGCAAGGCGTGATAAAGTCTGCATGGCTTCTGCACCCCAGCACCCATAAGTCTCCACTGCTATGGGGATACATGTCCAGCCTAGCTCTGAGCACTTTGCATCATTAGCATTGTGCTTGCGCAGCTCAGCTGCCAGAGCTGCAGATCCACTTGTCATACTAGCTTCCAATAACGTACTTGAATTTAGCGTAGATGTGACAGTCAGATCTAGAGCTGCTGGTTTGCCCAAATCCCAATGGGGGATAAGGATGTCTGCTGGTCGTGTTCTATGTCCTTCATGCCCCAAACCACTTCCTGCTTCAACTTGAGGACCCAAACAGGCCCGTCGGCAAGATTCTAAGAGGACATCCCTGAACCTGTTGTGCCGCGACACATTTCCTCCATACTTGCATGTTAAGTGAGATGTAATAATAATAATAAGGTAATATTAATTTTTTTTTTCACTGCACATTCAGAAGCTTCTGTCTTCAAAAGTGTATGACCATTGTTTTCAAAACCTGTTTGATCGATCCTCTCCTGCTAACAAGGCTAGGCTGCTATCAGTTTCAGCCCCTCATGCCACATCCTGCATAGCTCTCGGTTATTCCTTCCACATCCCAAGGTCTACATCTTGACCCTATTGATTTCAGTGTAGCTGTCAAGTGGTGGCTGGGCCTAGATACCTCCCAGGGCTCTCAGTGTTCCTTCTGCCCTGCCCACAGCCTGGACCCTCTTGGACACCATGCTTTAACTTGCAAATGTGGGGGTGATGTTGTATTACGCCATAATGCACTCAGGGACACTTCCTTCACCGTGCGCATGCTTCTGTCCAAGTTGAAGCTGGCGCTGGGCTCTTTCCTGACCATTCGCAGTCACGACCTGCCGATATTCTGGTGCAGAATTGGAACCTTGGGAGGCCCGTTGCCCTGGACATCTCCGTTGTCTCACTGCTAAATCCTTCAACTTTAGCTGAAGCGGGAGCAACGGTTGGTGCAGTCCTTGAGGCAACGGAGAGCAGGAAACACCAGGCCAATGACGACAAGTGCTCAGCTCTAGGGTGGGTCTCAACCCCTCTAGTAGTTGATTCCTATGGGGCTTGGGGTAAAGAGGGTTCTACTTTTTTTGAACAAGCTTGCTATCCACAAGTCCCTGCCGAAGTCACAGGCTTCTTTCGAACTGTTCTCCAACTTAAGCATTTGCTTAATTAGAGCGAATGCTGGAGCCATTCTCCGAAGACTGTAGAACCATACCTGTGTGTATTTGATGTGTATTATAAATTTTCAAGAAATATTGAAAAAAAAATTAGACAAGTAAATAAAAACATTCTCTACGAGAAAGTTGGTGGGATATAGGATTTGATGATGACATTGGTGGTGTAAAAAGCAAGGAAACAAGGTCTTATCAGAAGGGAAAATGTCATAGTCCTATATTTAGCACATTTCTAGGGCATGTGTTGTTTGTGTGCTAAATATAGGACTATGACATTTTCACTTCTGATAAGACCTTGTTTCCTTGCTTTTTACACCACCAATGTCATCATCAAATCCTATATCCCACCAACTTTCTCGTAGAGAATGTTTTTATTTCTTTGTTTTCTTAATTTTTTTTTTCATATATTATATAAAAGCGAGTCCTCCAGCCGATTCTGAAGCTATTGGTGAAATTTTCATCGCTTAGAAATGTTCCTGTCCTGAGTTATGCGTTGCCAGGAAGAAGGAGGAGAAGGAGAAGAATAAGAAGACGACCCGCCCCTTGTTCCGAGACTGGGTACGAGGACGGGCAGTACACTCTTGTTCTCAACAACCACGCGGTTCAGCGACATGAAACAAAAACGAAACTACTCATTTTTGACTTCTAGATCGATTGCTAAAACAAGCTACACGATCCGATCGTCGGGAGTGTTGTTACAGACGGGTCGCGTTTTTTTAATGACATTCATAGTCGTGGTCAAATCCTATATGGAAGTTTCTAACGAAACTTCCGATATTAATTGTGAAGTAATAATAAAAATAATATTATAGTTCTGTATGTGCATTTATTCCTTTCATGTATTCTCTTGTAATAACATAATATCTTTCTATATCACTCGTAAACATTAATAACTATCGATGCTATCATGGCTGAGGGTGGTGCCGAGGACATGCATTGTTTTGGGCTATCGAAACGGTTTTTTTCAAAACCAATCAGAGGAAGCTTCAACTAGCAAGCGAAGCTCTAGGCCGCTAGTATCTGCGTGGGCAGAACTTAAAAAAAGGAAATCACCACGAGGAAATCGCATGACTGGAATTACAGTACTGAACACCAGCAGGCAGAGAAAAAAAGGAAAAGGGGCAAGCTGACTAAAAAAGATGCATCCGCAGAAATTATTGATGAGACACCTTCACTCAACTCAAGGTCAATTGCAAAGCAAGGATCTTTGCATCGGAATCAGCAAGATCAGGCATGGATTCAGACAAGGCATCCAGTTGTTCCGCAGATGCATATTTAATAGTCAGCTTGCTCCTCTTCCTTCTTTTCTCTGCCTGCTGGTGCGCAGTAATTCCGGTTGTGCGATTTCCTCATGGAGATTTCCTTTTTTTTTTTTAGTTTTGCCCACGCAGACACAGTTTCCAAGCTAGCGCGCCTGGAGCTTCGCTTGCTAGTTGTAGCTTCCTCTGAAAAGAACCGTTTTGATCGTCCAAAACAACGACCTCGGCGCCGCCCTCAGCCATGATAGCATCGATAGTTATTAATGTTTACGAGCAATATAATTGTTTCATTTGCCAATAACTTAAAATGGCGGCGTTACCTAGCTGCTTTCAACTTTTACTTGTTTTAGTATGTTGCATTGAACGATACAAGTACGTAAGTATGCTGATTCTATATCAAATGCATCGTTCGCTTAATTCTGAAAATTCGGAGCGATTCCGCACTTGTTGAAGACCACAAATCGACGAACAAAAATGGTAATAAAAATGGTACATCTTGGTGTTTTAAACCGTAGCGATTGATCGAAAGTTGAACGCGTAAGCCTGAAAAGGTAAAGGCAATGATGAAGTGTCTATAAACCTAATTTAGCTGGAAACAACCCAATTTTCAGGAAGAAAATCAACGTTGAAGTGTGTTTGGTTAGGGTAACTAATTTTTAAAATTATCAAGTAACTTACATTATAATAAATAATTTCATTTTTCAAGATCACATTGCTAAGTATATTTTGTATGCAACTGCACAGTTTTTTTTCTTCAGCTTTTACAGTTGGTGATAAAATTACAATCAAAGAGGGTACATATGGAAAAAAATTATTCGGCCAAGTATGAAGTTCTCAACTATATCAGTAGGACTATTATACATTTCCCCTTCCTATTAGACCCTTGTAACGTTGCTTCCTTCCTTTTTACACTAATATTGCCATATTCCAATCCTGTATGCCACCAACTTTATCATAGATATTACTAGTACAGGTACACATAGGCTTAGCACAGGTACACATAGCGCAAACTTTAAGGTGGTGGTCTTGGGCACTAGTAAATCATGTCCCCGGGCGCTGAAATAAATCACACAACGCCACTCGTGTGCTCATGAATGCAACTTTATTCTTTTAACCCAATGAAAATTTCTCTTAGGTTCCGGCCAGAATACAACACTGCATGCAATAATATCATAGGTCACAATTGTAGCCCAATGAAAATTTAGCTCGCAATCTCTGATCCAACCAAAATAGAAACTGCAAGCCTTAACAACCCCATTGGTTGCTTCGCTTCTGTAATTCCATAGATATACGTAATCACTCTACACCCAGGAAAGGCCAAATTTGTATCATAACTGGTGATTGTATCATAGCAAAAAATATATTTGAAACATCGATCTTAGCAAGCAAATATGTATCAAATATATATGTTACAAATACTCTTATCTAATACAATTATGTATACGCTTGCTGAGATTAATGTTTCAAATATGTTGATACAAAATTAGGGGGTGTAGTTATCAATACATCACGTGATTAAAAATTACCGCGGATTATGAAGTAGCGCGCTTCCTTCATCGGTGTGGTTTACAACGTCAGAAATGAAAGAAAAGTGAAACTGCGGTTTTGATTTCCGAGTCAAGGCCGATCGCGAGGTAGGTGCAAGCGGGAATGTGATAAATTTGAAAATAGCACGTGGACAGCGCGCTTGCGGCTTTGACGAAAAGCGGGCGTGGGTACTACCACAGTGACCGCAACAGTAGTGGTAGTTAGAGGCGATGAGTATGTGGCGGCGACTGTGATGATGGTGTGTACTGGCAGCGAGCATGCCAAATATGTAAGGTTAAATGATTTTTAGATGTTTACGTATTATCGACTTGTGGGTAGGCTTAATGATTATGGTAATCATGAGTTTCAATTGTCCCCGTAAAGTACATGTAAAGGATCACCTGGATGATACAAAAGATCCAAAGCCCTAAGAATATCACATTTGATCAAGAGGATAGGCCCAGTAATAGCAGCATGCAAAACGTATGTTCTCCCGTCCTGTTTTTTAGGAGATGGGGAAGGCCAGCAAGTGAGAGAGACAATGGCTCAAACTTGATCGATATCCATTTGTGTCATTAGAGAATAGAACAAAGTGATCCCATCAACCCCCACTTTTCTGCTCCTTTAGTTCTGTGGTGTTGTGGTGATTAGGAGCCAAATTATGAGAAGTTTTCTTTAAGGGGATACATTATACTCTGTTCATGTATAATTCACTATTGTATTGCACAGTGAATACTCGTGCCCACTGTAATAACTCAGTCCTCGCCAAACTTTCTCCTTTGTCTCCTTGATATTCTTCTTACTTTGGGCTATCATAAACCCTCGTCAGGAATGTTTTTAATGATCACCAAGTGTACCAATTGATTCTAGATGTATCCTCGTGTTATCTTGAGGGGTCTGTTATACACCTAACTGTTGAGGCAATTATCTAAAGTGAGTTGTACATTATTTGGTATTCGGTAAAAATAGCTTATTGCAGCAGCTATTCTCAGTGTACACAACCAAAAAGTTACAACTCAGAATCGAACCATCAAGTGTTAACATCATGTAACAAGTGTCAACTTTGTACTTGTAACAATCAGTGCCTGTAATGCACCAATCAATGGTGTAATTTAATCGCAGTGCTAGCGAAAGTTGTTGTTGTTCAAGCACAGCTTTCACTTAGGAGACATATAGTCAAGATACTTCCAGACATTGTATGTTGGTGTATCAGTTGTGCTGCTCTTTATAAATTTTAAGTGTCTTAGAGATCTATGCCAAGTTAAGTCTCACACATTAATAGGCATATGACACACACATATGCACTGATTCTACACATGTAGAAGTCAAGATGCTCCATCTGTGAAACTTGGCAATAGAAGTTGGCATCTCTCAGCTGTGTTAATGTTCCTTTTGTATGCCCGATGGCATACGAATAGTATATGTACATATGACTAGATGCTAGATGAAACAATAACTTGTGAACATTCTCTGCTACAAATGCTTGTGAACAGAATGTTAATATATGCTTGCCCATTGTATCTTTCAAACCATCTGTCTCAGGGTGATAGGGGCTGGTCCTGATTGGGTGTATGTGCTGAAGTCGGTAGATTTCACTCCGTAACTTCTGCCTTGATCAGTCACGATATCTTCTGGTATCCCAACCCTACATGTAGTTAAAACCGTACCAGCTCATGAGCTATGCACTCAGCATCAATGCTCTGCACTGCAACATATCTGGTTGCATAACCAAACAGCTCCAGGATATGGTGATTCCCCGATGTCATCCTGGGGAGATGACCAACGATATCCATTGCCACTCTGTGAAATGGTTATGTGACATATGGCAGTGGGATGAGTGGAACATGAACAGCCTTGTTCCTGGATACCTTTTGACAGATCTGACAATACTTGCAAAAGCCTGCAACATCCCTGTTGAGGCTTGGCCAATAGAACCTTCCTGCCAGTCTTCTGTTTTCCAAGGTACCCTGCTATCAGCACTTCATGGGCCAACTGTAACACTGCTTTACGACACTAGAAGGGTAGTACTAGCTGATCAACTGAATACTCGGGGTCCTGTCCTTAGGTAGGTATCCACTGTCTGTACAGCAGTCCTTTGTCCAGGAAGTAATGTGTTTTGTCTTCCTCATTTCCTGTGTACTTCAGGTTCCTGAGGGGTGGATCTAACTTTACCAACTGCTTCAGTTCCTCGGCCAACATGTCCAGTGGACCACTACTCAGTTGTCTACTGCTGGTTGGTGCATCCTCTTCTGATTTCTCTTCTGACTCCTTGAGAGTCTGTCCCTTGACCTGCCACCTGAGAACAAATTGTTGCTGAGGTTGAAGACAGATCCATTATCTCCCTTTATTTCACTAACTTGGTGCCTCTCTGGGGCCTCTTTGCCATTGATTGCCACACCTTTTCATAAGTCCACTGAGCATCCAATGTTACCAGTGAAGATGATACTTCAGAAAGTCAGCTTCTTTCTGACATCTCTCCTCTTCTTGAGCCTGCCTCCTGGCACGAGCTCTGGTAACTGCCAATAGTGCTCTCTGCATTTGATTCTGCCTGGACTTGTTTTGAGTCCTAGCAGTCTTCCCAACTCAGGAACATCCTAACAGCACTGAAATAGGTAGATTCATGGCCACTGCTGCCACTACTGCAACAGGAACCCCCTCAACCTCCAGGTTGAATCTAACCACTGGCAGGGTCAGCAGAACCGGGTGGGCTATATAACCTACCAGATTTGGCTGTTGGCGCAATTTATAACTATTAATATTATAATCTATAATTTATCATTCATTGTACAGCAGCTGACGAGCAGTGTACATGTACGTATGCAATGGTGCATTTAATTACTTGTCATATCAGAACCACCATCAACCAGCAGGTCTTAAATTCCCTCGAAGGGAGATAGGAAGACAGCACTGTAGCTTCCAGCCAATCTGGTTTTCCCAGTGGAAATGCAGTATATTCTACTGTCCACTACAAAAGACATCATGACATCATGCACATATCCAGGCCAGCTTTTGAGGAGGCAGCCAACATACACAAGAGAGCCGCATAGGCCCGCACACAATGAACAACATAATGCATGAGTCATAAGGTCCCCCGTCCATTACAGCTAATGCACATGAACAGGAACACTTACGTGGATAATGAGGTTGTTTCATGGCGTTGTAAATTGGCCAGTAGATGTTCATAGCCAGATACCAACAAAGTGCACATCAAAACTAATACACACCTTCTTTCACCAATGCTATGCCAATGGATACCCTTAGCAACAGTTGAACACATCAACTTGTGAAGTGTTCTCTAGAGATGCTGCTTATATTTTTGTTATGATTAATTACACTAAGAATTACAGAGGACATTTAAAAATAAGGAAGTGAACTGCAGGTACAAATTGCATTCAAACCACTCAATCCTACTGTGTAGAGCCAAATGTTGCCAAGCGATTGCACGTCTCTCTTGCAAAGTTCATGATAGGAACATCATTCAGCTTAGCACCAATAGTATGCAACTCTTGCAAAATGGGTACAACACGCTGCAAAACGGCAATTTTTTCAATGGGCTGACGTTCACCTGCATCTGGTTCATCATCTTCTTCATTATCATCATTATTCATCCCTGCACACTCTTCCAATTGAATCCATTCAATCAGCAAGTTGGAAGCCAAATCCTGTAATTCATGGGTCTGTTCCATCACGCTGTCCAAGCCAGTGCTACTTAGCATATGGGCTACAGCAGTGTCATCAGGCTGCAAAGTTGACAACACACTACTCATCTGCTGTATAGCACTCTGTTTAATTCGTGAAATATGGTCTTCACTGCTTGTGCTACCTGTATCTTGAGCAGCTAGACATTTGGAATGCTTCCAACACGCTTCAATTGCTTCACACTGGATGTTATCCCAGGACTCCTTTATTAATTCTGCGGCATCTCTCTCACATGAGGAGCACAACCATATTCCAAACCAGCATGTCCAGATGGTAAATGTTTCGCCATTTGTTGCAGGCTCTCATATGTTGGAACAGTGCTGACAAGTTTAGTAAGTAACTTATACTTGTATCCCGTCTTGAATGATGCTATAATCCCTTGATCTAGGGGCTGAAATAGTGATGTTACTTTTGGTGGCAGTTTAAAATTTTCAACCTGACCAGTCATTTTTTTCGATTAGACTTTTTTCTAAGTACGGTGAGCATGAGATTTTGCCGTACGCATTATGTCATTGTTCATAGGAAAGGGGGTCAGGACCCCCTGACCTCCCCCCCCATTGATCTGACCCTGCCTACAGAATCTCACTGCACATTCTCTTGTGCTCAGTTTGGAATAATGTTCACATGGTTTAGTCCCAAACAGCTACATATATATTTAAAACTGACTATCTTGTAGAACATACCCTTCGCCTTCCCTTTGATCTAAAATCTGTTAGATGATTTTGCGAAAAATTCACCTTCTGGTCATTACCAGACATGGTATTCCTGACAGCTCCAATCTTATCCTATGTAGCAACAGTCAGTACACTTGCTTTATAACATGCATAACACAGACTCACTAATTTCAATGTTTAATGAGTTCCCGTTCATTGTAGTGGTCCATAAGATTGCAATTTCAGTACTTAGAGGCTCCATTCACAATACGGTAATTCTGTACCTTATATGGGCTATCCTCTATGGTGAAAGAAGCTACATGTATAGCACATGCATATTTGTTCCTCTAAGACATAAATTCTTGTCTCATTTGCTTCATCGACAATTATGGGATGTTCAGTTATATGGCTAGTAAAGGTGTAGTTGCTACTGCCATGGAACTGTATGCAGTGGCATAGATGGCACTGATGCGAATGAAGCAGTGCCTTGTAGCTGTTAAAGTACCATTGTGTTATGGAAGGCCCTATTGTATGAAAGCAGCCGCTACAGATTATCGTTTCCAGCCATGTCTCCAAGAGAACTAGCATGCGCTTATAGTCCCAAACACACTGAGTGCTACATGTACATACTTTCCAGCAGAAATATTGATTGTAATGGAATCCTGCACCGTTGTACCGCAGCATTTGATTTGTGGCTAAATTGGATGACACTCCTGTTCATCTTATCAAATGGAATTCAGCATTTCATAACTTTACAAGAATGACTGCCTGTAGTATCTGTTGCACTCATAGTTGTCAGTTGGTTCTCAATCGCAACAGCCCAATCACGGGCAACGGTCTCTATAACAGTGTACTCACAATAAAATTACACTTATATAAAGCACCACAGATAGACAGACTGACTGGATACTATGACTTCTCCAAAGACCATACGCAATGACAGACAGACAGCCAGACTAGACATAATGCGCCAGCAGTACAAATATCACATTTCCTCCCTCCATGCAAAGGCTGCAGCTACCAGTAACCAGGCGGATATCGGTTCCTGGTGGAACGACTGAGTGGAACTTGATTTGCACCGGGTCAGGGATATCTGTGCCTGCCTGGATTGGCTAGAGGTAATGGAATGTCAACCATGGGTGGTCTTTCCTCATCTCCAGATGTATCCTCGTCCTGAATGTCCAGTGATCAGGCGTATATCGGTTCCTGGTGGAATGACGGAGTGGAAGTGGATTTGCATTTGGTTCAGGGATTTCTGTGCCTGTCTGGATTGGTTAGAGGTAATGGAATATCAACCATGGGTGGCCTTTCCTCATCTCCAGATGTATTCTCCTCCTGATTGTCTGGAAGGTCAACGACTTCACTCTTCTTCAGGAATCTTTCTGTTTAGTATCTAGCTGCAGATCAAGTAGTGTCTTCTTGATCAAAACAGGGCATAACAGATTCCCATATGTCTCCTCCCGCATATCCAGTGACTCCAGACTTCTTATGTGATAGTTGATTGTGTCGAACAAGCGTCGCAAGGCCTTTACGTTCTGTGAGCTCAAGACTGCCTCTACTTGAAGAAGTGCTACCATATGCTTGCTGACGATCTGCTGAGTGCCTCCAAATCTCTTCTGCTTCGACGTACATGTAATTGGCATCTGACCTGAGACAGCTTCCCTGGCTGTACCTTCTATTTTTGACATTGGATAGATCTGGATTATCATCTACTGCCACTTCAAATGATTGTCAGAAACTATAGTCCATTTCGTCAAATCACTGTTGAAGTGCCTTAATTGGAGCTTGGGGAGTCTCACAGACTTGTTTCTCTCAACAGTAGCTGGAAGAATCTTGACAGACGTAGTAGTAGTAGGCGGAGTGACAGGCATGTCAAGCTGCTCAGCTCTAATCAGCGCTTCGAACGTCTCCTTGTAACGGTCCACTCGTTCAATTTCGTCAGCTAGCTCCTTGTCTTCATCTAGTGGCCCCCTTTGGTCTGCATATATTATTACGTACACTGATGGGAAATCACTTTTCCAATACCTTCAAGAAAAGAACAGTCAATGAAATGTGGTTACAATTATTTGCGAACAGTTATCCAGTATTCAAAGTTATTTGGAATCAAACGGCGTTGTTCATATAGATTTGCATTCCAATAACATAATTGTCACTCTTTAAACTTTTCTTGTCCTATACTGTATGGCAAAGAGAAACTTTAGCGCTTTGAATGGAGATTTGCATGTGATGAGATATGAATATTCTCATATGAACAGAAATGACACCCCCATACTCACCAGATATCCAGTCTCTGTCTTCTAGTTGTTCTCAGGCTGTAATAATGATTTTTTTTACAGCATGCAGACCTACATGTATTTTATAAATTACAGTGTCTGGATCCCAGTGCACTTTCTGTGTGTGAAAAGAAAGAGTATATACAGCACTCTGACTCTAGTAGTATGCATGTACTTTGATACTAGTATTAATAGGTCCAGCAACGACCGCTTCTAAACGGGTGAGATATACTCTCTTATGCGTTGTATAGCATACACACAACATGCACACACAAAACAGATCCATCAAATACATCCACACATGCATTGTTACCTTTTGGAGGACAAAAACATTTTCCCATACTTCTATTAGTTCTAATTAAAGAACTCCACAGATCACGCATGACATGCACAGAGATAATTTTAATTCTTCATTTTATCTTTGGCACGAATTTGGTAAGCCACATGTCATCTGTAGAGGGAGCACAGCAATTCGTCCGTACAGTACATTTATAATTATTAAAGAAGCTAATGATTGTTCAATTCAGTTGTCAACACCATAGAATAACCAGCACTTTTGAAAAGGTGCCCACATGCTGGGACAATCGATGATTACAATCCAAAAGTCTGGCGAAGGTAGGGTATGTTGGGATGGTGGTGGTGCTATATTATGTGTTTGTCGTCCGGGATTTTACGGTATCACAATTTCCTTGAAGATGATTACGCCTCCTTTGTAGCAGATGAAACAGCATTGTTGCACCTTCTCCAGGCTGTGATAGCCGTCTTCACATCAGTTTTGAACAGTCCCATTGTCAACAATATGCAGAAATCTACTTAGGTCTTCGAATCTACATGTATTTCGTGAAATGTGACTTGATATAGGCTGGTAACTTACAGAAATCTTTAATTTCTGGGAGATAAACAATAATTCTCATTAGGATGTTTATACCCAGGCATGCTTTTATTTCTGCCGTATCGACTGGTTTCCATTATCAATCCAGCATGTTTGGCAATACTATCTAGCTACATGTAGACTGGCAAACAGTACATTGGACACATTTCTACATGCTGATAGTGACACAAGGGTTTTTAAAAACTAAAATCCTGTTGCGTTCTTGGCATGCAAGAATTTGGATACAGGTAAATGGCTTTAGGTAGTAATGCAGCTAAGGGACATGTTGCTTAATTAGAATCAGAAGTATAGATAACTTGTAATGCAGATCAATGCATTTCAACGTAGCATGTGTATATATATATACATAACGTCAACAATAAACAATGACCACAGAAGACTCATTATGTGCAATAACATGTGTATGAATAGAGAGACCTCTGAGAAGGTGCCCGCTGAGGCGCTCTGTTGAGTATGTATTAATTGCTGCAATTCAGTCTATTGTCTAGCACCATAACACCTCCCTGCCAGCCTTGCAGCTCCTGAGCAGCAATGGTGACAAATACATAACTGAATTATAGTGCATGATGAATGGCTCGGGTGGCCTGGACCATACTCAATCTCGGTTGGGAGGTGGGGGTTTTGCCATTTCTTTTTTTGTTTATCTTATTTGCCCTTATACAGGACTGACTGGGAGTTGCTCAGGAGTAGTAGTAGCTGCCGGTAGTGCTGAGTCCACATACTTGGAGCTGGCATCTGGTAGATTTACTGCAACCTCACCTGGGCTTGCATCTCTTCCTGAACACCATATCTTGGCTGCAACTGTTCAATGTGTCGTCTCCAAGTAGCACTATTTGGAACCACCTTCACACAAGACCCAAACCTTAAGTGACCACAGTTGGAACCCACCCGAGGTCTTTATCTTGTTTGGGGCCACAATTAAAGGTATAACATGGCATACCAATGGAGTAAATGACATTAACCCTTGCAGAGACCTCTCCCTTACATGCCTTACATTGTTATTGTCCCCACATTCCTCTCCCTCTTGACTATCAACTTGGTGCCAGCATGTATTTGCATGTCAGTAGCACAATCCAACATAGGCACACAAAGACAGAGCATGCACAGTTAAATCCCCAAATTCTTAGAGACAGATAGACGGTTCTTGACGTAACCATCCTTGGCTGAATCGGACTGCCATCAACTATGCCTCTTAAACGGCCGATCAGGCACCCCTGCATTAGCAGCAGCCATGGCACCACCAACCCTTAAACTATGCATACCGAATAGTTGCGGGTCAAGAGCAATCTTCTCTAGCAGCAACTCCCTCAGTCTGGAGTTGCTCAGTCCACCTGCCTATCTCCTTTGGTTTGCATGCCAGCTCTGAAAACCCTGTCATGTGACCCTCACGTGAAGGCGACCCATAGGGAAGTAACGCTCCATCATCTCTACAGGTCATGTGGCTGTGCCTTTTCTCCCCACCAGCTATGAAGCACCCTCTCAAAACTGATCCGTTCTACTGGACTGTATATTCAGCACCAAGCCCTCTGTGTTAAACTCAACATCTGCATACTCCAGCTTCAGCAACTCTTCACATCTCGAGAACACTGTGAACGCCGACAAGCAAACGGCTAGCAACCTGACCTTCAACAAGGATGGCTTGGGTTATGCAGCATCCACCATTGACTTCAACATTTCTGCTGTCACTGGCTCCTTCCGTACCTTCGGCTGTGCCAATAAGCGCCTATGCCCTGCCAGAGCAGCCTGCACCGATGATAGGCAGCTCACTGGTGATAGCCCCGACACCTGATGAAGCCAGCAAAGTGCATCCTCTGCTTCCTCTATTGCTGATTTCAACTGCACCGAACAAATTACCACCTGATCTCCCCTGTACATGCATGCAGGCATCATCCTAACATCCACTATAAAGATACTCAATACCATCGGGGCACAACAAAGGCCAAAAGGGGACTGACTCCCAATATGGCACTACAACTGCTAGCGTGACACACATCTGTGTGCCTTATCACTCTCACCACTAACCATGGCGGTGGGCTTCACCAGTTGTTCGTTCTCCTCATACCCACAATCCACAGTATAAGTATCCACCGCCTCTGCCCAGGGCACGCAAATCGAGAATTAAATCTCAGAAGCTGTGAATTGTAGTTTTCATATATGAAAACAAGAATGCCAAAAAATAATTCAACAGCAGGACTGAAAAAGTGCGCATTCGCCTAGACACAAGTATTCAATAATTATACTACACTCTTCCCCATATACTATGAATATCCATAGTGATCTGGAGGTCTATGCATTCGCTGAGGATAGCATCTTGGTCTTTGATCTTCAGTCTCGGGTAATTCTGTTCTTGTGGCATCTGGTCTCGTGGTATCTGTATTATAAGCCTGTCCATCTGTGGTAACATCATCCTCTCTCTCTTCCTCCTCTACTGTTGTATCATCCACTGGCATCTCATTTGTCTTTTCTACCTCTGATGATGCGCTGAACTTTCTGTAGGAAACAATGCCACTGTTTTGTGCCAATATGGACTATCACTACAAACACGCATTTGATCCACTTACTCTCTTAGCCGAAGGGGGAATGGCAGCTACCAATTGTGGCTCAATACTTCGTAAGTGTTCTTTCACTATGCACTTCAGGTTCTGCACGCGGCCTTTAATGGAAGCAAATGCCGATTAAATTAGGCATGGATTGACACGGCCACGTGTTCACCCAGGAGGTCAAAGCCTTAATGGTCACTATTTGCCCACTGCAGATTATGATCTTCTAATAGATGCATTTTAAATGGGACCGTTGCCTCAGGATATGTGTCTCAGAAAACCTGAATAGTCTATTAGTTAGAATGGAGCATAAAGCGAACCCTACATGTACACTAAACTGTATTGTTAACCTACCTGGTCTAGTGCATGTGCTTGTGTTGCATCAATGAAGTTCTGATCACATGTATTCTGACATTTTCCATATAAGGAGAATGCAATGATGAACTTACTCACTTGACCAGCTACCTCTCCAGATCGGTGGGGCAGTTTCTCTTGTAGAGTCTGGATGTATGAAGTATTCATATGTGTACATGTTTGCCAATAAATGCCCCCCCCCCAAAAAAAAAATACTGGTGTTGTTGTACTCCAAATGATTGTAATGCATTGTCATGCTGCAACACTTCATGTGAATGGTGGGCAGTTTCAAGGTCTGCTCGGAACAATGGAAGGTTTACAGTGCCGGCTGTACATGGAAAAACTGGAGCAGTCGAAATTAATTGTTTGAGATGCTAGTTCCAAGTCCAGTTGATGGCATAGAGCTTCCAGCAGATGGAACATCTTCATATAGTTCCCCAACATGATCTGTGGCGCATCCTTTCCTCACCAGTCAGACAGATGCCTGATGATTTAAGCCACCTGAATTAGCCGTGAGTTAGAATTGGTACCTGTGGTGTATGATGTGACATACCGCCACAGAAGCTTCAGTTTATTCCAAGGTATGGCTTTCAAGTCCTGCCTTAATTGCCAATACCTCAGCTGCCCGAAGCCCTATTGATAATCAGATTCCTGCCTTAACCAACAAAGATCGCCTCTCTTCATTCCTAAAGATGAGGACCTCTTTTTGGATAAGCGCAGATGCTACTCCGCCACTGACAATGCCTCGCATTTGAGAACATCACATTTATACAGGCAGCTGTGGTTTCTTGGTGAGCTCTGATAACATCCATGAATGACATTGGCTAAAGTGTGTGTTATTTTGTGTAACCTCAGTACAAGTCAATCACCCACTTAACTGTTCTTCCTGTAGCTAGGAAGTTGTGTGCCTTTTTCAGAACTGGTAGAGATGGCCCTCTTCAGCAATCTTGCTGCTTGCTTCTCAGGAGTAATGGTACACAGTCATGCCCTTCATAGTCACCAGCCTTAATATCCCTGCTGCAGTCTGTACAATGTACCAGAACATCCGATAGCAGGAGTATCACACCTGGTGCTCGCCTGACATGGGAGGATACCAAGGGACCACCCTCTGCACAGCAGGGACATTTCACAGCACCAGATGCTGCTATCCACTCTTGGAGGCACTTGGCGTAATTATAGACCTAGTTTCCAGCCGCATACAACCGTGTCCTATTTTGTGGACAGGGAACATTTACAGTATTAACACAACTTTCTAACATGATGCCTCATAATAGACATCCAATGTTTAGATGCTGACCGTGACTCAGCAGAACAAGCAAATCAAAAAAATAACACTCATTATCACTATGTTCTACTAATTCCCGTTCTTTGTCACTCTCATTTTCTGCTACCCATCTGGTATGTCCTTTCGTACTCTGCTTAGCATCCTGTGTACCATTCTTACACATTTTAGCCATATGCCCTTTTCGTCCACAATAATAACACTCTAATACACCAAATCGACACTTATCTTCTGAATGTGAACTCTGCCCACACCTTCAACATGACTTCTTTAGAGTGCGTATTCCTTTTCTCAGTCCATGAATTTCCTGAATTCCCACATCTGACTGCACCAGTTGCTGCGTAGATTTCTCAGCAACTTCCTTACTCAAAGCAATATCCAATGCTTTCTGTAGCATTAAATCAGCCACTACTAATAACCATCTTTGAATGGCCTGATCTTTCAACCCATAGACAAAGCGATGTCTAAGAGCTTGACTAAGAAAATTGTCAAAACTGCAATATAGTGTCAACTTAGAAGCTCTGCCTCAAACTCAGTGACACTTTCTGACTCGCCTTAAGACCTACTATAAAATGCAAATCGTTCTAAAATGACAAGCTTCTTGGGTTCGTAATGGCGATGCAGAGCTTCACTCAACTCAGAATAAAAACACTCAGATGGTTTCTTTGGCGCAAACATACATGTACCCCTCAACAACAAGTAATGTCTACAGCCTAATACTGAGACAAAAACAGCTATCCTCTTGTCGTACGTCATGTCATTTGCAACTAAAAACAGCTCGGTGCGCTTGATTGTTTCCGACTCTGGAGAAAACTCCAAGACTCGACATTTCATCCCACACTCGTTGCCATTGTAATGTCTCCATCAAGTACTAGCACAAGCTAATTCATGTATGAAAACAAGAACGCCACAAAAATAATTCTACAGCGGGACTGAGAAAGTGCGCATGCACTTAGGAACAGTTATTCATTTTAATTATACTACACGTGAAAAAATCTACTTGCCAATCATTGTAATCAACGATATGACTAATAAAGTCTGCCAACTCATTTTTCTCTCGTGGCAACCAATCTGGCTCCAACCTGATTTGGTGTTTTAAACCTCTTCATGGCCTGCTATTGTACATGTAAATGTGGCTTACGACTACGTACCTGGAGAATGCGCATTACATTCTGATTAACTGATAACCACCTAACTCTCGCATTACGCAGATTGGGAGCAATGGAATCCAGCACTCTACTAACTGCCACTAACTCCCTCCACATAGAACTCTGTATGGCCTCCTCAGGTGAACAACTACCCTGGGCCACATGACCACTTTGCTCCGTATCACTTGCATACATGTACAAGTACACCACTATAACAGCTGAAGGGCTAAGCCATATCGGCTGTGAGTTGTAATTATCCAGGCAGTTTACCCTAAACTCTAACTCCATATGTGGGACCTCTAGCACATCGCACCATGCATATGGGGACTTGAGAGCTAGTACATTCTCCTTTCCTCTCACATACTATATGTTGTAGTCGAAAGCTACACAAGGTCTGTGCCCAACATTGTAGTCTGTTAGCGGCCATCTTTGGTGCTTCCCTTTTTGGGCTCAGAATCCTTTCCAATGGTTTGTGGTCAGTGCACAAGATGAACTTGCGACCATAAATGTACTGATAGAATTTTGTAACTTCATAGACAATGGCTAGTGCTTCTTTATCCAAAACAGAATATTGCTTTTCACGATCAGTCAGTATTCTGGATGCATACTCCATGGGCCGTTCAATCCCACCATGCAGTATGGGAAGTAGGACTGCCCATACACCATGGTCACTGGCATCTGTGACCAGGACTAAGGGAAGATCTTCATTGTAGTGAGCCAAAGTGTCCTTAGATGATAGGATCTTCTTCAGATTTTGATATTGTCATTATGTTATACCAATGCCATCCGTGTACGGAATCTTTTGTGAGTGTTTACAATGGAGCACAAATGCTCTGTAGATTTGTAATGAACCGTGAGTGATAATTTAATGCTCCCAAAAATGACTGTAGCTCCTTTTTGTTTGTAGGTGTGGGCATTTTTCTATGGCATCCAGATAATCCTCAGTAGGGTGAATCCCATGGCAATCGATGCAGTGGCCAAGATAAATAACCTCTGACTTCAAGAAATAGCATTTTGACAACTTGGCACGAACGTTTGCATTTTTCAGCCTTGAGAATACAGAGCGAAGCAACTCCAAGTGTTCTTCCTTGGTTTTGCCTGCAACCACAATGTCGTTGATAAATGCAGCTGACTTGGGTATGCCCGTGAGGAACTTATCCATTGTCTTTTGGAAGATCACAGGACCAAAGCTGACACCAAAAGGGAGACGTTTGTATCAGAAATACCCTTTGTGAGTAGCTACTACTAAGAACCTTCTGGAGGGCTCATCAACCTCCAACTGCAGGAATGCATCCTTCAAGTCAATCTTTGAAAAGTACTCACTACCACCTATTTTTGCTGCTATATCATGAAATCTAGGCAACCGATAAGGATCCGCATATACATGTTCATTAATGGTACACTTGAAATCCACACAAAGGCAAACCATACTATCACATTTTGGGATGCAAACTATTCGTGAAGCCCACTCAATCGGTGTTTCAGTTGTGTCATCGGCTTCTAGGATGTCTTCTCTGACTAGACGATCAATCTCAGCTTCCACAGCATTTGTTAGTGGAAAGAGTACAGGGTGGGCCGAGAACACCTTAGGGATAGCGCTGTCCTTCAGATGGACCACTGCTTTGTGCCCTTGTATAGTCGTTGGGGTTTCCTTGACAGCAATGCCTTCAGAGCAACGTCCTCAGTTTCTGTTCCCTTTGCTAACTTGACATGGTGTACTGTGACTCCATTTGACCCTAAGGCAGGACAAGATTCCCTCTTCTTTTGCCTGCTGTATCCGCATCCAAAGCAATCCACCTTACCATCCAATTCCTTTTTGTTAGAGGACGTCTGATGTTTACTTGATCTTGTAAAACAGAAAAAGCCTAGCACGGTGAATGAGGCAGTTGCAGCCACCATAGAACTGGAGTGAAGTTGGAAAGTCGCGAAGACCTGTGGTGTGTTGGAAAACTGCGGTGAGAAAGGGTACATTTTCCGGGCGTGTAAAAACCGCTCCACAGAGCATCAGGGAAACTCCAGTCCCTTGGTGGCACAGGCCAGCCACATGAGGGGAAACATGTAAAGGCCCCCCGCAATACTTGTAACTTTACCTACACTATCCGCGACCTGTGGTGCGAGTTTTCGTATTGTAGTATTGATGTATACCATCCCCGTAGAATGCTTAGTTGATACAGGAGCTGCAATTTCCCACCTGCACGGCAACATCTGGACGAAGATAGCAGCTGGTGACCTCGCACAAATGCTACATGAGTGGACTGGAGAGACACTTGTTGAGGTCCACGGGAACAAGCTATCGGTAAGAGGCTACAGTCTCATCCCAATATCAGTGAAAGGTATTGTTACGGACGATGTAAAAGTTGATGCAATTCTGGGGCTAGATTTTTTGAAGGAGAACCATTGCATGATTGACTGCAGCAAATGGCTTATAACTTTTCCCCCCAAAGACTTTTCCCTGCCACTAGATGACAGTCCCCGAGATGGTGACACCAGAACTATTGGGTTAGTTATCAACTCAGTAACGACTGTACCTACTGAATGTGAGTTAGAGTTAATGGTAACAGTGTTGGAAAAGATTGAGAGTGGTGCTTGGATCATGGAGGGGTAGCAGACATGGAGTCATGGTCGCCCATGCGCTTGTATGCCCCAATAACCAGTCTGTACCTATTCGGGTGCTCAACCCATGCGAGCAACCAGTAGTACTTAAGAAAGAAGAACTAATCACTAGGATGGTGCCAATAGAGCAAAGACCCATTGTCGTAAATTCAGTGGGCATCACTTTGAGGCATGCTGGAAAAAAGTGTGATCCAACTATCTGATAGTCCCTGGAGCTCTCCTACTGTACATGTCAAAAAGGATGGGTCTGTTCGATTTTGCGTCAATTACAGAAAGCGATAACCAGAAAGAATGTGTAATTGCATATATCCTCTTTGAATTCCTCGCGTTGATGACACTTTAGATACCTTGGCTGGATCCAGACTGTTCACAACACTCGACCTAAAAAATGGGTACTGGCAAGTAAATGTGGAGGAGGCAGATCGACAAAAGACAGCTTTCAATACGTCCGAAGGTCTGCTGTACCAAATGAATATGATGCCGTTTGGGTTATGTAATGCCTCCATGACGTTTCAACGGTTAATGGACATAGTGCTCCATGGGCTGAAGTGGTACAATTCTTTAGTCTATATTGATGACATTGTGGTAGTGGGAGGCAGCATGCTGGAGCATTTACAGAACCAATTTCAAAGAGCCAGATGGGCAATTGGTGCGTTGGCTGGAAAAACTTCAAGAATATGAATTCACCATTTTGCATTGTCAAGGTTCCCAACACAGTAATGCAGACGCCCTATCAAGAATTCCGTATGAGCAATGTGGGCGGGGTGACTTGTGCGGGATAAATGTGTGTGCTGTAGATGCTATTTTGCCTCATTACCCCCAGACAAACTGTTCAGACGAAGTTCGGCGCATGCAAGCTGAAGACAACATCATTGGACCTGTTCTAGAGGCTGTTCGACTAGGTAAAGCACCAGAGCTGGATGTGTCCAAATCCTGGAGTAGGAAGAGCCGTATTTTATTACAACAATGGGACACGCTTGTCTGTAACTGTGGGGTGCTCTGGAGATGCTCCTCAGAGGGGAAAAAAGGAACATCGGCATTTTGTCCTACCATTTAGACTGCATCGGAAAGTCATTCATTATCTACATGAAGGTGCATATCTGGGAGAAGAAAAGATATTATCGCAACTAAAAGAACGTTTCTATTGGCTGAGACAAGGATGCATGTCTTCTGCATCCAGGTGCAACTCATTTCATTGGTCCAGACATAAACAATTTTCCTACACTCATTAAGTAAATTATCTTTAAACTACATCTATACTGGTAGAAATGAACCTTTCTACATTCGTTATAAATATTATTGAACGCTTCACAGTGTGTTGATTTGTTGTGCAAAATAATTGTTACATATACGCAATAATTAACAGAGCGTCTCCGTAACTTCAGATCCAAAGGAGCAATTATTTTGGGCGCGTTGTCAAAAACAAAAAATCAGGATAAGACTCTGAGACCATTGGAACAGACCTATTGAGTGCAGAGTTGGTTCCCATGTTTGGGATACCTTACAATTGTATTGCTACTAAGAAGTAGGCTGCCGAAGTTAAGCCGTCGGCATCCGTGAAATAGCAGTTTGTGACCTAAATAAAAGGTTTTTATAGGTGTATTATTCTGTTTGATAAAAAATTCATCAATGGTGATAGGCAAATGGCTTTTATTACTGACACAAGCTTTTCAAGCAATTTCTTTCACAGTTCGCGCGATTTTTGCTAAACCCAAATTGCTCCAGACCCCCGAACCACTCATCCCTGACAATGGATAGCTCTTCATTTCTTCCAGTTGGAATTTAAAAAAAAATTGTTTCTTAGCTTATCACAGATTTATCTAATACAATTTAACTACAGGATGTATATATCTATTCTTCCCTATTTTATGACCGGAACAAGTGACCAAAATTTTGTCTCTGAAATTACGGAGACGCTCTGTTAAACATCTGTCATCAAATCAGCCAAAAAGTGATTCAGACATGATTCATACATGAATTTATACTATTACATTCGCCTAACAGGTTCATAGTGGTTGGATATATTGACCAAATAAATAGCTTCTTTGGAATGCACTGCACATACAACACTGCTGTCTTCACAGGGATGTGGCAAAAACTGCAGCCACTTGTATGTCTACTGTGATTTACAAAACACCATTATAGGTGTCTGTAACATATTGGACACTGCAAGTATTTCCACTTCTGTAGCCCAGACAGATGAATTGTGCATGTCTGTTCTTGCTAGATATTCATCCATTGTTTCGTGAGCATTACGGTAGCATGATAGAATATTGTGTTGCATGTATGTTGCTGTGATAGCTCTGAGTTCTTGATGTTCATCTTGGAAGCCAGTTATTACAAATACCCATGCTCTAGAAATTATGTGCACAGACCACAAGGGTTTGAAGACATTTGGGAGTGAAGACTAAATAATCTTTTTCTCTTATAGCTGTGCTGGGGAAATGGGGAAAAGGCAGCTGCTATAGTGATCAAGTGTTCCTTGACAATATACAGCAGTTGCTGTACTTTGTTAGTAACTTCTGTGTAGTCCTAAGCCAAGTAGTGTAAACTTCGCATGAATGGACGGAGCCCCCCCCCCCCCCCCTTGCCAAAACCAGTGCATGTGTTGTAGACAGAGTTAGGTGCTCTATCAGAAGTTCATCTTGAATGATACACCTCCTTTGTTTCCTCCAGTATTTAACTATACCTCATTAGCAGGAATGACCGCATAACGCAACATCTAATATCCGTAAATATCGGTATTGAATTTACTCATATCGCGATAAGGACGATATCGCCAAAAAAAAAAAAAAACATATCGCTGCAGCACTGGATACTGCAGTCGCTACTGTACAACCTTTTGCTTATGCATAATAGTTCCTATTAAGGTCATATTTGTGCACAAAACATGGTAGCCAAGCTGATTAGTCTCATGCTTGTGGCTTGGAGGCCATATGATCAGGAGTTCGATTCCACGTCATTGCTGTTTTTTTTAAATTTCATTTTTCATCGCTTTAAAATTAAATGTACAGTAGTTGAAGTATAGGTTCCAAACGCATCATTTCAAGCTAGTGCAGTCTGGCATAGTGGGTTACGACTTGAGCTATCATGCTCGAGGTACCGTGTTCAAGGTCCAGGGTCCATCGGATTACCTCCCCATCGTCGTATATCAACTAATCGGATTGTGTGGCAGCATATCACCGGTTCTAGTCTTCGACTTCCCGAAGTGGAAAAAGCTTATTTCAAGGTGGTGACGTCACTTGTAACTGGTTTCAGCTGACTTGGTAGTGTCACTCAACAGAAATTCTCCACAGATCGAGAAACAGTTAGTGAGGCGATTTATCACTTTCCCTTCGCTTGTGTCAAGTGTAGGGTGCTGTCTTTTGATGGAAAATCGATTATTTTATACTGACTTTAAAAATTCATACATGCATGTACATGTTGTTTTATTCCTCCATATTTCTTATATTGTCTTTGTTGATGCATGATAAGATATTTTAGACGCCCGCGTGATCAGAGATAATATATAGAGGGATTGGAAACGAATCACGTGCGCCATACATTCGTAGAAAAAACCGCGGCCAATGCTATAAGTGTTTGGTCGCACCTTTTAGAGTGTCAAAAGGGGCGGTAAAGAAGAACACGTACAGGGTTTTTTTGGCTTGCGCTCGTTAGTATTGAACACAATAAGGTAGGTTTACATTTTTAAAAAAGAATAATGGTAGGATATTGTTTTTACGCAAAGAAAACGCGGTTTTCGTGGTATTTTACATCACAAAGATGCTTTAAAGGGCATTTATTGGAGCCTGTTTTTTTTTGTGGGACAGCCGTATCTCAGCTAATGATGTGTATAATTCGAAAAGTAGCTAGTAACGTTGGTAACTGAATAAAGTTTTGCATGAATAAGGTTTTGTTGAGAAAGCGCTTCTAGAATCGGCTGTATCGTCACATATCGATACGTGGATGCCTCCTTTTTGTGGGACAGCGTAGCTTTTGTTTCGTATCGAGAACTGTCGTGGAAGGCTCCAATATGTAAAAAACTGTTACCTATTTTGCATAGTTGTATTTTTATATGGTGTCTTCGTATAAAAACATGTCTAAAACTATTTTTGAAGAGATGGGACGAAGAAAATTTCGACTGTCGGTTCATCGAAAAAATGAAGAGCGAAGGAAAGCAGCACCAGCATTGAGGCGTGTATCAGTTCCCAGTGATTTAATTACAGCGGTGCCAGTTGGTTCGATGACCATTCAAAGTTCGAAAGCAGACCTCCATCCTGTTGTTGAAAATCAGCGTATGGAGGATACTGGTCCATTTCTTGTATCTTTCCCACTATCAGTTTTTATGCTAAGTGAAGTGCATACATTGGATGTCCTGTTGTCAAGGCTGAAAATGACAACCCTCTCTTCTATGTGGGTTATTCTTGATGGCTTACCCCTTTTTGTCTGCAGAATGCACTCTACGCAGTTACAACCTACTGTATTGATGTCAGTTAAAGTTACAGCTGAGTTACAATGGTCTGCAACTGTCTTGGACAAGATGGTTACGCCTGAGCAGTTCCCTGAACTTGGTGGCGGTGCATGGATGGAGGCATACAAAGTAGCCAATAAGAAAGCAACCCAAAAGGCAAAGGCTATGAGAAAAGGACTACAGTAGTTTTTAAATTGATTCTTATTTGTTATCTCTTGGTGTCACTGTGTGTGTGTGTATGTTTGTGTGCGTGTGAGTGTGCGTGTGTTGTGCATGTGTGTGCGTGGTATTGTATGTGAGTTATGTACATGTATGTGTGTGATGATTAGCTTGACATGGCATCATACTAATATCAGTAACATTATACTGATCACAGTTATAAATAAATTTAAAAACAAAAAAAAACTTCACATATGCGGTGTATTCGAAGCCATATATGTTGCATGTAGCATTGTCCGCGTTAATTGGTGTTAATTGGGCTCGTTTCCAATCCCTCTATATATTATCTCTGGCGTGATCGATCAACAAAACTACTTTATTGCAGTAAATTATTATCCGCATCGAAATAGTATATTAACTTGTAACCACAAAGCTTATACTTTTATCGTAGGAGTTTACTGACAGGAAAGTGGGGGGGAGGCGGGGAATCGCAACGTATACGTAAGGGAGATAGAATTCACCACTATATACTGTATCCCCCCCTACCCTACAGCACGATTGCACGGTTTATGTGTTTGTTCTTTTATCGCCGCCCCTACAAGCAGCCTCTAATATCTATCGCTCAATTCTGTGATTATTACTAAAGTATCGCTCGATTGATATAGGTAAAAATATCGTCACGCCATATCGCGATAAGGACGATATCGCCAAATAACCATATCGTTGCAGCACTGGATACAACTGCCGCTATAACGTATTGCTATCCATGCTACTTGATACATAATAGTTACTATTAAGGTAAGTTTGCGCACAAAACTTGGTGGCCGAGATTATTGGTCTCATGCTTGTGGCTTGGAGGTCATATGATCAGGAGTTCGATTCCACGTGAATGCTGTTTTATTATTTCTTTTTTGCATCGCTTTAAAATTAAACGCACAGTAGTTGAAGTTCCAAACGTAGAGGCGGCTGAAGGTATATAAGATTGGGGGTGGGGGGGGGGGGGGGGGGGGGGCTCAAAAAGCGACGTTTGTTATACATTTACACTGACCCAAAATCTGTTACACAGCTAGATCTAAATGATGTGTACATGCGCATGCGCAAAGTTACGGAGTAAATGAGCTAAAATTATACGATCGCTCTTCACTAACAGCTATAAATTCTTTTGCGATGTCTTGTTAATTGCTTTATGAACATGAAGCAAGAAGAAGTTATTTAATAGTTTTTCTGTCATAGTAGTTCTCAGGTATGTAAGTAATCGTCTCAGGACAGAGATACTTCATACTTCTCGTTCTGATGTGGAAGAGGTTATTGGAATTGTCAGTCTTAGGAGGGATTACATCACAAATCATGCGGATACTGGTAACTTTTGACATTCGGTAGTTCAACATTAATCACATCAACTAGGATAGCTAGCTCTCTGTCTACCTTTTCGATACTGAGGTAGTATTTAAACACTGATGCCGTAAATTGTTCCAGTTCTACTGCATGTTTCTCTTCATTAGCAGACTTTTAAAAAGGGATTCCATAGAAAGCACAGGCTGCATCAATTCCTTCTGCTCAAAACGATCATGAAGTTATTGAGTTATTGAATTAGCAGATCCAATGCTTCAAAATGTTGCTTCTGAAATAACTCCCGCGGTTGGCGAAATTCGTGTTGCGTGTGTCCGTCGAATCTTTGTGGAAACCTTCTAAACCTTGGTAAAACCGGTTCTCCTATATTCCAAGCTCGTGCGTAGGTAACAGTGCTTTCAGAGAATTTTAATCCTGCCTCTGACGCTGATAAAAGGATTGCGTCACTTTGAATGCCGAAACAGCTTCCTGAACAGAAATATCTTTAGCCTGCAGCACCTTTGATGTGTTCTCAGCGCATCCAAAAAGGAGGTAACCCAACCGAAGACTAAAAAATGTTCTAAGGCAGATATATAGAACTTCTCTCGCTTTAAGACCATGCATAATTCGTTATGTGTATTAAAAAAAACACATATATTGTATCTATTATATATCAAACTTGTACAATACAGATAAACAAGCACATAACGTTAAATTACCTACCACCTAGACTAAATAATATATCAGTAGCCGGTGTCTGAGATGGCCCTGAACAGCAGAGCCCTCACATTTGCCCTAACAAGGGTCATGCTCAACCTTTGATATAGGGCTGTGACAGATGCAGACTTTGGGCAGTTCTGACGTGTGGCCAAGCGAGAGGCTAGCTGTGATATTGCCCACTTTGCTTCAGTGCCCCAACACGCATAGGTCTCCACAGCTATTGGGATGCATACCCAACCCAGTTCTGCACATTTGGAGTCATTGGCCTTATGCTTTCTCTCCTCTGCTGCCAAGGCTGCAGACCCTGCTGTCACACTCGCTTCAGGTAAATTACTTGAGGTTAGCGGTGATGTGACAGTAAAGTCAATTTCCCATCATCCAGTTTGCTGCCAGGACGTCAGCTGGTCGCGTGTGGCGCTCCTCAGATGTAAAGCCGTACCCGACCTCCACCTGAGCACTTATGCAGTCTCCCCTACATGACTCTGCAAATACATCCCGAAGCCTGTTGTGGCGAATGACCACATCGCCCCCATGCTTGCATGTCAAAGCATGGTGGCCTAAAGGGTCCAAAGAATGAGCTGGACAGTGAGGACATGTGGCACCCTGAGAGCCTGAGATGCTAACACCAAGCCACCATTGTAAGGCAGCTTGGAACTCAGAAGGCTCCAACTGCAGATTGAGACCAGGAGAAGGAGCTGTGGAAAGCCATGCTGCAGCATGGGGAGATGAAACTGATAAAAGGCGAGCTCTGTCAGGCAATAATGATTTTGAAAAAAGCTGTGCAAACAGGCTGTCTTCCAATTTGTTCGAAAGCATCTTTTGGCGGCATGATGTCTCCCTGATAGTTTCCAATGTAACTGTATCCTCATTAGAAACATGTTCATTAAACTTATTGATGGCATTCAACAGGTGCTGATTGGTCTCAGAGCACATGCCAGCCATGCTTAGAGATGCTATATAACAGGCAGATGAATGTTCTGAAAGCCAGCGAAGCCCTAAATCACCTCTGCTAAGGCTGAGTTGTGCCTGTTTCCAAGCATTGTTTGTGGTGTCTACAGCTGTAGATAGAGCAAAGCAGTGACGAACATCATTATCGAAGTACTCCAGTCCTTCGGCAATGAGAGAAGGGGGTGTAGATCTTGCCAGGTGCACAAGCTTACAAAATCCGCCACACTGTCGTAACAGAAGCAGAGCAACTTGGGGGTCCACAGAACCAACCTCTTCCAGTTGGGAAAGTAATTTGGAGGCTGTAGCACACTTCTGAGATACAATTTTGGCACAAAAAATTGCATCCCCAATAGGAGCTCCCAGGATCTCCAAATGAGGTACACTAGATCTTTTCATTTCTGGTGGGAACATGCTGAGATCACTAATACTGAAGAGTTTACATTTTGCTGCATTAATAAACAGACCCAATGGAGGGCCAAGCTCTTGGATGATGGTAAGTGCACGTGAAACTGCATGCTTAGGACCAGCAACCACACCATCATCTTGATACCATGCATGAAACAACAAACTGGAGCAATTTTCATCCGATATGTGTATTAAGATTAATTAATATCCTCCATTGTGTCAATTATAATGGTTTATCTCAACCTCGATAGCGGCAGTTCTTGCAGTCCATCTCATCTGAAACAGAGGTTTAATTCCAGTAGACGGACCTTCGCTGTCAAAAAGTTTTTCCCGAAAGAGCTGTTTACGTTTTGGTGAGTAGTTGATTAGTTTGGCAATTTCTCGCACTAAATCTATAGCATCTCTGACAAGTTTTATTCATCTTGTAAGCATAGGTCTAGCGAATGTGCTAGACAATGTACAGGTAGATTATATAATCATCTACATATCTGATTGAAACATTCAATTGTTTGGTATAATTGACATCAGTTGCTTCGTCTGCTATTATAGCGTACCATTGAGGATTTTATCCCTTAAATTTGGTTTAATACAATAATTTGTCCCATAATGGTCACTAATTCGTTAATTATGTCATGTGACATATATTTTCCATTTAATAGGTGCATCGTTATTTTTCCAGACTGATAATAATTGATATAAAATTCCCTCTTTCTCAACGTGTCCACGTAATACAATTCCTTGTCTGGCAAGGAACTTTATTGCACGCAGTTGATAAAAAAAGTCCGTTACGCCAACTCTCTTGCTGTTTAGCTGATTCAAAACTGAGCTATTGGACGATTGATGGCCTTCTGCTCGAATCCCAAGTTTAATTTATAGCTTCCATGTGTGATTCAGAGGTGTCATGAGCCCGAAAATTTTCAAGGGCTTTTTTTCATGTTGTCGTAGCCTTTTTGAGTTGTATTTAGTGGAAAACAAAGTGTTATGTTTTCATGAGCATAGCGACAATATATGCAGAACACTTTCTAGCGGCACGTTGAGGTACTTATAAGTCAATTGGGCCTGTATCTTTGGTTTGCTCATTACCACCCTCGATAACCTGAATTTTATCCCGCTTCAATGACCACGCTTCATCCAAATGAACTTGCCTTCGCTTCATTTTGTCAAGCACGTGATAGAATAGATAGCAATTGAGGCGACGACAGTCACGCACGTTCGTCTGTACATGTACTAAATATGAATACTCTTTGATACGATAGCCGAGTGCCAGTGCCGCATTGAAATAAGTTAACAAAAAAATTAATTTTATTTTCAGGACCTTTTGTTATATGAGGCGCTCGGCGGGCCCCTCCAATGCCATTGGGAGGGGGGGGGGGGGAGGGGGGGGAGGGGGGGAGCACGAGACCCTCCAGCCCCCCCCCCCCCCCCCCCCACCCCCTTTCCGCCGCCACTGCCTAAGCTACTACGGTACCCCCCCCCCCCCCCCCCCCCCCCCCGCCCCCCCCCTTGATGATCGCTGCATGCATGCATATTGAGTGCATGTATATTGTCTGTATCGTCCCGACCTTCAAACCTACACGCAAGAACCTTCTCCTCATTCCATTCATGAGAGCTACGTATTTCGGGTATACAAATCCATCTGCTATCTTAATTTGCGTTAAAATTGTTTTTGCATCTGTTTGTATATCAATACACTACACGCTGAGACTCTGGTAAATCAGGATGCCATATATCGCAGATGATCACAACTCTGATATCCTTTCCAGTATGAACTACCTCATGCTCCCAAGAGTCGTCAAATATGAGAGCCTTTCCCTCCTCCCAAGTGCGCCATTCATGTCCCACTCGTAACTTAGCGCCACCGGTATGCAGCAAGGTTAAGTGAATACGAAGCCGCTCGTTGGTAGGACCGTTGTGCGGTCTGATGTACGTTCCTGGCTGGATAGCAGATAGCTTAACATTCATTAATTCTTGGCCACATTGCTGAATGTGTTTCACCGTCTTAGGGAAGTACGACGAGGCCAGTTTAGTGAAACCATATCCTGGAATCTTTATTCTCATTTCCGTCCATTTCCCACCTACTTGCAGGTTCTCTTGCGCCTCTGTGAATATTTGAGGACGTTCTCTGAGATTTGCCAACAGCTCGTCCTCATGTCAGGTATTCCCTTCTCTAACCTGGCTATGAATGGGTAGTCATCTTCCTTGTGCCAGGGCTTTGCGGCTAGGCCTCTCACGTATTTATGAACTGGCCTTTGCATCGGGTTGTCCCACAAACCAAGACGAACGGCATTTTCAAACAGCTTTCTCGCTTTCGGTTCATGACCTAGGTGCATTAGAACAATCCCGAACTCGTTGACAAAGAAAATATTTGTTGGTAAAATGAGAATTGCGCGTCTGTATAGCTCGAAATTGTCTTTGTCCGAAAACTTAACTTCACTTCTCTGAGCATTGAAAGCCTTCAACGCTTCTCCGTCACCGCGGGATACGTTTCCCAGCAGTAACAACATGTACTCGATATCACCACTGTGGTTCCTCGAAGTTACTTTGAAGTGATCTGACTGAACATCATCTTCTAAGTCAATCGGCTGGCAATCGATGAAGAGCTCTTCGTTAATTTTTAGCCTATTGTGAACGTTCTGCCACTGTGATATCAAATTCTGTGCCATATAAAGATGGTAGCGACTACTGCATGTTTCGTAGGGCAGCTGGGTTTGCGAGGACTTGCAGTATTTTTTTAGAACCTTACAAGGATTGTCGCCCTCCTTGAACACCATGTCTTTCTGACCTTTAACAGGTATACTGATTACTGTTGGCGATTCCTTTCCGTTTACAGGGAGCCAGGATATCAGGTAAAGACCAAGAAACAGAATTAGCCCCATGTCAACAACGAACCACACCTCTAGGCACTACTGATCATTTGACGTAATCGTATTCGTAGGGCTTATGTGCTGTACCAATTAACGTGTTGACAGTTGTGGGTGGAGAATATACATTCCATGAGAAGTGGGCGTACCGAAATATCAATTATCACGCCAGTGCAAGAGGCATGGAATAAATTTCGGCAAATTAACTTTTGTATGAGCTGGCTAAATCGTGTCAGATCTGTTGATCATAAAACAGATGAACAGAAGTCTTCAGCTTCAAAATGTATTAACTATCAGCCAGTAGTTAATGGGAGGCCATTCCATTGCCTCCATGTCATACCATAAATCTTTGGTCGCTCCCATTAGATCCGCCCCTAAAATGTATGCTCCGTAAAACAGTGTTCTGATAATTGGAACAATGGATGTTACAATGAGGCGGGTCATTTGGAATGGCCTAACCGCCTAAGGGCTCCTAGAGTTGGAAACTTTAATATCTAGTTCAAGCTTAACTTGCCTTTTAGTCCCAAGTTTTTTTTTTAATTTCGTTCGATTGTTCTTTTAAAATTAACAGGAGGTTAAGGGCTGTTTCATTCCATTGAAAAGTTGAACACGAAGTCTCGTACCAATCCTGGGCCTCGTGTCTGTCATGTCTTGTGGTAGTACGGTCTGGGGCCTCGTGGTCATGCATGTTAGTCTCGTACCCAGACCCTCACTCACAGCTACGGATGGATTACATCACCGCTATGCGATAAAGGGTCTGGTGAACATTATGTCTAACAAAAGTTGTTCTACGTGCGCCTGGATTTAAGCGCACAAGCAGAATGCAGAGCATTCGTGAGTCGTGACGTCAGATCTAGAGTGTAATAAATTAATTATTGAGTGTAATATCACTATAAATAGTTATGCATGGCATTGGCAAATGGCGAGGGAGAGGGTGACGCTGTTCCAGCAGAGGACCAGGCTCGGGTGGTGGTGCCAACAGCAGCAGAGCTCGCTGAGGGACTTTCAGTTGACAGGGTTTGGGAAGCACTTGAGCAGGCCCTCAGCCAGCCCTCGATTGTATCACGTGCTCGTGCAGTTCAGTTGCCCCCGATGGAGTTGTTGGGTTGGAGGGGAGGGGAAAGGATGTTGTTGGCGATCCTCAGGAGGGACTTGAGGAAGGTGTGCCAGGTCTCCGCGGTGAAACACACGGAGGACTCTTTGACGAGGGTTTGCTCTGCTTGGAGTAGTCAATACGCTTCCCATACATCATTCCATTGAAAAGTCGATTCTGGCCCGTTTATCTGCTTCTCTTTCTTCCAGCTGAGCACACTTCGAGGACTAGTGCTTCTGTGGTCTACGTTGGACCAATATTAAGTGCAACCTTATACCATCACATGCACCAGCGCACCTCTTGTATGAACGAACTACCTACCACACATCGGGCAAGATCCCACTTTGCATTTGTATCCTTCCGTGCATGTTAAAGATTGCGAAAGGCGGATCCCTATCGGTAGTGAATTAACAAATTGTTCTTTTAACCGATGCCGTCTGACCTCACATTTCTATCTCATCAGAACGTAAGTTTAAATCATAACAATTAATTCTATGTCTTCGTTAGATCCTGTCACTTGATTTAACGTTTAACCTCCAGGGAAAAATCCTTATTTAAGGATGTCATTATATCCCTAAACAGTGGTGGCGGAATGGGGGGGGGGGGGGGGGGGGGGGCTGGGGGGTCTCGAGCCCCCCCAATAATGACATAGGGGGGGGGGGGGGGGCTCAGCCCCTCCTAACCAAACGACAGTACAATTGTTATTCTTTGCCTGCGAGATCGCTCGCGTATATACCGTTATCAATTTATATTATGATATCCAGAAAAGTTTAGATCTGTCGCCATAGAAGACCGCTCGATGTAATTTCTTACCCCCCCCCCCCTAGTCTCGTACCCAGACCCAAATGTACGTAAGTGTTATCGTATAACACTACGTACAGTGGGTCTGGACGGTAAGTCAAGCGAAGTTGTTCTGTGCTTCAAAAATTTGAAGCACGAATCAGAATGCAGCTTCCGCGTGACGTTACAACGCCATTGTAATTATTCATTCTCATTGTAAATTGCACTCCGCCTTAACCATGCCTAGTACGAGCGACTCCGATACTGCTAATCTTGACAGTGTGATTGTACACACGTGTGGAAAATTGGGTTATTGTGACTTTCGTCCAAGTCAAAACACAGCCATAAAGTGCTTTCTACAAGGAAGGATGTTTTCACTTGCTTACCGACCGGCAGCAGAAAGTCGTTGCAGAGAATGGAAAGGCCTAGCGTGAGCGTGCGGGTATACCAAAAAGTTCTGATCGAGCTATTATTGTGCCGGCAGCGATTCGCGAATGTGGTGACGTAGGCAATTATGACATAACATTTTAAAAGCACAGAACAACTTCGCTTGACTTATCGTCCAGACCCACTGTACGTAGTGTTATACTGCAAGCGATAACACTTACGTATATTTGGGTCTGGGTACGAGACTACTACCCCCCCCCCCGGCGGACGAAAGGAATATGGTGAACAAATGCCCCCATTGAAATTCATGAATTTAATTATCCTCGCTTTTGGAAGCCCCCCCCCAATCATATATACCTTCCGCCGCCCCTGTTAAATAAATAATAAATTGCATATTTTTGCTAAACCAAGTAAGTAAGATTAAAAACATGGTTACGGTCAATTGTATACTGATTAGGCTCCATAACAAACTTTAAATGATGTCAATATGATCAATGTCCATGTGGTAAAACAGGGAGGAAGTGGCACATCCTTATTTAAGGGTCGACACCATCCTTAAATAAGGATCACAACAGTGACCATAAAAACCTCAAACTCTTGATTTTCTCTGATAGCTAGTTGATCCAGCTATACTCACAACCTGATTCGTCGAAGAAATAACTTGTGGTTAATAAGTTATGCTTATTTGCACCATAACACTTCAAAATCAATATCAAGCATTTGTATAATGACGTGTACTGATGTAGATGCTCCCTTCTGCTCAAACGCCAGCGTGCAGGACGTACCTTAACCTCACTGAAACCACGTGCACTGCATGTGTTTGTTCTGCCGCCGCTCCATCGAAAAGTGTGCTTTCTAGTCCTATATCATTGAGTACAGTACTAGAATGGTGCATGGGCGGAGGGGGGGGGGGGGGGGGGGGGGGGGGGCGGAGATCTAGGAAGTCATGGGCGCCCCCAGCTTTTCTGGAAGGAGAGGGGGGCCAGGATAGGGCAAGGGGGCGCCATTTGACAGCCGCGAATACGTTGTCCGCTTTCGGCCGATTCAACCAGTGTGTGTGTGTGTGTGTGGGGGGGGGGGGGGGGTGCTGTCCGCTTTCGGCCGTTAAGGTGTCCGCGCTTTCGGCCGATTCAATCAGTGGGGGGAGGGTGCTGTCCGCTTTCAGCCAGTGGGGGGTGCGCACGTATGTAATCTTTTATTACAGAGGAGGGGGGGGGGGGTCATGGCCCCCCTGGGGATGCCCATGGAAGCGTTGCCAATTGGCATACGATATGTGTTCGAGCTTAGTGGAGCTTAGCCTCGGTTAATCAGACTCGAGGAGACCACGCCATTGCATTTGCCTAGACCTATACTGTTGCTGTCGCTGTCACTGTGCTGCCGCTTTGCATGGTCACATATAGGCCTACATGCATGTCATCCATCCGTACTGAGGAATTACGTTCATCCGTCGCTCTCTGTGGAACCACTCGGTATCTACGCAGGATTACTTAGCTTGACACTTTCGAGTGTATGCAATCGCTTCACTGGACGGTAAGTGTGCGTAGATTGTCGACGCCGTGGATTCGGTGGATATTGTTCCACAGATCCATCTGACAGTGTTCCTTCTACACCTAGAGCTACCAGAAACCTGTCCTTCCTTGTCATACGTCGCTTTGAGTTAATTTGGCTCACTACTGCTATATCGCCAGCGGCAAATGGCCGTATTTACAATGTAATAGTAATACCGGTTTTTGAGCAAGCCAAACCTGTTTAATGAGTCTTTTTAATCGCGGCAGTATCGCTGATCTGCATGATCTTGAATATAGTGAATCACTAATATAAAACAAAGCACCAAGTTTACATCATTCTTTTAGAAAGTGGTCATCATCCTTATTTAAGGATGGGCATCCTTAAATAAGGATTGCAGGAGATTAAACATTAATAAGGGAATTAGCACTCAAAATCGGTATTCGCTATGCCTTATTTAGTACAGCACCATTTTATTCAAAGTATGTGCATCTAAACGGTATAGTTGTAGCTCTCTTAAATTACAATCTTAGTGTAATAGGTTACTCTACTTGTTTCACACCAATACTTGCATGTGATTCCAGCTAGCAGATCTTTTTGGTTTTTAGCTTCCCCCTATTTTGGCCCCAGTTTACTTGTGGATGCGGTGTTAAGCATCTAGGAATGTTCTGTCATTTGTGATTTTATTCGTGTATTCATGGACGTTTTACATTCTCTGAGTTCTGAGACTAGAGCTGAGGCTTAGATACGTTGGTAACCACGCGACAAACCATGTCCTAAGCATCGCCGTTAGAATTGTCATGACAACCGTGGTCGTAGTGTCATACATTGATTGCATGCACGCATCCGCGGCCCGCAGCTAGTGGATGTTAAACTTATTCATTGTAATATGTGCGGCTTAGGAATGTTCCGGGGTGAAACGGACATTGTGCATGGCAGCCAAACTGCTGAGAAATATGGATTTGTGCACTGTTCTACATGTATCCAAGTATACAATCTGAACTTGATCTATATGAGATAGAAATTTTCGTCTTCAAGTCATGGATCTACATACGCGAGAAGAGGAACATAAACATTTAGCTATATGCCAAGGGAATACATGAAAGGGTACGTTGCTCATGCAAACGTATTTTTTTCAAGTCACATCATGGAGGAGACGTTGAAACTGGTTGCACTGAACTTGACCTTATCGTTGTAATATCGGCTCTGAGTACGTATACTAGCTATAGCTGACAACTGTATTGTAAGCACTGAGTAATACACTTTGGACATACCAGTGTATTGCATTGCAAATTGTATGCATTAGGTTGAACTCACATGCACTAATCAGTAACATTTGATTCTTCCTTATAAAGTTCAGAGGTTACCAAATCAACGTTGGAGATTGTAATGATGCATTACTTGACATGCCCTTCAAAGGGCATGTCAAGGGCTCTGTGAAGAATTTCCGAATCTCTTCAAACAAGAGCTAGGCTGTTTGGAAGGTTTTGAACTTGAGGTGAAATTCAAGGAGAATGCTGCACCAATTTTCTGTAAGCCACGTCCGGTTCCATTGAGGAAGACCTGAACCAAGCTTATGATGCAGGAATTGCAAAAGGAGTGTGGAAGACCATTCAGTTTAACAATTATAGTACACCAATCGTCCCAATTTGAATGAAATATATTCCCCTGGTCAACCAGCCAAAATACAAGTGTGTGGAGACTATTCAGTGATTGTCAATTCACAACTGGAGACTAACCGCTATCCTATGCCTCTTCCAGATGACTTAGTGCGGAAGCTGTCTGGTGGCTATGGATTTTCAAAGGTTGATCTGGCAGACGCATACAACCAAATCTAGTTACGCCCAGAAAGTTTGCTCTTAGCACCCATCGAGGTGTGTTGCTGCAAAATCGACTTCCCTTTGGCATCAATTCTGTTCCAGGGTATTGTCAGGAAATTATGGACAAACTGACAGCCGACATTCAGGGTGTCATTGGGTACTTACATGACATTCTTGTCATTGGTGTCACTGCTTCAGACCATGTCCAAAGCCTCTGAACACTATTTTTGCGACTGCAAGAAACGGGTCGATTGGAGAAATGTTCTTTTGCAAAGAGACACAAAGTTGACGCAGTTGTGAAGATGCCACCTCCTACAGATGTCACAAGTCTTTTCTTGGATCTGTCCATTTTCTACAACAAGTTCCTACCGAATCTGGCCACCACCACTGAACCACTCTACCGGCTATCCAAGAAGGAAATCCAATGGAAATGCGGGGTGCTGAAGAACAGGCAACATTCCAGGCACTGAAGAACATGCTTTGTGCTGACACAGTTCTTGTCCATTTTGATCCTTCACTTCCTGTTGGGGTATCCTGTGATGCATCTGAAGTTGGCCTTGGAGCAGTTCTATTCCACCGCTATGGAGATGGCAGTGAGTGCCCTATCATCAGCATTTCAAAGACACTCACAGACATGCAATGTCGATATAGCCAAATTCAAAAGGAAGCCCTGGCTATTACTTTGCCCTCAAGAAATTTCACCAGTTTCTCTATGGTCAACACTTCATCCTGGTGACAGATCACAGACCTCTGATAGCAATATTTGGTCCAACAAAAGCAACTCCAGCACAGGCTGCCAAACAGACTAGCAAGATGGCACTGATGCTCAGCCAATATGACTATTCCATCGAGTACAGAAGAACTGTAGATCACGGCAATGCAGATGTACTCGGTTGTCTTCCAGCGAGGCCAGATGCCACTTTTGATGGGGAAGAAAGTAAGGTAGATGTCGACACTGTCTGCAGTATCATAGCCATCAGTCTGCAGTTAAACCCAACTGATCCTGGTGTTCTGGCCAAGGAGTCTGCCAAGGATCCAGTAATTGCAAATGTGATGCAATACTGCAGGGAAGGATGGCCAGGAAAGGCCATGCCAGATGACCAAGTGCAGGACTACTCTGTGGAGCAATTCAGGAAGCTTTCAGTGTCACTTTCTACATTGCATGAATGCCTCCTGCAATGGACAAGGGTTGTTATTCCACCCCTCAGCCTTCAGCCACAAGTCCTCGTACTCCCTCATTTAGGTAATTTAGGAATTCAACGGATGCAACAACTGGCTTGCACAGCAGTATACTGGCCATGGATTGATACAGACATCACAATTCAATGCCTAACCTGTGCAGAACTTCAAACCAAACCAACCAAGTCCCGTGGATGCTACCGGAGAAACAGTGGAGCAGAATCCACATTGATCATGCAGTTAATTTTCTGGGAACCAACTGGTTGGTACTGGTGGAAGCCTATTCCAAATACCCATGTATCCATCCCACTACTTCAACATCAACCAAAGCCACCACAGACATGCTGGAGCAGGACTTTGCTCATTTTGGGTACCCGCGCACAATCGCCTCAGTCAGTGCTACAATATTCTTATTGGAGGAGTTTCAGGCATGGTGTAGGGAAAGTGGCATTATTCACCTCACAGGTGCACCCTATCAACCAGCTACAAATGGAGCAGTGGAGTGTCTCGTACAGACTTTCAAACAAGCTCTTGTGAAGTCCTCACTCGCACCAAAAACTGCATCAAGAGTTCTCATGCATTACCGTCAGACTCCTCTGGCTGTGGGATATTCTCCAAGCAAGTTCCTCAATGGACGCCAAATAAGGAGGAAAGTTGACATCCTTCTTCCTTCACCAGCACACATCTTTCAAGCCAGAGAAGCTACAAAATCACAGGCAGAGGAAATCAGTGACCAGCAAGCAACAGATCATCTCATTTTCAAGGTTGGAACCCCATGCTATGCGCTGTATTGTGGTCGAAGGCTGGACAGAGACCCTAGATGGGTCCCAGCAGTTGTCACTAAAGTGTTTGGGACTAGCAGTGTGAATGTTTTGGTATTCCCAAAAGGGGGTACATGGCGATGCCATAATGAGCACCTTGGGCCAAGGTATGGTGCGCATGAAGATGCAGATCCTGGGGAACCTCCAGCATCCTCTTCCTCCACACTGGAAACTGCTAACCAGCCCTCAGAGGTGGACCTGGACACAGCCTAGTCAGAAGAGGGAGCCAAGGCAGTAACCGCGGAATTTCAGATTCCTCTCTTGCCCCAAAACCTTACAAAAGAATCTACTCGTAACCCTCATCTTCCTAATGGTAAGGAGTATGTCCAGGAAATCCCAAAAAGGTAGCAAGACAACGCAAGTGAAATTCATCCTTTTTGGCCTGGGAACCTCAGGCCAAAAAGACAGAAGGTACTTACAGCGTATGGTATAGAACAACTGTCACATTTTTTCTCCAGAGTTGTTCATATAGAGAAATTAGCGGTCAAAAGGATTACGCGGTATACGGTCATGGCAGAATTCAATGTCTGTAGCAAATGCGACTTACTGCAGAACAAAACCAAATATTGACTAGGTGCTCTCAGATTTGCAATGTGGAGATTATTTGGCATTTTTTGAGTCGTTTTTTGCACCTTAGGTACTTATATCTACACTTCCACATTAATTATGCAAGGTTTCCAGTGTCCATCCATTTTATCTCATTTTTTTATTCTGTCATCAATAGTTCCCCAACAAAATGATATTTTCCTTAGGTGCTCACTGATTCTATGAGAGTAGTCAAATGTATACTATTTATCACTTTTTCAGCGCTTAGGGCCTTCAAATTGCAGAAAGGTTAGTGAGATACATCCTACATACAAGATGCGTAACACGATTATTTAACCTGCATGGTGTTTACCCATTGTCATTGTACAGTACTAGTAATGTGCCAACATATATCTAGTACTAGTGCATGTGCGACAACATCTTGACAGTGTTGCTTTTGTTGCTTTTCACAAATATAGTTTAATTCCCTCTGACTAGTACTCATCATCCTTCATAGTGTATACACTCTTCTTGCTTATGGTCAAAACTCTAATTGCATCGTTGCTTACATAGGTACCATATTGTCTTTAGCACAACGCAATAAACACTTGAAGTGCATCAGACAAGAGTGTAGCCTACCAGGCCACCATACCTATACACCATCACATGTACACAGACCATCACCTACACACTATGATGACATACCAGTACACCTGACACATGTAGATACTCAGTGGCAAAAAATGGCCAAATGGCTGGATGTTATTTTATTACATTTACAGGCATCTGTATTGCTACACACTCAACAGTTTTTATGAAGAGGGAAGGAAAAGTTTACATATCATCCACAACTACATGTACCTATATACATAGTTCTTATCCAAAGACCAAGCCTCCTGTCTGCTTTCAGCCATTGTCCAAAGTTCCATACAAGCACCTTCTGTAACTATCCACATTCACATGCACAGATCTTACATCACCAAATACAAATGCTGAGCACATCACAAATCTACATGCATGCATCCCATGAAGTCTGCAGAGCCTGTAGGCACACAAAGCCTGCTATTTGGGTTGTAGCTGAGGCTTTTTGTCATGCTGGCTGTATCACATTGATCATACAGCCAACTAGGGAGCATTTCAAGTAGAATAGGAAAAATAAATAAAAAGGAACTGTTAGTGTTCTTAGCCTATCCTGTTGATCACTACCCCTTTATGTGGGGCAGATGACCTCTGATAAGGGTAGGCTAAGTACACTACATGTATGGATACATATATGTATGTGAAGGGAACTGCATACATGTATGTGACAAATGTTATCTTGTTGTGCATGTAGTGCATGCCTTTGGTGTACATATGAGTTGATGTATGGATTGGTCCATGTGGGACATTTTTACCCCTCCTTGGCAATAAACAACCCTCAGAGTGTTACCATAGCAACAAATTTTTTAATTCCACCTCCAAGGTTTTCTTCAAAGAACTCAGTGTGTGGGACTGTGTGCTAGTATTATTGTTCGCTGTTATGTTCACTGTTCTAGTGTACTGATATGTAGAGTGATTGGTGTGTGGATGTGTGTGTGTGAATATAAAACTCATGTTGGTCTAACGATGTGTAGGTTAGGTGGTTGTCCCCGACTATACACTGTGCTGGTGTGTCAGTGGGGTAACCTGTACATGGTGTTATTAAGGGATAACAAGTGACACAACTCATCATCAACAAAAAACATTAGTTGGGTAGGGGGGGGGGGGGGGGGGGGGGAGGAGAGACAAATGTTAAGTTGAAGCTTTTTAGGAGTACTTTATACCAAGCAAGCCAATTTTGTGCATGGGTTGTGTAACTTGTTATCCCTTCATTGCCAAAGAGGGGGCAAAGATATGGGAGTGATGGGGCACTCCCGCCCCATCAATGAAACTATGCTGTTGTGTATGGTCATGGGGAATATACACACTGTTGCTTACAACTAGTGTGTACTGATGTGTGGTTGATGGAGAGTATTGGTTGGGTGTGTGCTGATGGGGTGGGGGGGGGGGGTCATATAGTTTGTGTATGCTGGGAGTGTACACTCATGTTGGGGGGTGAAAATGTTATTTGGTTATTGGGCGAGTAATATAGAATTCTGAGTGAGACAGTGTGATTTGTGAACTTGGCCCAGTGCACTGCACTTGTGAGTATCTGTGGGTTATGTGTGTGATGGTGAATATAATGCTGTGCAGGACAACATTAACTCACTTGTATGCATGATCACATGGTGGCCAGGTTGCCCGAAGTTTGCTGAAGTCATACTAGATGATGTTTCCAAGGTGTGATGAAGCCAGTATGCTATAACCCAAGCACCATACAATGGTAGATGTAAGGAGCATAGCATACTATTGGTATACATTTAAATACTAATTTGTGCACCCCGAGAAGCCACACGACAGAAGCAAAAAGGATACTCAAGCATTAAATAATTTGAGCCTCACCGTTCCTTTCATAGCACGGACCACCCCTATTAGGCCTATATATCAGAAAATGTGGCTTCTGAATTGTGAGGGGGGGGGGGGGGAGCACATTGATTGCCTGGAAGGAGTACAGAATGGGATCGCAGTCCTCGGCCCCCATCGCTATCAGTGCGTTAAGTTTAAACAACTAGTATTATGGTGTGAACGTGACGTGTACTGTATATAGTAAGCATAGTACTGATGCATATCCGATGCAATCTGCCACTTCTGTAACAGTAACAATATGCCATTCTGCAATTAGTAACAATCCATAATTCATCTTTACGTGCAGTGGTTGAACAGCTTATATTCATATGATTATGGTCCGCTGACTTTCTGTGTAAACTTGAACTGTGCTGTTGTTCGAGGAATGGAGTGCTTCGCATGTGGGAAAGATCATACCGAAATCATTACTGAAAGTCTACTGAGTTTTGCCGATGGAAGACCATCACAGAGGAAAGAACGTGTGCTTAATACTTGGCATTTACTTGCACAAGACGAGCTGTCACTTTTGGGTGGTACTGTTGATGAAAGCATTGACGACATATATCCTCTAGCTGTAAAGCTCCTAACCTATACGGTAGTGCTATTGTTATATGGCTTACTAAATTCAAATTTTGTGCCTTTCATACACTTTTAACTTATTATTGCCTAAAAGAACGTAAGGTATACCTTACATAAACGTAAGGTGTACCTTACGATAGGCAATAAGAGTTAACTCGTGTTTTAGTTTTTGCAATGCGATTTCACAGGTTTCTCAAGTTATATATGAATTGATTTCATTGAATGTATGACTGAAATAATAAATAATGCTAACATGCTTTTGCTATAATTGAGATAATCTTTAATTTATCAACATTTCTCATCATTTTAAACACATACACCATCTTCAAATGATTACAACTGTGCATCACAAATAGTAAATTGTGTGAAAATGTTCCATTTCACCACTGATACATCATTCTTACTGGTTTACAAACACGATGTGGTTATGAATAGTGGTTAAGTAACACGTATCAAGTTCATCAAATCAAGTGTATCAAAGTAATGGGTTGAGAGAATACATGCATGCCAAATGGCCTGTAAAACAATTGTATTATTAATTAGCCGCCCGAAATTGTTACACTCCTTAAATATGGTGCACAGTGACATCACACTCATTTCCACAGTTCTGTCCAGACTCAGGACCACCATGTAGCACACTGCATGCAAATGGTTTCAGTGCAACCATGGCATTTATCAATGACATGCATTCTTACTTCCAGGGACTAAACTGATTTCCCTACCCTCATTGAATGCATTGCATGCCCTGACATGATACCATGGATGATCCTTTTGAACAGATGGTGTCCTTTCCAGTCCAAAATGTGATCACGTCTCAATCCAAATCGCTCTTTCATACAGAATAGTGGAACTAGCCTATTTTCTTGTATGTTAAATGTTGACTGGATTTTCTATGGCAGTAGTTAATAGCACCCAAGATGAATACATTGCATGCATGATGGTCCAGGCTTTGTGAAATTGCTGACACTGACTGGGAGGTTTGCATTTGTCAGATCTATCACATGGTTAAAGTAGTCTTGTGGAAACATGATGTTGAAGCAGTCTTCAACTGAATGGAGTTGATTGGACCATTTGATGCAGAAATCCTCCATGCAGTAGTGCTGCAGCTCGCTGACAAACTGGGATTCGAACATCGAGCACCTCCCACTATGGCCCGTGCGGTTCCAAACGGTTGGCATCTTGCGAGGTCTGTACAACGTGCTGTTCTCCACTTAACGTGAATTCGTCTGCTTCATCCTCTATCTGAAGGTCTTCTACGTCTCTTTCTCTATCAAAACCCTCGTTTTCTTGCTCGCTTAGGGTTAGCCGGGCGTCCTAAGTAGCGACATTGGGTAGAGGCAGAGGCGGGATCACCAAACTGACAGGCTGCTGGTCTTTGGAAAACGCGGTTCCATGCACTGATGTCAACAATTTATCCCCAATAGTCCACTGAACTATGAACTTTTGTTTTGAAGGTTGTGCCACTATAGTATCTTTGATCTGAGTCGTTTTCCACGCTGTACCGTACGCGAGCCTTAAACGACAATTTTGATCCCGGTTTTGTTACTACAGCGTGGATTTAGACTTGTATAGTTATGAAATAAATATGGGTTTTGCTCGTTTGGTTTGGAGGAGGTTCGTTTTGAGGTGCGATTGAAATGATATGTTCCTTAACATGAACAACAGGGGTTGCAACTTGTCGTGCATAGCCTGCATGGTAGGTCCTCTACAAGGTATTGAATCTAGCGTGAATAGATTCAGCCCCTTCTTCTCCTAACAGGCCAAAACCCACACGGGTACGCCTTGCCTATGGGGTGGTGTGGTCTTCTAAAAAATGCATCTTCAATGGAATTGAGATGCCGGGGAATGATGCCCTGAAGTTATCCATGAATTGAGATGTTATATGTGCTCTGTTGATAAATACATGTAGACTTAATATTGCGAGTCAAGTCATGTATGTACCTAGTTCCTCTATTTCATCCTCATCAATGAAGAGCTGATATAACACTTACCCCAAAAGTGTAGGGCATGCACTTCTCTTGTGCTATGTTTATCATTGAGCTGCACAGTGTTATTATTTGATGGCTAATTGCATTGAAAACGGTCGATAAATATGTATATTATGCATGATCTATTCATGTACCTGAAGAGCTTTATGGATATGGTTTCCTACAAATACACCACCAAAGTATTGTTGGCGTTTCACCTTAAATGACTGTAAGGCTGTATCCACAAATGGTCCATCATGAAAACAACTGCATGTAAACATAGGTATTATAAACTGAGTTTGGTGCTGGGATGTTTATGATTTGAAAGTTCATGCATTTTGGTTGTGTTTAGCGCATGTTCATGCACCCTTATCACCTCCTAACATAACCCATATCTCACTATCAGGAATGAATCCATTGTGCCCGGTTAATCGCCCAATGGTGGTGTGAAGTGTGCACATGTGAGCATCATCAGAATGTAAGGTGTGCGTAGATAACGCTTAATTGAAAAGGTTTTGTCTGGACTAGTGTTAGCCACCTTGGTCAAAACCTGAGACACCACCTTCACTTCATCCGTGGTAGGTGCAGCACTGCACTCATGAGTGTGATAATCTCCAGCCCTTGTATCTCACATGCAGGCTACATGCACAGTGGACCTTTACATCCTCTAACATTGTAAACACTATTGGAGGTGCAGGTTTCAAAAGGGATGGTGCTAAAGGTTCTTCTGAGCTACAGCAAGTACACATCACTGCCATTGTAGTCAAATTTTACCATGTTACTATGCAGGTGTACACACCAGTGTCCTGTACATGGAAGTTCCAGTGGTTGGAACAGAATACTCATGCAGAAGAGGCATTGTAGGCGCTCCAGAATGGCTGGATTAAAGTGCTGGCCAGTGGAACATCACGATATGGTGAATGCATGATGTGGTGGTACAATTCCTTTAATGGAGGCAGTTATGCGTGCTGCTAATTCTTGTTGGGCGACATCTTGGATGTGGCTGCGTACTCTTTACATCTCTCAATGGTTGACAGATCTGGGTGATGCATAATACACTTCACATGTATGTACATACACATGTGCAAATAGATATCATGTACGCTTTTTTACCATACATCCTTCATCTGTATGTGCCTCCCTTGCATTAATAGATGTTTGTGGAGCTTTAATGAGTTGTACTCTGTCCATCACCTGTTTGCACACATAGCAAGACAAGTGGGTGGATCTCTGGCACATCATTCGTGACATTCATGCAGCGCTCCGAAAAGTCTATGTACTTATATGGTTGCTTCTTTCCGGCTTTTTCCTTTAGCCATCAAAAGGTTTCCGCACACTCTGTAGCGTTGCTGGAGCTTAGCGCTGTGCTGATCCATTCAGAAACTGACCGAACGGTGGCAATGTATGCCAATTATTCATATAAAACTTAACAGATTCATGGTGAAAGAAAAAATGTGACACGTTCTGAATCATGTCTTCGCCTATAGTGACATGCGTATTCTCGATAATACTGCGTATTGGCTGTCTTGGGAATTTGTCTGGCGTCGACCAACCCCCTTTACGGGTGTAAAAGTGGGATGCGCACTTAAAGGAAACGCAATGCTGCGCTTGCGCATATGGGATATTCTTAACTGCAATGAAAGGTTAGCTATGTTTTGCACATATCTGATGTCTACGAAGAGTCGCTCAAAAAGTACTACACCACCAGGAAAGTTAATTAAATATTATAATATATCAACATTCATCTCCGCAAGCGTATACATAATTGTATCAGATACGTGTATTTGTAACATACTAGCAAAAACATATTTGATACATATCTGCTTGCTAAGATCGATGTTTCAATGCTGATACAATCAACAGTTATGGTACAAATTTGTACTTTCCTGGGTGTGTATTTTTTAATGAGGTGTGGATTATATTTCAAGCAACGTTTACGGTATCATACATGTTCTAATTATAACCTAGTGTCCAACTGCAAACCCAAGTTTGGTAATAATATTCTATATGGGATCGAGGCAGCGAAAAGTGACCTAGCGCATACTTTTTCAAGTTTTCAAATTATTCAAAGAGACACCTATGTCCTCTACAATTTCTTTCTTACGCACTGGAAATTAGCCAGTCCGTCATGGAGTTACAGGGTCCTGAATTTTTAATTATGCGTACATTTATATTGCACGCGTGGACTTTGATGCTCCTTCCTGAAAATTTTTATATATGCGCTAGGTCCCGTATCTAGTACCAATAATAGTACTATTAATCAGAGATAATCTCTGATCATACCTGTTATCTAAAATGGCGGATGTGGAAGCGTCGCGGGAGGCAACGGCAGACTTTTCTACAGCTTACAACCAGCCGGGAGACCAAAGTTTTGGTGATCACAAGGATGCTAACGTACGCCCGTCGAATCCGGGCGACGACGAGCCTCCTACAGTGCTAGTGACTGGTGCGTCCGGGTACATTTCTACACACATAATCCAGCAGCTGCTGAAACAGGGAAAGTTTAGGGTTCGCGGGACTGTTCGCAGCCTCGCCAGTGAAAGTAAGATTCAGCCGATTAAACAGCTGGTACCGGAAGCCAAATACCCGCTTACACTTGTGGAGGCAGACCTCGAGCAAGTCGAGTGCTGGGTCGAAGCTGTAAAAGGTTGTGCGTATGTCATCCACGTAGCGTCGCCATTTCCTTCTAAAATACCTCGCGACGAGAACGATATCATACGGCCGGCGGTAAACGGGACCTTGAACGTACTGAGGGCGTGCTCAGAGGCTGGCTGCGTGAAGCGTGTGGTGCTCACAAGTTCCATTGCTGCAGTGTCTTCGGGAATGAACGGAAATGGAAACCCGGAACATGTGTACACTGAAGAGGATTGGTCTCCAGATGATAATTGCGCTCCTTACGAGAAAAGCAAACTCCGCGCGGAACAGGCAGCTTGGGACTTCGTGGAAACTTTGGAGGAAAGCAAGCGCTTTGAGTTTGCTGTTGTGAATCCTGGTGTGGTACTAGGCCCGCTTCTGACCACTACTGGTGGCGATACTTCTATCCAATCAGTCATTCAGCTGTTTGTGTCATACACGGGGATACCTCATGTCAACTGGCCCTCCGTCGACGTGAGAGATGTGGCAGCTGCCCACATAGCGGCAATGGACAAGCCAGAAGCTGCAGGAAAGCGCTTCTTGGTGGTGGGTGAGAACATTTGGTATGCAGACATGGCCAACTTGGTGTTCGCAGAGTTCAACCCTCTTGGGTACAAAACATGCACAATGCCGTTGCCTGATTTTGCAGTTTGGTTTGCCAAGTGGTTTAACAATGGAGCCAAGTGGATGTACCCTGCACTGGGCAAGCACCTTCATTACAACACTGAGAACATGAAGACTGTTCTGGGCATCACGCCTCGTCCGGTTAAAGAGACCATCATTGATATGTGCTACAGCATGATTGAAATGGGCCTTATTGGGAAGACACCAGAGTACATAACCAGCATCAGGTCAAGCCCCCACCAAAGGCAGTGACAGAAGAAACTACAAGTGCATGCACAGCCAAAAAAGAATTATGTCCACTGCATCTAAGGGTTACTCATGATAAGATTCATTGCTACAAATATAGATTTATAGAGGTTGAACATCATGCATGTTGTATAATAGTTTGTCTTTTGTGTGATGAGTTTGGTGGTAAGGCATGCAGCAGCTGTGTTAATGGGATTGATTTCTGAGGTGTAAAAGTAAGGGAGAGTGGCAGCTTGTTATTTCCAACTGAATATCAGGCTGCAAGCCCATGCATATATAGTTTTTAGAGGTGGGGAGTCATCTGAGTGACTGTTGGATGAACTTGGATCTGCTGCGGCAAGCACACAGGAATATCTCTTAGCATACTTATGCAATTTGTAATTGGATAGTTGTGATGTCACCATATTTGGTCGCTGTCGATTAACCACACGAGTGACAGCAGCCAAAAGAATGCCATGAATTCCTGCAAAATAACGAGGTGTTAATTTAAACTACACAAACGACATGATATGTACACATTAATGCGTACACACACGTACATATGACCACAATATACACTGATATACAGACAGAAATTGCCCATACACATGTAAGGCTTGAAACCTGTTAGTTTTGAAAAAACCGGTTGTACGAGGTTATTAAAAACCGGTCGGTTAAGGTGATTGTTTAAAAAAAACAACCGGTCGTTTGAGGTTGTTCGTTTTAAAGCAACCGGTTATTGCCGGTTTAACAATGTTTATTACTCCATCACATAATGGATGCTTAAAGGTCAAGTAAGGACGGCAGTGCGTTAGTTAACTGAAAGACAAAGCAAAGGAGGAGTTTTAGATCCCTCTTCTTGTGTTGACAATACACAAAAAACTGTTCTTGATATCTTGAAGGAAAAGCACCCTGAGCCATCTCAATCCTGTCCACAAGCCTTCCTTCCAAATACACACACACATCTTCCAACCTTAACAGATTTGGACATTACAAGTGCAACAGCTGCAAAAAGAATTGAAGGCAGTGCTGGACCTAGTGGGTCTACAGCCACCCACTGGCAGGCTTTCTTACTTCATTATGGTACATATATCCGTTGGTAAAGTTTGGTTTGTAAAGTAAATAAATAAATAATTGTTACCAATATTTTTCTGAACTCACAAGAGGCGGCTGTCGCTCTCATCGGCCGCATTCTTCTTTTTGGGATCAGTCTCGTAACTTTCGCGCTTATAGGCATCCTTTTCTTTGACCGCCAGTGCACATTTATGTGCACCCCGCGTCAGGTCTGCCGTAGGCCGGCTAGGGGTCCGGCCTGAGGCCGGCCGGCCTGACAGATCGGCCTCAGGCCAAATTAGTAGAAATTATAGTTTATAAATGTCAGATCAATCATTAATTTTATTATTGCGTTGTCAATCAACGAAGCGTGTCCGTCGGTTTCAACGATTCCTATACCTTCTGCTCAGCAGCTCAAACCTGTTTCAAACCAGGGTCTGTGGGAATACAACTCCGAGGAACTCCTGAGATTCACGCCATTGCGAAGGTTTAGTAGTACTGTAGTAGTGCAAACACATCCGCTATCTGTTCTCATTTCAAAGTCCATACATCAAAGGAGTAGGCCTACGCAGATTAAGCGTGGTCTGATTACTGCCACAGGCTCTTTAGATCGCTGGGAATGGTGTAAAATGCACAACGCACAATTTCCCACTATTGCAAAGCTTGCTCGAATGTACCTGGCTATTCCAGCGTCATCCGCTCCATCAGAGAGCGGAGTGTTTTCAAGAGCCATTTTGACCAGGAGCAACCGCGATGGAGCCTGCATGTATACTTCCCCTACGGCTCGAGGCATCAATTATGCCAAAGCACAATGCATGGATGCTTCGAAAGAAATAAGCAAATGCTATTGCTCAATGTGCTATTTTTAATAAACTGTTCCATATTTATTCGCATCTCTGTCAGTATGATTAATTAATTTCACAATCGATATATCATCTTCACTATTACATTAATAATTGAATTCTGAACAAGAAGTAAGCTTGATCTGTATATGTACAAATCAGTCGTATACTATATGTGGCACAATGAGGGGGCGTGGTCCGGCCTGACATGCCAGGGGTCCGGCCTGACAGGTCAGGCCGGCCGGACAGGCCGGCTGGCCTTTGGCAGCCCTGCCCCGCGTTCACCGCCAAGTGCACATTTATGTGCACACGTATTTGAAAACCAATTAGTGTCGCATGGTTACACACTTTGTGCACCAAAAAGCCCTAAGGACATGGAGCTATGACTGGAGTGTTGGTTTTTAACAAAAAGGAAAGTGGGAACTAACAGCTGCAGGTGTACGTGTAATGGCGCCTCTATCGTTCTTAGAATGCCCCTTGGGTACAGCAGGACAATAACCACACCCTATTTCCCTTCTATCTCACGATCATACAGCTGCTTAATTCTCCGTTGTTCCATGCCCGAGGTCTTGGTAGTACATTGTACTTACCCCTGGAGGTTTCCCCAACATGGTGTCGGTAGGTAGTTAGTTGCCCTTTACACCAGAACATGGGTGAGAAGGGAGTGGCCTTTGTTGTCATGGTATGAATGGCATGCAGTTTGAGGCCCTGCTTTCAGCAAGGGTGGCAAGGCAAAGAATTACTATATATCATGCAATAGCCTTCTGTTTGAGACAACACACCCCATGCAAATACTTCGTTCGAATTCACCTTCCTCCTTGCGCAGTACCTCACCACCTTCGTATTCGTGCCCTCATTGCTGTACTGAGAGAAGACTACTCTTACAATTAGCCCTGGCCTGTATACGACGTACGACAAGGCATTTGTTACTCCTTGTGTCCTAACTGAAAACGTAATATTAGTTCCTCTGAACCCCTCCCTCCGCTTTGGAACAAATATGCAAAGCACCACTGAATCATATATGTGATCAGTACAAATTTGTACAATATATGAATTATATATTTGTTCCATACGCCACTAATCGGTGCCAATCAGACGTGGATCATATATGCGGTCACATGTATTGTACAGAACCATATCTGTGACACATTTGAGAGCATATTTGATACATGGAAAATTTTGATACGTATCCCCTTTATAACGCCTGCGTGAAGAAGTACATGTATATAGACTCGGTCTCGCGTCACACTTGTGGGATTGGTGTATAAAATAGTAATGAAATTATTGAGAAAACTCTTCCACCCCCCTCCCCCAGCAATTTCGTACTGCTAACCATACAGTACCGTCTCCTGTTGAGTTCTGTGAGTACCATCTCTGGCTCTGCGACAAAGCTTTTTGTCCCAGCAGGACCTGAACATGCAGGTTACGGCAAGAGTAAGTAAAAGCCATAACATTACAAGCCATTTCACAACTGTCGAAGTGTCGTAGACATTTGTTAACAGCTGTCGATCTACTCTTATAATAATCACGATTTCTCTGAAGAAATGAGAATACCAATACGTTTTATGTTTTTCTTCATACCTCTGTACATATAGACCTCCAGCGTTGCGTCCTTAGTATCTAGGTGGGCAATAATTTAAAATTGTTTAAATTAGTTTGCTTTCTCTGGCCATATTAGCAGACACGTGAACTTATATTAGTGTGGTTGATCTGTTTTATTACGTGAGATTAGTTATATATTTGTGCGAGATATACCGTGAGATATAAAAACAGCAGAGATGCATACCTTCCAAGGCGGACAAAAATTAGCGTTTTTCGCACGCTTGGGGGGGGGGGGGGGGGGGGGGGGCCCTTGCGATGGCCGCTAAAGGCCTGGACAGCCAGGTACCACCGCACGTAACGAGTCCCATTAGGCCACTGCAATAAGATTCCTTGTTTCCCACTTCAATACATCATGCATTATTCATTTTCATTACTAGTATTCGTTATTAATATAAATATTAAATACCAATCAAAATCTCTGCGGCCTCTTTCTGCTGCAGCTACTGGGCAACTGGGCTCACCTATTTTGATTTTGTGCTTGTCATCCAGACAGACAAATGCTCAAACATAATCCTACATCAGTGCATATTCACGCATGTAACGGAATATTGCTGCTGCATAGTGAGCATCAACCTGTCAATGCCTCCATTGCCTTTGTTGTATCATGAACTTCATCCTAAATTGCCCACTACATAGTGTAGGGAAATTCTGACCATGCCTTCTATCATCCACTCCACCACCTACATCTTCATTCAGAAACTTTGCACACACTCCCAAAATGTGTTGAACTTTGCAGATCGTCCAGTATTTAGTTCTCTGAGATCAGGAAGCATATTGGGATCTTCCATGTCAATTCTCTTGTCAACATCTGCTTCCTGTGTAGTAGATGCAGCTGATTCCTCCCCTGTTAGTTCCCTTTAGTAGTAGCGCAGAGAAGATTGTTTTTTTTTAAGTCGAAACCTGGCCGAACTTTTCAAACATTGCTGCGTGCGTGGCACTGGTGTGATAATGAGGAATAAGTGCTCTAACATTTTCAATTACAACCTGACTCTGCTCAAATACAGTAGTCATATCACAATTAAATGGAAATTTCCAGAGGAAGTGCAGGCTGCCACCGTCGCTTCCAGGTGAGTAAACAAGTAGAACACAAGGAAATTTAAGACCGCCTGATGTCAAACTTTCAATGGTACGATGCCTTTGAGTGAAGGTAGTACATCAGAGATTGACATGTACTCAAAATTGGAGTTAGCATGCTTTGATTCCTCAATCTTAATAATTGATATTGATGTTTGAGTGATAATGGATGCTGGAATATATTTTAGTCTAAGATTACTTGACAACTCATGGACTGGTGTTGCTGAAACATGATGAAGTTTCATATGCATGTTTTTTGGAGATAGCTACTCAGTATATCCAACCAACGATTGGACAAGACTTGCAACATCACTCTTGAACTCACACTGATATTCCCTCTCCCAAGGATTAGCTTGAAGAAGAGTAAGCAATTCGCTTGCCAGATGATGAAGTTGATCACTAGCCAGATTTCCCAGTTGATGTTTCCTGTGTTTTGTTTTTCTGGGCAGTTGTAGTCCTGGAAGGGCTTAGAAATACCTGGAATAGATGTAGACCTCTGGCTAAATACTTCATGGTGCCCATCAATGTACCAGAGTGTTTCACACAAAGCTCTCACTAGTCTATGACCAAAACAATGGACTTCACTGCACTCCAACTGCAGCCTTTTGAACTCTAGCAAGTGCAGTATATTGTTATATAACCTGTCTTTCTTCTACAGATTTATAGTGATCGTTGAGAGTCCATGAGGACTTCAAAGGCATTTCTTTTTACATGACTCTTAACTGGACAAGGTGATAGCTCCTTTTTCGTACAGAATGTTTAACAAACCTACCAAATGACTCAACAACTCGAGTTCAAGTCCACCAAGTCCAGTTTATCCTTGCTGGTGCCCACCTCCGTTTTAACCATTATCAATGACACTATAAATGTGCTTGGAATGCGTGGTCGAAGCGATTGTTCAAAAAAATCACAAAAGGAATGTTCTGATTCACTGGCACATACTATATTCCACGGAGGATAGTAGTTTTTGTAAACTGATATGTTCAAGATAGCCATTTTTAATAATACAATGAAGTAACCTTATCATGGGATGTAATAATGAACGAAAGCGTGCAGTACCAATTAATGATGCAGACGGGAAATGGGAAACAAGGAATCTTAATGGAGTGGCCTTATCTCTCATGATAGTGAGATACTAAAAATAGTATATTTATAGCGATGTGTGCTACTATGCATGACCAAATTCTTACAAACAGATGATCATTACTACTTCACTGATTAGAAGTTCTCTAATGTAGCAGTTTTGCTTTCTGCAGTAGTTCTTTGGACGGTGCATATCGATGCGATTCTTCATTGGTAGCTAATTTAACTGTTAAGATGCTCGATAAAGTTCCCTTTGGATCCAAAATGGGCCTAAACGAGGTCTTTTTTTCCTGACCATGGAGAATATGCGTTGTTCGTTAGAATGGGGAAGAACTAAAACTAATTTGGCAATCTTGCAAAGTTGGCTGAAAGGTAGATTTCCATCAGGTGCCTTTAAATTGGAGAGATGATGCCAAACAATGTTCATTTTATGGTATGTTCGTCTTCATCAGGGACTGCAGTCTTCCTGATGCAAACGGTGGCAATTCTCTAAACCTAATGTAAATCAATGGACTACATATTATTCAATGATGTTATGGGCCTACTATTGGACAAAGTATTCCACCTGTGAAAATGTATCATCATTTGACTCATAATTCAGGAACATGGCATGGAAGAGCACTGGATCTTTGATGGATAGTTGTGTAAATTCATTGCTGTGACATAGAATGCTCGCACACTTTTTGAAATAGGATTTCTCATCTTGTGTACTGATGACTCCATCCCCCAGTAGCTTATTTACAGCTGTTCTTGTAGTGATACCAATGAAGATAGTATGGTCTTATAATGTTTATGCAATTATGAAAGAGAAGTACACTTAAATATTTGTCAGTGCATGGTAAAGTATATATTACCTGGAAGCTGGTCTCTTGCATCACTGTGCTTTAACTCACTAAAGTCATCAATTGTTTGCAGTATTGCCTCATAAAAGAGGAGGAAGATTTCAGTCATTGGTTTCATAAAATCAGAATGAATCTTGGGGATTTGTCATCTATAAAGATAAAGACAAGTATGTAATGGTATACATGTATATTGCAGTAACTAACCTTGGGAAATAAAGTAGTTTTTCAATGCATCATACTGTTGCAGAACTCTGTAAATGGCTAAGCCATCTGGTGTTCACATGTTTCATTATATCACAGAAGTTGCAGTACTCATCAGACAATAATGTCTTTCTTTTAGTATTAGTACATTTTTCAAACCAATATAATAAGTCAAATGCTAAATCCCCAACATTAAATCCAGACACCTATACGCATGAAAGGGATGTAGAGTTAGTTATTCTAACAGACCCATGCAGCCCTATGTACTCACTTCTTCAAATGCATTGCTTGCTTTTCCTGCTGTATTGTGGCATCATGACATAAATGGTAGCTTTGAGTTATTATTGCAACCCATATTTTACCAAAGTGTTATCAACACTAACTCCTACACAATTCCGCCACGGAATTTCATGCTTTTGCAGAGCTTCTTCTATTTTATTCCATCAGCAGTTGACTGGGAGGACATACACATATCCAAAAACTACATGTATGGTGCACCATACCATATTCAGCATTAAATATCCTCACAGTTAAAGGGTTCATGATTTCCACACCTGTGTCGTGGAGCCATCGATAGAAAGTGTAAATCATGGTGTCTCCTCTAGATTTTGTTGAAGTACAGGTGCAGTAGCACCATTTAGGATGCATGCAGTTTTTGTTCTCCTGGAGGAGAAATTCTTTGCAATGTCACTGTCTGGAAAGATGTCATGAAATAGTGGTGTCAGTAAGGATAAAGGTATATTGTGCTGAGCTAGCATATGAGCCACTTTAACTTCTGCACTGGTGACCTGCTCACTAATAGGGCTTGATTCTAGATGAAATCCCACGGTTGTTTGACCTTTCGTCTGCTTTGCATTAGCCTCGTGCATTGCTTCTCAATGTGTCTTTCAATATCATGCTTCCCTTGATGATTGCACGCAACCTGGCACATACAGACATTGCATTGAAACTTGTATGGGTTATCTTTCACTTCTTGCTCTAAGTGGTAAAGCTTTGCCCAGTCTTGGTGGAATTTAGTGCGGTACGTTTCTGCACCGATGGATTTGCTGATGCTTTCAGTTTCTTTGATGCCGATGGTCCTGAGTTGTCTTCATGGTCATCGGCATCCAAAACCAAGTTAATTGTGGAAGCTATTTCTGATCTTTCGACTGCCATAAGTAAGTGATAGCAAGCGCTTCATGATCGCAAACACTAAACTTGTAAATTAATACTATACGTGTGAATGTTCAATTTCTCCAGTGTAACTTGTGCAGGTTTTACGAATGATTTTATTTATTTTTCCTGGTTGGGCGTGAGACAATGTTGATTGGGCATGTGAATGTGAGGTTTAAGCCCGTGTGAGAGTTGGCGTCTCTGAAACAGAATAACGTATACATGTACACACAATACTCACACACACATACCTACGAACACAATATAATTGAAAAGGTCATAGCACCACATGTAAACGGGGAGGAGATGTCACCACATGTCACAACCTCTGCACAATGCAAGTGCTTCGCCTCCATATCTGGAAGCTGGAAGTGGCTTGGGCTCGGAATGACTCCAAACTGTTTGTCTGATATCCTTGTGACTACTTGGAGTATAAAGGGCTCAGCAGCATTTGATATCACAGTAATTTACCTGCCAGGGCAGCAGAAATGAGGACAATGATGCTAAATACACTGAACTTGGCTGGACGTGTGTCCCCCTTGCTGTTGTATCTTATGGTGCTTGGGGTGTTGAAGCATGTAATGCTTTATCTTTTTTTTTGGCATGGCATAACCAACTCTCCAAAGTCTAAAGTACTTTGTGATCTTTACGTCAGGCTGAGGTTTATCCTGATCCAGTCCAATGCAAAAGCCATTCTAACTAGGTCAGAGTTATGTCCTAGATCGGGAGTGTGATCAGGGTTCTAGTTTCAGTGTTGTTGACTTACATGTTCATAATGAATTTATGGTATTGTGGCAGCGAAAAGGCTCCTAGCGCATATTTTTCAAGTTTTCAAATTATTTCATTTTCTTATAGACACCTATGTCATCTACAACTTCTTTCTTATGCACTAGAAATTAGACTGTCAATCATGGAGTTAGATTAATTACACATGTCAACTTTGACGCTTCTTCCTAGAAAATTTTTATAATATGTGCTAAGTTAAGTCCCTTTTTAAAATTTAAAATAAATATCACTATTGTTACACCATATACTATTATCATTTCTTTATTGTTTGTATATTTAAAAGTTGCAGTTTAAGATTGTTGATTGATGACTACAATCTTTTCATCATAAGTTGCTCGTGAGATGCTGTCTTTAGTTCGTGAGATATGGATGCCAAATTCGTGCAACTCAAAAATAAACTGTGAGAGTTGACGTGTCTGTGATAGCAGGGCATATAGAAAAGAAAAGGACGAAGCTTGCATATCAGAATTTAATTCATACCAATTTATTAAAACAAAAGGTCTTAGATTAGTGACGTTACGATTACCACAAGCAGCATCATGCCTCTGTACTTCCACAGTTATCCTCTGTAATAAGAATGAATGTGACATCTGCTTTCCATTAACAGCACCAAGTAATTTGATGATTCATTATTGAGAAGTTTATGTTTGAGTGGCAGTGTGGCAAATGGCTAGTTCAATTAAGCACTCTGTTGATAATAGAATCAACTCAGAAGGGGTGTCCAAGAGAGTTTTCATATAACCAGGGAACGCCATAACATAAATTGTAAAGTTTTATTGCATGCAATTTTTCCTTTAGTTGTGCTGTTAATTCTCAAGCTGTTTTTAAATATTTCATACGACATCTGATTCTTTTACACATCACACTGGATACAAAATTGTTATAATATCCCTCTTTCTGTTTTGAATTGCTAACATCATCATATCCACCCTGCAGTGCACATGATGCCATTTGTGCACTAATTAAATAGTCTTGTGAAGAAAAATAACGATGTGATTACATAACTCAGCAAAAACATTATCGTTGAACGTAAATGTGATCAGAAAAGGCAATGAATAATAATTCATGTCACCAGATCAGACGTAGATTGCAAGTAATTAAATGTCCGTCATTTCTTGACATCATTAAGTTTACATGTATACATGTATGGTGCCCATTATGTACTTATATCATTTCCATGGCGTGTACATGTATGTGAGTGTATTTATCCCTGGTGCAGAATGATAATTCAGCAGTCAAAAGAATACATCCTGTTCAAGAACATTCACCTAAGGTTTCAGGGAATAAACAACCATATTGCTCTCAAAGGTCATCTCTGCAACAGCAGGTACTCACTATGACTTACAGCAGCATACATGTACATTGTATATATATATATATTGTTGCTTTTTGTACACTGCATGCATTGTCAGGTATCATAAGACTGGCTAGACGTATTTCAAAATTAGAAATATCAGCAATTTCAACCATTACAAGATGTCACATTTCCTTCAGGATGCTTGTTGTAGCCATTTTCTTTGTAGCAATGTTTGTACAATGGCCTCGCAAATTAAAAAAACAACCATAACCATCTTTTAAACATATTTAATGAATAAATCCAAATACAATAATCCACATAATGTACAAAACAATGCATAAAAAACAAAAGTGTTACTGATAGATTTTTAGACTGAGGATGTTATCTTACCCTCAACAGTGGCAAGGGTAAGGTCATGTTCATAAATAGGGTGATGTGATGACCTGCTTCCACGAATGCACAGAACAGCAGCACGAAGGGAAGCATAAGAGAGTCCAGTGCGTAGCCAGCTAACTACAAGAGAATACAGCTTGTCCTGCTTGATGGAAATCATGTCTGCCAAACGCCTGTAAAATGTTGAACACTCACGAGCCATTCCTCCTGTTGTACTAAAAACCAGTGGTGTAAAGACCCCATGCTCAACCTCTTTCACCCGTTGACTATATTGTCGCTTTTTTTCCGATTCTTGTCTGTGGTATATTGCTGGCAAGTCCATGGAACGGTAGCTTGGAGCATGAATGTGGAAAACCCTTACATCAAAGTAAGCATGCTGACCACGATTCCAAAACCCCTGGCACGTATATCGAGACGTGAATTCTCATCAGTGTTGGCAGATTTGTGGTGAAAGCCTTCACCTTTCAATGGTTGTGAGGTTCAATGGCAACATTATGGCATGCTTCTGATAACAAGGAAGCAGTGAGATAGATTGTATCTCATTATGGCGAATTGTTGAAAATCCGCCCAAGTTGCACGTCATTGCATGGTCAGCAGAGAATGACATACCACAGGTACAAGATGATGACACATTTGGGAGACTCCTGGAGCCATACCTCAAACAAAGTGCATCTCGAAATTCACCCTTATGCAGAGAGAAACCAAACTCGTCCAAAGGAAGTACAGATAACCATGAGGATGCACCTTTTTCCCTACCAAGATCAACCAGTCGTTGCTGCTTAGCAGATAGGTTGTCATATATGCAATCAGCAAGGGCATTTTGTAGTTTTCTATTTTCTGAGTGAATAGATTTTCTTGTTTCAGATAATGTGGCACCAGCAGAGGGAAGTTTGTCCTCTTGTGAAATGATTAGTGCAACCAGCGGAGATGTTAGTTGTTTGGATGAGTTAAAATATTGAGAAGAGCATGTCGTAGAATTTTAAATCCCCATGCCACGAAGTCTAACTGGCAAGGCAAGCAACTCTCTCTCTAGTTTTGAGCATGGGGGGCGACCTGTTGTAGTAGGGATGAGAAACTGATGAATTGAGTCCTCCAAAGGCTGTAACAAGTCTTTCATATCAGGAACAGTGCGCAAGAGAAACAACCAAAGTCTCGAGAGCCCATGAATGTATGCTGCATAAGCAGCCTGAGGTTGAGTGTGAGCAATTTCGGCAAGTTGTTTGACATCAGTGCCCCATGTTGCAATTGCTTACAAACAAGTTCTGGATCCTAGTGCAGCAGTAAGATGTCGGTTGCCTTTTGTGGATAACATTTATTGCATTACGCTCAGTGGGGCTTTGCTTATCGTTTTTGCAAAACCGGGGTGGGTAAATATTATGTTCTTATGGACCATAAACGTCGTAATTATCTATTTGCTACTGTTATAACTAATGCCAGTAGGCAAAATTAACCCGACAAACTATAATTGGAAATTATATTTTCAGAAAGCTGGATGATTGAACATTACTTTCGTTTTTTTCAAATCCAGTGTGTGGTTTATACACGTAAATTATCAGCAATTGAAGTTTTGTCATGCTTTGAAAGGATTTAATTATTTCAATATTTAAAAGGTGTTTCAATCCGGTAGTTATCTTGACCTCAGTAATCACCATTGGCATTGCTGCTTTCAACAAGCCGTACAAGAAATATGCTATTCTATGGTACTGCTTTGCCATTCAAATGTTATTGATTCCAACTTCACAGATGACTGATAAAATTACTTAACTCATGTGTCCAATTCTACTTTCAATCAATGATAATTCTAGCTACCAAGCTGATGCCATGGTTTGTATGCTTCAACATTGTCCTTATGAAAGTACCATGTTCCTTAAATAAGGACGATTAGAGATTTCATATGCATGCATTGCATACAAAAATGAGTTTTATGTTAATTTTTGGCAATTTTAAGTTTGTCTACAAGCGCTCTAAGAGTTTCAAAATACATAGCAATTTGTCTACTTGATTAAGTATGGATATTCTTGAACCAGAATAACATGCATAAACTAATATTCCAATATTGAATTCAATTATTTGGCCATGCGTAACTGTTGTCAGAAAAATGACATATCATTATACATTTTAGAATCTGTTATCAATCCAAAGTGTATTGAACATTATTATGTGGTAACGTCTATGAAAGAATATATGCAAACAAAAAAACGTCGTTAGTGCAGGGACACATCTGGCCAAACATTCTCTGGCATTCTGCCTCATGAGGTTGAGGCTGAGACGACTGTAAATGATGCTTGATTTACATATAACCCCATTTAGAGGTCAACATAGCTGGATGGCTATTTATTTCGACAGGATTGAAAGTTGAAAGTACATTGATAGCTTTGTTCTTCATTGCCCCACCCCCCTAAATACTGCCACCACCAAAGGCATCACCATCCCCTAAGGGCACATTACTCATCATTTCTAAAGTGTGTAGCCTCTTCTCCCATCCCAGCTGCATGACTGCAATGTTTTTGTTGCAAATTTAGCAGATGGATTACATTTATGTCAAATGCAGCTCGGCTTGAGAGGAACCGGTTTGGCTCTATAATGTCTGCAGATCTAGATTGGTCTTTACACTTCCTTTCTCAATTTGTGATAAAAGCATGCCTTGTTGCATAAGTCAGCAATGCAGTCTCTGACCTAGTTGGGTCCCTGAACAACAAGGAAGCATGTGATGTCCCTAATCATCCATGTTGTGATGACAAAGTGGATGTTGTGATGACAAAGTGGGCATGGAGGGCCATCAGGTTTCAAAGGTAGGCCAAGCCACCATTTTATGCATCAACACAAGATCTAACATTAAGCCATGCATGGACTTGAGGTATAGAAATAGCCTGCGATCTGTCATTTGTCCAGTAGTGGCATCTGAAAAAAGAGAATAGAAGTCCGCTTTTGTAATGTGAGAGCGTAGTGTGTGCTAGCGAGGTGGAACATCATGTACACTTACAACTGAGATGGAATCTGGCTGACTGACCATGGCATTGTAACAATTCACGCACCAAGAAGGTGGTCCTTTGAAGTCACAGAGCAAATATCTGAAGGCACTGATGTGGTAAGAGATGAGATGTATGCAGCAGGTGCATGGCAATGAAGTGAATGCAGACCACCAAGGCCACCATGGCTCAGGTTTAGTATGACCTGCTGAAGAGCTAGCTGAATTGCTAAGGATAGTTCAAAGCCATAAAGAACATTTGTTGTCTGGCTAAATATTGACTCTGACATTGGTGTAATAGATGAAATGCATATTGAGCACAACTATGTGGGCACCTAGAAATTCAAAGTGAGAACAGGCTGAGGGTGGAATGTTGGAAGGGAACATGGAGATATCTTAGGCACTGATTAATTGACATTTGTCACTATTGGCTTGCAAATTATATTGAGCTCTGGATAGTACATCTCTTGATACTGCCAGAACCCCGTCATCCTGATACCAACAGTTCAGCAGCATTTCTTTGCATTGTGGGCCAGCAGAGAATTTGAGAATGGTACACAGTGGAGAATGGTGTTTCCTTAGTAAATCTTTAAGTATACACATGTACATATATATCTGGTGATTTAGTTTTCCTATTCTGTAATGTTTGGTCTCAGCACTATTGATGAGATTAAATGGGATTACAGCAAAGTACTATCGCGCACTTCAAGCTCACAAGATACATGGGCACTAGTTCCCCTGACCTTCGCTTACGTCAATCCTAACAATACTACAACCCCCGTTTTCAGTTTTTCAAGACTTTACATAGTCTGCATATTTTTCTGGCGTCTTCACTTGTTAGCCTCTTGTTGTAGTGACTGGTGCATTGAATCTGTCAGCAACCTGTGTTGGCAGTGGTAGGTTGTCAACTCTATCAGCGCTGTTCCAAGTTGGTCCACAACTGGTAGTTTCTGGCTCTGGGCAGTTATCCTCTACGTCGTGATTTAACACTAGTTCATTTCTTTCAAGTACCTTTAACGAGCTGCTATTATAGGTACAGAAACAATACAGTTAAGATGTTCCACAGGTGTAGTGTTTTCAGCAACGTCTACTTCAGGAACGTCATCAATGAAGTCAGAGTCCTCTTGTTGGCAGGCATTTTGTAGGTGACGTCGGTTCCGACTGTAGGTCTTGCTGTTAGATGCCCTTACAATGTAGGATCTTGGTACTTGTATGTGCTGTGCCTACAATTTGCAAGTAAGCCTTTTCACCTTTCGTTACAGGAGGAAGTTCTATGACCCCACATCATAATAATGTTTCTGTGGCTCCTTTTCTTGCATCCTTGCTGGTACACTCTTGGGACGGATGAATTTGAGTTTCAACCGCTTTGCCATGATAGATATGCAAGTACACAACCTGCTGTGACTCATCAACAACTGGGCTGGAGGTCCAATGTTGTTGATGGATCTATTCCTGTACACTAGAAGGCTTTTAAACATATTCATCTTGATTGTCTGCCCTAGCTTTTTCAAAAATGTGCTTGACAATCTGCACAGCATTTTCCGCGAGACTATCCGCCTTGGAGTGGTAATGGCTAGTGGTAGTGTGTGAAACCCCATTCCTTCCCTAAATTCAGAATTTCTGATGAGGTGAATTGTGGGCTGTTATCACTCCGCACAATTCTTGGTATGCCATGCTTGTTGTGTCACTGAGTTTACTGACCTCTATGTAACGTCAGTAGTAATCAACTATGATCAGGTAGTCTATACCGTTCCTCTGGAATAAGTCAGTAGCAACAGAATCCCATGGCTAGTCTGGTGGTGGTGCGGACAGTGGTGGTTCCTCATAATACCATTGACACACTTCACATTTACTTATCCACTCTTCAATCTCCTTACACATATCGGGCCAGTAAATAACATCTCTAACTTGCTCTGTGCATTTCACAATGCCTAAGTGACCTCTGTGCAGACCAGTTAAGTATGTCCTTTCTCAGACTTCATGGATATGGTCTCCCTTGATCAGTATTCCACAAAGTTCCTCTCTGAAATTCCAATGCAGTTAGACATCTTCTGATACATCTGATCTGTTGTCTGACCATCTTGACTTCATAAACATTTCAGTGGGGAATCAGTTTCTGTCAATTCTCTGATTTGCTGAAGTCTTTGGTCTGTTGCTGGTGCATTCTCTAGCAACATGTGCATTGCTGTCATCAGTTCATCTTCCCTGCTGTCCATGGATGTATCAGATACATATTCCCTTGATAATGTGTCTGCAATGACTAACTCCATTCCAGGTTTGTATTGCAGTGTGAAGTCATACTTTCGTAACCTTAACAGCATTCGCTGCAACCTGGGTGGTGCCAGGTTAAGCTGTTTTGGAGTAATGATCTCTAAAGGTTTGTGATCTGATTCTGTGACCAATGTGTTCCAAACATGTACTGGGGAAATTTTTCCAGTGCTATAATTACAGCCAAAAGCTCATTTTCAATTATCTGGTCTCAGCACTTGTTAAAGCATGAGATGCAGAAGCAATAGGTTAGTTGTTCTGCATTAATACCACTCCTAGACCAGATTGTGATGCGTCACTACTGATTTTTGTTTCTTCACGTCGAAGGATACAAGAGCCGGTTTCTCCTTAATTTTCTGGAAAGCAGCTATTTGTTTCCATTCCTAGACAAATTCATTCTCCTTCTTAGAAGCTCTCTGATCAGCTGGGTTATAGAGGACATATCTAGGATGAACTTGGCAATGTAATTCAGACCTCTTCTTCTGATTTTCCCCACATCAATGTCTGTCTCTATTCCTATCAGGTCTCCGAAACACTGGTGCATCCTCTTTTGAAAAACTTCTTGTGTCAACCTTATCCCTGAAGGCATCCACTTATAACAATATCAGCCACAGGGAGTGTTGAATGTCATGAGAAGTTGACTTTAATGCTCAAGAGGGATTCACCAGTAACCTTGATTTGCATCGAATTTCCTTGCTCTTGATAGGCAGGTAGTGATGTCTTCCTGTGTTGGTAACTGATAGTGTTCACTAGGATTGCTTTGTTTACTGACCTGGAAACGAATCAAATTTGCAGTTTGCATTTCTTGGGCTTTTCAATAATAACCATTGAGTTAAACCATTTGGTAGGTTCATCAACCTCCTTATGACTTGCATTGTCTCTGTCTTGTCCAGCTATTCCTTGATGCGGTTTCTGAGCGCTACTGGGTGGGCAGATGCTTGGTCGTATTTCTGGATCAGTTTTGATATGGTACAGTGTCTTCAGAAATCCAAGGCCTTTGAACACCTTTTAATTATTCACATTATAACCACAACCACTCTTATCAAACCTAGATCCTGTGAGTGATGCTTTGAAGCTCAGAATGGGACTTCGGTTTGTCTTCACAATGAAGAAATCCTGTTCCTTGTCTTGACAGTGGAGATGACATTTTCCTACTATTGGTAACATGTTTCCAGACAATCTTGTTGAAGTCTGTTTTAATGAGGTCTGTTCTTCAGTTGTTGAAGAAACTCCATGGCAGAATGTTTGCTTGAGATCCTGTGTCGATCACATTTGTTCTTGGTAAACTTGTCTTGGTTTTTCTGATCTGTCCAATGAATTTGTGACTGTATTTGTCATTGGTGTCATTCATTCCTTGTCACATTATCTAAGATTCAGCTTGCTACAGTTTTGACACTTCCTTCCAAAAGCAGGGCACCTTCCTTTTGGATGCATTAATCCACGGTAGTGTCCGCCAGCTTTAGTCTGTGTTGGTGATCCTTCCACAGGTTTAGGTTTGCTGTGTCTCGTTGCATGAACAGCAGTGACAGCGTTGGGTGAATCTTCACTTTCCTGTAGATACTGCATCTTTTTTTAGGACTCTTCTTCAGCGCTACATGAATGTAGCCTTGTCCAGCATTAGCTCTTGCTTGCATGGCAGTCACTCTTTCAGTTTGTCTCGCACATGATCTTGTCTCATATCAGTTCATCCTGTAGTTCCTTAAAATGCATTCTTTTGCCAATGTGGCGACAAATTGGTCTGTCGTTTTGCTCTTGCTTGGATCCGTGAATTAAACTTTTACCTCTCAATTGTTATGTTCTATTTTGGTGTACAGTGGTCTTCGAACTTTTGAAACAGGATGCTTATGTTGTCCTTCTCCGTGTCTATATAAACTGATGCTTGGTATATGTCTCTGCCTTCGCCTCCAATCACATACGAGAATACAGAACTTTTTTTCTTTTTCTGACTTGTCAGTACTACTGAGATTGAGGTACAATTCCAACTTTGCCTCCAGTATCTCCATCTCTTGCTAATGACAAGCCATCAATTGTTGAGAATGTCGGTGGTTTTAGATGCTTCGTTTAGCAAAGGTCAATTCTGACACCATGTAACATTTGGTACTCAGCACTATTGATGACTTTATTGGCAGATTACAGCAAAGTTCAATCACGCACTACTAGCTCACAAGATACATGTGCACTTAGTTCGCTTATGTCAGTCCTAACAATTCCAAGATTGGAAATTTGTCCTGACGACTTTTTGTGTGTAACTGTATTTTTATTTGTTGGTCTTCTCACAGCTTGTGTTTGTTACACTGTATGTCAGTGGTTGACATAAGGGTTGCATTATTTACATTATTTGAAAAACATCACTTGAATTGTTCCATGATCAGTTACACATCATTAGCTCATACCTTATGATCTCAGAAAAACTCTGCAGCGTCTTTCGATATAAAAATTGAAATTTAACCCCCGTTACAAATTCAACTAAATCTTAACAACCATATGCACTTATGTCACTGAGTTTTTACGATTCCCATAGTCTCACTCCTCTACTGCTTTTTCATTGAAAATTTGCAATCATCTAAATGCTATACATCTACTAAATGAATTGACAGTTCCTACGCAACTAGCTTCTTCCTGCCATCTTGGCAGGAAAATGGGAGGGGTCGCATTAAAATTAATATAGTGTATGTGAATAATGCCTGTCCTCCAGCATATGAATATATTCACATCTTTCGTAACTGGTAATCTCGATTGACTTGTATGGATTTGCAAGGAAGGTTTATACAGTGTAGAATTCAAACTCTCTGTGATAAGTAGAACTGAAGGGAACAGCATCTGAAACGTAGCATAGGAAGTAGATGTGGATGGGAGGTGTGTTCGTGAATGGAAGAAGCAAGAGATTGAATTGGAGGCGATGTTAAGTGAAGAAGGAATGATGTTCTGCAATGGTCGATATCTTTCAGTCTGCCCGATCACCTTCCCTTTTATACCAACAATGATATTATCCTATTACTGAGAACTACACACATCTGTATTGTGTTTCTTTCAACATTTAGGAGGAGGTCTCGTGAATCATTCAAACATCCGTATGATATAAATGCATACACCGGGCTGCACAAAGCATACACCTGCACAAAGCTGCACAAAGCATACACCTAATATTAAGCATTAAATCTTCATTTCAATGTCAAGGTGGTGTCCACGACTATATCCAATAGCTAACCGTAACATTATTTTGCTGGTATGCATATTATGCTGTATGCACTACAGCAATTACTCCCCGTGCATGATTTTATTATGGAAACATACATGTATAACATTTATCTACCCTGCAACGGGTATTACGAAGCTACTATGTTATAATTTTACTACAAGTATCATGACAAATAGTACTCAAACTTATGTACTTAGGTAACGATGCACTTTAGCCAAACGTTTTTAGTTCCTTCCAATATGCATAGTCATAAGGAACATTCAATCGCTTTCCAATCTTCCGTCAGATCCACCATGGGATATAAATGAGGCCATAATCCAGGCGAGTTCACGAGGCACATGCTCAACAATAGTACATATGTAGATTCCTTTTTTAATGCAAACAACATGTCTGTTACGTGTATATTATCTGGCTCTCTACTAACTGCAAGTGCTTCTCCCAGGTCTGGATTCAAAACAGCTTTATAAATGTGGTGTCCTTGTATATGGTTGTAAAGATTTAGTCGAATTTGTAATGGAATTTTTATATCGAATAGACACCGTAGCGCTTTTCTGAGATAATAAGTACGGTATGCAAAAAAGGTGTCTAGTGTTTTTGTTCAATTTTGTGCAAAATTGTAGAATAGCCACTACACATTTAACATGTGATAGATGACATGTAGCAATGTGGATTTAAATGGTATAGTAACTCCATTGTACATAGAGTATAAAGCTTCATAGTACCACATAAATGTATGTCATTTACAGTATGGCAACCATTACGTTGATCCCTGAATGTGTCTATTGGTTTCTTATCAGACTGTTTCAAGCAGCAAAGTGAAGAAACCTGTTGTGGCTGCACAAGGCATCGCACGTAAATGTACGTGTGGTACTGATGCACGGTATCACAGAGCAATTAATGATGTTAAGGTGGCATCTGAAAGTCTCAAAAAAGCTAAGGAAGCACACAAGAAAGAGCTTTCAACATTGAAATGGAATTATGAAGCAGAAATCAAGGATTTGAAAGTACAATTGATTAAATTGCAGAAGACAACTGATGATTTGGTATGTATGTAAATTATATATATTTAAGGGTGTTTACTTTACTACTTGTATATTTGTGACACTGGTACATGTATCTCTTTTTTTATTTCATGCTAGTGCAATAGGGATAGTAAGTTACCAATGATGCAGCCTCGCCTATTACGGTACATCAGCAATGTCTAAGAGAGTCTCACTTTTTTTCTTCATGGATATAATATACATGTACTTATTAGTTTGTTCATTTCAGTGTGATTTGCTTTCAATGCACATACTGTGTTGTAGGATGTATTGTAGTTCTACTTGTGCATGCATGTACATGTATGCAGTGTGCATTTGTTTCCAGTTGCTCAGCTATCTGTAGGTAGATTTTCTATCAGCAGTACATCACATGTACTGTACATGATGAATAAGCATATTTTGCAATCAAAGCTAGACTGATTTATACCGTAGTATACTGTTTCAAGGTACATTCGTGTTTGTCTCATCATCTCAGTATGCTGTTTGCTAGTGCAAAAGTAAGATATGTGCAATAGAATGCATTCTTTTATATTGAAATAAAAAATTAACAGCTTAAAACGAGGACAGTTGCTGAACACAAGGCGGGGTGGGGGTCTGCTGCTGCACAAAGAAAGTCATGTTCATCACAGAAACAGGCATTTCCACCAAGATGTGTGTTTTCATGTACATTTTATACAGTGCATTTACTTTTTTTTCAATTATCATACAGCTGCTGCCAGGAGGCAAATTTCCGATCATCATGTATCACCAGGCTCTTCCCTCTGCTCCAGGAATGAGGTATTGATGCAATGCATGTATGAGTATCCACATGCATGCTGTGTTGCAATGTACATGTACATGTGCATATACTCCTTGTAGAATTTCTTACACAATCATATGAGGGTTGAAGTTTGTCTAATGAGTGCACATTCATGTACAGCAAAAGCATCCATCAAGGGTTATTATTTAAATGGTATGAAAATGGAATATTGCATAAAGTTATGTTTCCACTCCACTAATTTTTGACTGGATTCAAAGCCAATCAGCTTGCTTAAAACCCAACCTGCTTTTAAATGGGTTAGCTTTAAGTAATATCATGTATGACCAAGCTAGTCTTTTTCTACTTCCAGAGTGATTTTAAGCTACTGTAATTCATTTAGGGTCATCAGTTACTGCTTTTTACCTATTTCCATGCAAGCCAACTAAAACCCAACATGTGCTTCTACAGAACCAGAGTATCGTTTGTAAGAGGCAAATTGACGGTACTTCCATAGTTTGGGCATGACATGGGTGTTGTAACAGAAGAAATCAATAGCAACAGGACCCTTCATTGTATGTACCTAATTTGAAGCAATTAGAACCCTCCTACATGAAGATGTGGAGCCCTGTTTGGAACCCTGTGGGGTATTGGACCTTGTAACATCGGTTGCCCCTCCTTTATGTTGCTATGTTCCCCCTCCCTTATGTTGTTATGTAGCTGCTCCTACCCCCATCCTTTCTGTTCCTATCTATCCATCCATCCTTTATGTTACTATGTACACCCTCCTACCCCCTTCACTTATGTTACTATGTACCCCTCCCTTGTGTATCCCCTCCCTTATGTAACTATGTACCCCTCCTTATGCTGCCCCCCTCCCTTATGTAACTATGTACCCCTCCTTGTGGTGTTATATACCCCTCCCTTATGTGGCTATATATACTTCCCTTATGTTACTATGTACCCCTCCTATCCCTGCCCCCCTCCCTTATGTCACCCTCCTTATGGTGTTACATACCCCCTCCCTTATGTGGTTATGTATACTTCCCTTATGTTACTATGTACCCCTCCTACCCCTACCCCCCTACCTTATGTCACCCTCCTTATGGTGTTGCATACCCCCTCCCTTATGTGGCTATGTATACTTCCCTTATGTTACTATGTACCCTCCTACCCCCTACCCCCCTCCCTTATGTCACCCTTATGTTACTACGTATCCCTCCTTTATGTCACTATGTACCCTCCTACCCAATCCCTGATGTGGCTATTGCAAATCTAATGTACCTCCACACCTACCTTGCCATCTGCATACTCAACTCCGTCTTTGCCCTAATCGTCTCACTCCTCACCCTCCCCTCTTCTGCTTCTTCCTTCTTCCCCTCATCCACCTTTGCCATATCCCCATCTGATGATTGACCTCAGCTCCACATACACACAACACACAAACATGGAAATTCCAGTGCTACTTAGGATTACTGGTACCATTCAGTCACCAGACAAGTGCATGTAACGCGTCAGTTCAGTACATACATACATGTGCACACACACAAATGCAGATATACCCCCAGTAGCTTAAGTAAACACAATATGCTCAAATTCAGAGTGTGCATCATTGAGAGGCTTAAATAATTGGGATTACTCAATTGTAGCTGATACATGTAGCTAATTTCAAGAATGAAAATATAGTATGATTCATGAGTGTGCATTGTACATGTTGATTGTATTGGTCATCGGAGGCCTTATTGTGATGTGTGCTATATGTGAACCTGCTCTGTGAATTGTAGATCTCCTTTTTGGATATACGTGTACCCATCCTGAAAGATAATGGTTGGACTGGTGTCCAATTGGACACCATGTCATATGAATATGGGTGTTCATATCAGCTAGTACATGTATTTAGTACAAATTGCTTAGTTTCAAATTTGTCCATTGTGTGGTTGGTGAAATAGCAGGAGCGAAGGGTGTGAGAATTTTGAATAACACCACAATATTAAATGGTCTTATAGTCTAGTTACTATCACTTATCTCATGAAGAAATTAAAAACAGACAAAACAAGTAATAACAGCATTCTCTATGAGAAAGATAGGATTGAAAGGCAATAGTGATATAAAAAGGAAGGAAACTAAAATAAGACGGGGATCTGAAATGTAATAGTCCTATAATGTCCTACAAATGGCGATATATAGGACTATTACATTTTCCTGAAGTCTTATTAGATCCTTGTTTCCTTCCTTTTGACACCACTATTGCCTTCCAATCGTATATGCTTTTTCATACAGAATGTTTTTATTAGTTAAGTGTGCCAATTGTATGTGCATTGAAACCACCCCTTAACCCCCCCCCCCCCCCCTTCCTGTTGAGTTTTGTACAATAAACAATCAAATGAAACGTTATTGAATTATAAGATATTGGAATTTATACTATACTTGTACATGTTCTCAAGCTATTAAATGTATGTAGTATGCATGTATGTGCATATAGCAGAAGAGTTGCATGTGTTGTGCACAATGGCAGGTTTTGGATTCCACAGTTGTGTCTTGCTTTGGCTTGAGCTTGGAAACATGGCTGCTAGTTGTTTACATATTTATATTGCCCAGTTTGCAGTGTGCATTTGCATGTACGTATGTAATGGGGGCTGTACAACCAGCATTATTTTTAAATATATTTATATATGCACAGTAGTACAAATGCATGAGGTATTTTTACATCAACATATACTGTACTCTGGATAAAATTACATTGGAATTCTAATTTCACCCTGCAAGGCTCCTACCGAATATACTCCTTCAGCTCAGCTTAAGGTTAAAAATGGAATGGCACATGCCACAACGAGACCTGAAGCTGCAATGAAGGAGAGGGATGAGATAACCAGGTTGAGGGAAGAGAAAACCAAGTTGATGGATGAACTCGCAAGAGAGAAAGTGGAAAAACGCAGGCTCTTAATTGAAATAGAAAAGCAGGGTAGAGAGGTACGAACTGAAATGGCCCAAGAAATGAAGAAGACAATTAATATGATCCATTCTGAGCTGGAAAAGGTGAAAAGATCTGAAGTGGACAATAAAAGGATATCGAACGAGAAACAAATGGAAGTGTCTAAGATGAAGACAGAACATTCAAAACTACATGCACAGTACATTTTTAATGTTGAAAGGCTTAATAAAGAACATAATAGGCATCTATTGGTCCTGCGGGAGGAGAAAGATAGGGAAATTAATAATATTAAGGCAGAAATGATGGGTCAAAGAAACAAAGAAATAGCTAGGATGGAATGTGAACTAAGGGCTGCAGTGGAGAAAGAAATTGAGCAGAAAATTATGAAAGACAATGAAAAGGTTAGAATGGAATATTTGAAGGCCAATGAAAGGGAGATTGAACGTGTCAAATCAGAGATGGAAAGGGTGAAGGAGAAAGAAATTGACACAATCAATGCAGTATTATTGAAAGAGTATGGGAAGGAATTGGACAAGTTAAAGGCATTATTGAGAGAAAGGGAGAGAGAAATTGAACAGCTCAAGGAACAGGTGAAAAAGGATGAAGGGAAGAAAAGGAAGAGGATTAATGGTAGGGATATTATGGAGGAAGAACGTGTTGTTGTACCAAAGCCTGGAAGTGATGAAGTTGTGGTAGAAACTCTCAAGGTAAGGGAACAGAATTTAATTGAATCCTAAATGACCAAGTAATTAAAAACATTCCCTATGAGAAAGTTGGTGGTATATAGGATTTGAAGGCAATTGTTGGTGTAAAAAGCAAGGAAACAAGATCTTATCAGAAGGGAAAATGTAATAGTCCCATATTTAGCACACAACCCTAGAAATGAGATTCATAGTCAGGTCAAATCCTATATGGAAGCTTGTATCAAAACTTCTGTTAATCTGTTAACGCGTGTGTATTTGCTTTTGGACCTATTTTTATACTGGTGCATTCCGTTGAAAGGATTATGTATAGTGTTGCCAACAATACATTACGTGTATGTTATGTGTATGTCAACATCATTTACAGTCTTTTGTTGCATGCTGGTGGTAATGAAACAATAAGTCACCTTTCAGTGCCATTCCATGTGATGTATATTGTACATGTACACAGGTCTGGTACTTGTACTGTAAGTAGAATCGCATTGCATTATAACATAATGACTTTGACATTCAACGGAGAGCAATACTACTGCCTATATAAACCCACGCAATTTCACGTCATTCAATGCATATGCATGTGGAACCTTTCCTGCATTATTGTCACCGATGTATGTACATTTATATGAAAGCCATATTAGATTAGTTGTGCTTAGACTGTTGTAATTTACATGTACATATACATCATTTTATTTTTACATATCATGTGTACACACTAGTAATAGTCGAAACAGTTGTAATATTCAACTAGTATTGCATGTTCATACAGCTGGTACAGTATTTGATTTAGTTTTGATTTTAGTGTTAAGATTTTGTTCTAAGCAGCCATCTACCTCACTTACTTCTGCTGGATATGCCAATTCATCTAGTACTAAACGTATACTCAATACGAGGTTAGTGGAGTCACATGTGATGTATATATGAGTACGTATGTGTGACATTTGTATATTCTTAGCAGATCTGGAGATGCGACTCTACCAGCTCCATCCTTCCGTGGGCTTGCTAACCTTGGCAATACATGCTATATGAATGCAGCACTTCAGTGTCTGTACAGTACTATTGCATTTAAAGATGCCTTTCTGAAGGGTAATGAATTGTCATGGGGGGGAAGGGAGTAACAGTTGTGTACTTTTTTATATTGTACAAATAAATGCCTATTATGCCATTGCTTTTTGATGTCGACTTGTATTTACTATCCAAAATGGCTGCTATTGAACAAGCTATGATTTGTCAAAAACATTTGCTACTGCTGCATCATAAAACTTGTCACATTTGTGGTCAACTTAATCTCATCTTATAAGTTCTGAACATTATTTCATCAATTTAAATGAAGTTGTTGGAGAAGACAAACACATA